>CM052218.1:17057330-17098475 GCA_028454225.1 Lasioglossum leucozonium | reverse complement strand
GCATGTTTAATGCACGGCGGTTACCGTGAAAATGATCTCAATTTAGATAGAAACGTAAATACACTATAAAATTTTTGCAAAAAAGCTTTCATATTTTGAAAGCTTTACTTTTCAAAAAGCTTTCATATTTTGAAAGCTTTACATTTCAAAAAGCTTTCATATTTTGAAAGCTTTACTTTTCAGAAAGTTTTCATATTTTGAAAGCTTTACTTTTCAAAAAGCTTTTACATTTCATTACATCTTATACAGTATGTCCCAAAGGTATTGTACTTCCTTGAAAGAGGTGATTCCTCGGATCATTTGTAGCAACTTTTTCCTTTGCGAAAATCTTCTCCGCGGCTTTGTTTCTGAGTTATTAACGGAAAACACAGACCAATCTGAACGCGGCCACAGCGCACAGTGTGGCATGCAAAGGACAAGAATCAAAATAATAGTTTTCGAACAATATTATCAGTCTGTAAGGAAGGATCCAAAAAAATCAATAGGAAATCAGTAACTGCCAAGAGTTTATTGTAGTATAAATGCTATAAAGTTAGAAAGCTCTTTTGGGTTCGTTTTTCTTTTAAACTGTTTGTTACAATTTAGGTATGGAGAATTTGACCAGAGGTATGCATAATTTTAACTGGCAATTTAGGAATTGCGTTTTTTCCTCAAAATGCAATTTACAAAAAAACGGTTCAAAATATCCTGTAATTTTGGCTGTTCTGTATCAACAAGATGTTGTGGTATATTGCTATATAATTTTTTTCTGCGATAAATTCCAACACTCGATGTTATTTAATTTTTGTTAGAGAAATGCATTCGTAATCGCGAAAAGATATTAAAAGCTTTTTGTGTGACACTTGCAAGAAAGAGGAGAGATAGTTATCGAAATCGACCTCACCTATATGTATAAGCATCACCATAAGTGGCATGAAATGGAAATAAATATTCCAAGTGAGAGCTGTTTAGTTTATTTTTGGATTTATCTAGCAGTCTTTATTAACCACTACTTAATACTAGTAAAAAATACGGTGTTATGTATTGTCAAATAATTATGCATTTTAGTAGATACAATTAAATTTAACTACATAATTAAAAAATATTTCGAACAAAAATAGTTGTACAGTAGACAACAAATTGCAATAACAACTAATCATAGAAAACTCTTCGTTAAAAAATAAAAACTAGAATAAATTTTTTTACTAATGAAACCTTATATTTTTGGTGCATTATTGTGATGCACCTTTGTATTTCCTTTAAAAAATTATTAAGGTACTGAGGTAAAAAATTGATTAGTTTAGAAGTTACGATTTTTGTCCCGAATGTTCATCTACATGCCGCATTGTGCAGCGGCCGGATTCCGGCTCAGCCAATGCCAATGCTACGCTCATTGCCAGTGGAACCTATCGCCGAGTTGGAATTCACCCACTACGCTGTAGTCGCGCTCTGATTGGCCTGTGTTTTTCGTTAAAAACTTTGTGATCTGAGCGCAATCAGCCTGTTTGGTGTCCGTGGTTGATCCAAAATGATCGTTCGGACCTTTGATGTATATTTACACGTAAAGTGTCGGCTAAGGAAAGGTGTGTTTTTTCCTCTTTGATCGAGAAAAAACTAAAGTTCTAAATAGCATCAGTGGACTGTATTTTTAAGATAAGGTACAAAGGTCGCGACTAGGTATCTACCGTGTTTCGAATTGAGGGACGTCCCAAGCATTGCCAAAGGCAAGGCTCAGAACTCCCACTATCTTTAGATTTTCTTCCCTTCCTAGACCTGAAATGTCTCCTGGTTGGTTAGACGCAAAAAAGGGGGTGGACGGCAACGAAAGCGCGAGATGGGCCAGAAGTGAAGTCTGGTGGACCGAGATGATCTAAAAAGCCCATAGAAAATGCGAAAAGTTGCCAGGGCCTGATTCTTGGGAAATCCGGTGACCCTGGCAATCAGCACGCACGAGAAGGGAAAAGGCAGAACGGGACTCTGGTAGTTTTATGGGTTGCCGTCACGCCTTGAGACGGACACGACTGGGCCATAGCCTAAATTACGGTGACAAGGCTACGCCGTACCTAATGTTAATAATCCTACAATATAACATTCCAACAGCGTAAGGCAAAACCCATGCCATAACCAAATGTCCCAAGCTGGCCTCAACACAGCCCTTCTGACGAAGTACAAAATTTTTGGGACACCCTGTATATATAATAACTATCCATCCTACTTCGTTTAGTTCAAACTTACAATATACAAGTCGAGTGGGCAGCAATTATGAGCTTTATGTAGAAAACAGTTTATATAGAATAGCAGCTTTTAGGAAACAATGTTTTCAAAGGTTATAGCCGAATAAGATGGTGAAAAGTGTCCCCCAAGCAAATTGATTTTCGGTCAGATCAATTGATAGGGCTTTCAAAGAAAACCCTCTATGATAAGTTTCAAGTTGGTGCCCCTTCCACAAGGGTAGTTATAGAGTGAGCACGGTTTAATTATGCTATATTTCTTCCGTTCTGCTCAACAAAAAATTATGAAAAAATGAATAAAAATTCTACCTAACATAATAGCACACATGACAGTGAATTATTTTATAATTTGTGGATGCAAAATCGTTTTTGTAACAAAATCCGGAAGCATAAAATTGCCGATTTTATATTGAAGTTTTCGGAGTACCATGTTTACATTATTATGTTGGTTATGTCTTATCGTAATTATTAATGTGTATTTCTTTCAGATTTTTTTAATTTTGCGGACAGATTTTAAAAAATTGGAAATCTTCAGAAATTCGAAAAAATGCATATTTCAGTAATGAGATACTGTTAAAGCCATTGTTCTTAATTTTTTCAGAATTGTTTTTTATACAGTTCATCGTAGTTAAAAAACATAAAACTCAGTTTATCGATATTTCCCTTACTGTTTTGTAGGTATATTTTGTAATATTATTATGAATTTTATTGTACTTTTCAGCCCAATCAGACAATGGAAACCCGTACCGCATTGTGCTTGACAATTTTTTATTTTTGAAATTTGGTTTTCTTCATTACAGTACATCATAAATACACATTTGTATACATGTATCTTTGAATTTGTCTCTGCATGTTCTATAACCATGTGCAAAGAAAATACAAGATCATCGTAAAGAAAAAATTCGAAAAATTGGATTTTTAAAAAAAATTTTTTCTTTATCATTGTATTTATTTCGTTGAACAATACAACTTTTGTTTGACATATTTTTTCATATCTATTGGCAAGTTCTGCTTGAAATTTACCTGTTATGTTCGCATAGTTTCCCTGGTGTCTGTGGTGGATAAGTTTATTTTTAATAGTTATTTTAGACTGCTATTAAACGATAAAGTTTTAGTGTATTTTATATACTATTTAATCAACTCTCATGAATGTGTTTATGGTGTTATACATTTGGTGGGGAATAATCTTTCAATAAAATCAAACGCAATTAAAAAAAAAATGTTTAAGTTTAAGTAAAAAAAATGTTCTTGAATAAGACGTTCCAAAATTGTGATTTGTGCATCAATTAAAGTAATCAGAGTTTCTTCTAGAGAAAGTGTCGTATACGTATTGTGTTAATTGTGTTTTTTTTTAATTTTTATTGAAGGATTATTTATTTCTCTAGTTGAAGGAAGTCGCTGTTAAAGGGAAAGTAGAAGAGAACGTCTTCGAAGTGAGATAAAGAAACTGTTAATACCTTGTATCTGGAAAATGGCACGAACTTGTGGAGTGACTTGGTAATGTCGCGGATCACAGAAATACGAGTAATCTAAAAGAATTGAACTGATAGGTCGGTCATGTAAATAAAATAAGATCGCGGTGTTAAGTGGTAAAATGGCGGAATCAAACAGTCGGTCGTCCGGGACAACGAGGATTCAATCAGAGATCGACAAGCAAGGGATGAAAGTTATCTATGCAAGTGGAAAAGGGTGGTGGCAAGCGTGTGAACGACAGGGTCGAAACTGCCGGCACACGCAACCGTCACGAGGGGACCTCGCGCTTCATGGTACAAATGACTCTTCCTACTCGCATGCTGCGCCACATCTACGCCCCTAACGCCCCCCTACACCCCTACACCCCAACACCCCTAAACCCTGCTTTGCTTTGCTTGCTGTCTGCTACTCCTTAACCGGTTACCCCTACTACTACCACCACCTTCTACTTTTACCTCTCTACTGTGTGAGCCTTCTCCCTCTGATATCTGCTACCCCAGGGGAAAAACGTGGTCGACCACGTGGAACCACCGACAATCTTCCGCGATCGTAATTTGATATTATCCGATGTAAATCAACGCCAGTAAGAACGTACACCAAACTTCTCAAACCATGCATTCTCAGCTCTACATATATATATATATATATATATAATATGTATATACTTCGTTCGGCAGTTCTCTATTCGACTTTATATCTTTGCCCAAGTCAATTTCAATTAATTTTTTTCAAGCCTAAACTGATTTTCGAGGCCGTTTTTGCAAATTTTCCAAATTTTCCGATTTTCTTTCGGAAAAAACAATTGAACCTTTTGCATTCGGACTTTGCAATGGTTTGGTCGACGGTTCTACTTTCTATTAACAAAAGTAATCAAGTTGTTTATTACTCAGTATGAATGCAGTTATGGTCCGAGCCAAAAGAAATTCAAAATCTTGATTATTTACAAAATGGCGATATTTTGAAGTAAATTACCAATTTTTTAATTATTTTAGGACCATCAGCGCAATGAAACAGTAAGAAAAATTGTAATATGTGAGGTAACATAGTATATCCTGAAGATTCTCTGAAAATTTCAAGACAATTGGTGAATAAAACGAGATATCGTAGCTGAATTATGGTTAATTTTACGAATCCAAACAAATCCTATTCCACACATATTCTACAACACTTGTTCTTAAAGAATATTCAAACAGAAATAATTTTTTGAACATGAAAAACATTCCGTCTGAAGGGTTGCGTACCTTTAGTAAAATAATTACAATATTTGGGAATTCCAAAGTGAAGTCATATTACATGGTGGTAATGGATAATTAAAACTTTAAACACGTTTTTAGTGGGGTTTCTAAAATCGGTACTAGAAATCTCTGAAGGACTACCGGACCAATTTGGAACAAATTTTGCAGTAACATTACTAACGCTACTAACCAGTCCCTGGTGGAGCATATTTTCGATTCGTACATTTTTCCTTTTTTAACGAACAAAAGAAGCTGAACATTTTGATAAAAATTTTAATATGTTCGAGTTCGAATAACTGTAACATTCTACAAATTATTTTAAAAGTAAAAATGCGGATTAGATAAAAATCTGTATGATAAAATGGGTTTGGGAAAATGGTTATCATGTCCTTCTAGTTTAAGGTGGCCTTCAATCTTTTAACAAGTATACATATTGATTTTTTAGTGAACCCTAATTTTATATAACGAAAAGAAATTGTTGAACTTCTCTTATTTTTCAACCGTTCAAAGGTAACCCCTTAAAATTATAAAATTCCACGAATTTCTTTTATATTAGCATATCTTTAGTTATGTAATAAATAAAATAATGTCAATAATTTTTGGTGATTGCAGTTCTTACAAATTTTATTCCAATTATTTTATGATTTATGATAGTTTTTAGAATAACGAAATTTATTTGATATAAATGTATAATATTGTTGGTATACACCGATGATATGCACAGCCAGACTACCTGGACTTTATGGCACCTTACCTACATAAGGTCGAATGCAGCCGCCTGCCCCTCACTCCATCGACAGAATTCTCAA
Source organism: Lasioglossum leucozonium (assembly GCA_028454225.1). Lineage (NCBI taxonomy): Eukaryota > Metazoa > Arthropoda > Insecta > Hymenoptera > Halictidae > Lasioglossum > Lasioglossum leucozonium. The sequence goes on along the minus strand of CM052218.1, from coordinate 17,092,748 downwards.
AATACAGTCACTTCTTTAATACAAGCCACAGTCAGAATAAACGGTTATATTTTGTTACATAAAGTGTGTTTATTTCTCAAATTCCAACAAATATATTTTTATTCAATACTCACGCAGCTAACACTGAAGTAGAAAAATCCTGACATGCCATAGTCTATATAGCCTGATTATTTTGTCCATCGAATTAACGTTCAAAATGAATACGATCCAATATTTTTTCTATTTCCTTCCATCTTTAAAAGCTTTTGTAAAACTCAATACGGAATGGCGATAAAGGACTTTTCGTAAAAATACAAAAACTTTGACACATTTGCAGTGAATTGAATATTTATAAATATTTTTGCAAAATGAATTCCTTCCAAAAACTGAAGATAGTAGTAATTTTGCTTCCGGATTAAGAGTAGGTATAAAAGAGAAATAATATTTGATTCGAAACATACTCATATTGTATAACAGACGTGTTATTTATATAATTTATTCTATACGTAAAATGTTTACCATTGTTAGCTACTATAATGATTAGAATAGTATTTAAAAATATAGGAATAACATAAAAATTTAATTGTTCTGATGAAGCGAGGAAATTCACGAAGATTTTCGTTATCGCGCTATTCACAGGCTTTGGAAGATTTTCCCGCTCAAATATTCGTACACGAACAGTCGCTCGCATCATTCGTTTCGAATCGCTCGTTCGAAAATATTCACACAGATGTATGCATAGATGCATTCATCCGGTTGTCTCAAATACGTATGAAATACTAACAATAAGTCGGTAGTATTTCGGTCGACAACTTGTGCTCGACAAATATTATACACACATATACGCAATCCTATTGGTTGAAACAACCACTGGCATGCTGTGTTGATCCAATTACTCGATATTAATTGGCGGCTAATAGTCGTAGTGAATCGTAGTTGAATTTGGGATTTATGACCACAACTCGATTCAAAAGGACAAGTTTATCCTATTTCGACGTGATCTATACATACATATATAGTTTTATAAATACCGCGATTTAAATAAACACTCAGTTATTTGTCGTTTGTTAGTTTAAATTACATTATAACGGAAGCATATGTGATAGCCGAAAAGGGAATAATATTATTCAGGGAATAATATTATTATCCGTTTCAGTTAATTGGACAGATACCGAAAATTCATATATTCATGGAAATGTTCTAAAAAATTAACAATAATTCGCTGAAAGTTTGGAAATTTATTTTTTTCAAATGTGACATAATTCCATTTGGGTTAATACAATAGTTTTGTCGTAGGTGAACGTAGTTGACCTACAACGATCTTGAATGACCTTAAGTCGTAGATCACTGTACGCGTCTTGAAACACATTATTTGTTAGTACATGGCAGGGATGCGAATCCTAACCCGAACCCGGTTCGGGTTTCGTAACCCGAGCAACCCGCCTAACCGGGTTACAGAAGAATTCTGTAACCCGCCTAACCCGGTTCGAATTCTTCTGTAACCCGGTTCGAATTCTTCTGTAACCCGGTTAGACGGGTTACTTGGGTTACGAGAACCGAACCGAATTCGGGTTAGGGTTAACCCGGTTACAAAAGACTACAGTAGGATCATGAATACCATAGTTGTAACTTTTTAATGTAAATTTTCGATGAAAATTGGAAAAAAAAATTAAAGAACTATATCTCGCATAAGTCTCATAAAAATCGGCTTGTACCGACTGAATTATGTTCCCTTGTCAGTATGCTTTATTAGATCTGAAGCGCTTTATTATTTTATTGCCTGCTACGGTCGCCATCCAAAATTCAAGGACTGTCCGCTCGACAGTATGCTGTTTCGAAACAAGAAATAATGCCGAAATGGGAAAGTCCAAAATAGTTAACCCTCGGAAGGGTAAGGTAAGGTATGCTGCCTCTGTCGAAACCTAAATAAATGCCGGTATTTTTCGGTTCTTGCAAAACAAGAAATTGCAATACAAGAGGGATCTCTTTTTATCCATAATATATGTACATATATTCACATATCTCTGAACCCTGAAGTGAACTGTCTAGAAAATATCTATCTTATCTCACTAGTAACCCATTCGGGAGCGAGTTAACCCGCTGTCTCTAGACTCTGAAACCCGCTCCGTGCGGGTTAACCCGCTTCCAAGAGGGGTTAACCGGCTCTCTCTAGGCTCTAAAACCCGCTCTCTCCGGGTTAGTATGGGTTACAGAAACCTCGCTCGGTTAACCGGGTTTGGGTTAGGGTTAGTCCGCGATACGCATCCCTGAGTACATAGTGTTTTGCGTTGTCGTGCTTTTATTGACGAACACTCGCGGGTGACGCGCGGATGAATCTCCACTCAAGGTTGTAAGGCTTGAGCCCGGTAAGACCGCGGACGCGTCGACTCGCGAATGCCCTCGCAGGATTGCTACTGCCCGCCAAATTAATATTGGGCAGCCGGTTCAATGACTAGAGCGATGACTAGAGTCCGTCCCGGACCTGCTAGGGAACTCATCAGTAAGGCTGATCTAGCAGGTCCTGCCTTATACGCTAGCGCACGCGAGGGATATTGAATTAAGCGACGCAGAGTTTAGCGCGAATGTCCTGATCGATGGACAAGAAATACTGAATGCAAAGACTAATATGCAAAACCCGTATTAAAGAGTGGTTAGACAAGACCCGTGCGTTGTCTTGTCTATCCGAGGACTGGAGAGTGTCACGACTTTCAGTCCTAACGCGATGAGGAAGAAAATGCGCTGATTGGTTCTTGCCGAAAGTTGTAGGCCTCCTTCCTGTAGCTCTGAATGAGACCTTGGAAGGAGGTGTGGGGCTCTACCTAACCCGGTCGACGATGGGTCTCGGTAATATAAACTTATGCTTGACGGCCGCGGGTGGTCGTTCGGAGGGACAATTCTATGGCACATGTCCTTCAAGATATACAGAAAAACTAAACATCTGGCAATGTCTAGACTGGTCGCTGAATGACCCTAATTTACAAAATCTTCGAGAAAGATTCTTAGTTACGAATGCTCCATAAATATTGTCCGACAAAGAACCACATGGACTGTTCCTGCGCGACGGAATACATAGACAACTACATCATTCTTTCAAAAGTACATTATACAGATAAAAGTCATCACACGGTAGGTCATTTCAAGTTATTCTTTAACTCTTCCTGAACCATTCATTATTACGTCTTATTTCGTGCTAGGATTGCCAACCGGTGGAAAATAAAGATTATTGGAATACCGATTACCAAAAGAAACAAATGGTACGGTTCATTGGGTCACGGAAGCTATAATTACTTCTAGGTATGAAACCGAGAAGATTAATCTTTTTCTCAACACTGTCAAGTGGAGTCAAATTCATCCGAAAGTTATTCAAGTAACGAAATGTTTGAAATTTTTATTCATTGCAAGATTAGGTTTCGAAACGTAGTTGAGTTAGAGTAAAAATCTCTCTAAAGACAATAATCTGTTAGAAAAATTCTTGAATGAATTTCGACAGAATTGTATCATATTTATTTAAAGGTTCGTGTTAGAGTATTAAATTATGAGCATTAAATTGATTATTTTAAAGTTTAGCGGACTTGGAGCTCAGACTTTGCACAGATTTTTATTTAATTATTTGGAACAAACGTGGGGGGTGCCGTAAAAGAATTTCTAATAGTCGAAAACAAGAGTAACCCTAGTGTAGCAACGAACTGTAGCGAAATTAAAGAATAGAACAATAGAAAAGAGTTGCTTGTACTATGTACACTAAAACTAGATTGTTCCCAGTGATGTCGACAAGCGTGTAGACTTTCCGACAACTGGCTGCGATCGTAATTCGATATTATCCTACCTAAATCAACGCCATAGCGCCATACGCGCGTTTTCTCTGTCTGTTTCACATACATATACGAAGCACATTGCGGAGATCGATCGATAATGCATTGAGATTTATGGGCCCGCGAAGCGCTACTAGTCTAGGCTGCTGTCGGATCTTCTCGACCGTAGGTCAATCTCGTGAATCATGGCGGATTTGCTTGCAAAGGTTACTCGTTACAAAGATATACGTACGACGGTGCTCTTCCATTTAATCTTTATAGTTTCGAAATATATTATGGGGTTACTACACTCTAGTAGTATCGGTACCTAGTCAACCAAAGCTCGAGGCTTATGGGGTTTAATAGGTTCACCATGATACACAATATCAATGAAATTTTCTTTTGCACCTATTTTTAAAAGTACACTTTTCATTTCCTTCGTAGCAAATTATTGTAACATTTTTATCAATTATGTTACAACTAGGTTGATCGATTAAAAACACACTATTTAACGACAATTCTGCGTTTCGATATCAGTATGAATCAAATACAAAAAAAAAAAGATGTCAGTATGAACAGATCAAAATTCGAAAATTGTTTTTCTACATCGTCGTCAGTTTTTGAGAAATTCAATTTTTTAACTTTCTACGCTAACCATAAAAGCTATGCGAATGATTTTTATGTACATATAACCATTCTGTGGACATTCTCAAATACGACGATATATTTTTTATCACGCATTACGCTGATGTTTGTTGACAAAATATTTGTAAATCTCATATAAAGAGAGCATGTTTTCTATTAAAGGTGTTATTTTTATTTCGAGCTTGACAGTCTCCGAGTTCAATCAATTTTTATCTTTTTATGGATTTGCAACTTTCAGTAAACAATTTCAATAGATCTTTATGAGCCGAATACGAATCTGTATTTTTTTTTAAATTTTTCTCCTTGAAGAAGACGCGAATTTACTACTTTGGCGACGTCTTGCACCTTAAGAACAACATTCACATGTTTTTGATTTGCACAGTAGCAATACTATATACTTGTATTCAATTTAATATTATGTCATTAGTATGAAAACAATGCTTAAAATAAAAAAGATACCTATAAAGTTTATCAACATTTTAATCTATGTATTTGAAAATCTAAACCTGCAGGAGAATATCGAATTACTTTACGCGAAAGAGTGATCCCTTGGCTTATGAGTGGTGTTGGCAGAAGTTATAAACCACGTTCCGTTTTCAAAATATAAATGGAACAGTTATGTACATCACATGTCATGCCGGTAGTGGTACTCAACGCTATCGTTGCGGTTGCGTTTTCTATTGGAGATAAATATTATTGTAGTATTGTATATTAGGGCACACTTTATTTTTCGACTATGAAATTTTGGGCACGTCCTCTCCTAATATTGTTCCACTTCATGAAAAGATTATGTATCCAAAGTTTTACGTCGGAAAAACGTGGCACATCGAGCGCCAAGTTTTGAAATAATAGTAAGTGCGTGCTAAATGCAAAGAGTACACTGAAAATTCAAGTGAAACATTTTATAGTACCACAAATATCACAATTCCTTACATGCATTCAAGAACAAGTTTACTTTGTCCGAATTGAGATTATTTCACATTAATTGCTCTTTCTAATTCCCGTCCGCCACCTTCCCTCTAACAAGTCCGTTTTCGCGAAGCGTAACAACAGTGAGAACAACGCATTCCAATCGGAGTAACCATTCTAATTCGCTCACCCCAAAAGACTATCTATTCTTTAAAAATCCTCTTATTTAGAGATCACTTTTCATTATCAAAGAATGAAGAAAATGGAATACGTCAGTTTTGCATTTTTGTCAGTAAATTGTACGTAAAAGCATCGATCCAAGCTCCAATTGCTGCAGAAGCTCCAAGACAAGACCATGAGTTTTCAAAAAAATCTATACGCTTATAGTTCCATCTACACGCCTAGCACTACGGAAATTTTCTAATCATTTGTGGTAATCAATACTCCAAACTGTAGCGCTGGCCTTTTTTCACCTAAATATGCTGCATCATATAAAAAAAGAAATGGTTGTAGCTTTAGATACCGTTAATGATAATGATGTAAAAAGACTAGTAGTTAATTCGAGTAATGTGAATGAGTACTTTGGTAGTAAAATTCCAACCATTATATTTAAAACAACTTGAAACGTTTTTAAAAGGCTTTCCATTTCTCTAGATTTGATTAGGAAGGAACCCTCAGAATGGCAAAGTGATCCCAGTTATAACTTAGGCTTAAATATACTAAATAATTTAGCTGTAGTTAATGATTCGACAGAACGAGGAGTCAAACTTATGCAAGACTTTAACGATGTACTATCACGAAATGAAGAAGAAAGCAATTTCTAACGCAAACTGTACCAGACTACAGAAAACGTTATCCAGACGCAAAAAAAGTCTACATCAATATGAAAAATTTGTAAAATGAATTTAGTTTTATCTGTTGTATTAAATGTATTCGTGGTCTTGTACATATCGAAAGGTATTTAAACTGAATACCTCTAGTTTATTTTCTTCACCTTTATGCATATGGTGTAATATTCACCACATCCGGTTAAACATATTATGCTCTGATTAAATATAACATATTTAAATCGAACGTTAACTTGTCTACTTTTTAAATTAATATAAGAATACAACTAAATGAATTGGTACTTTCAATAAAATGTGTAAATTTTAACTATATATATTTACAAGAATATGATAATTAGTTAATTGTTATATTAAAAATGTTACGTTTTGGTACTATTATAATCAATAGTTTTACACAAGAAGAACGTTTAGTCATAATCAAAAGTCTTTCCTTCAAATATTCCTGTTCCTATAAAATTTCATGTTTTCGCAACCTCAACGTCAATGTGCCACGTCTTCCCCTTTTCCGATCAAGTTCATCTTTTGCAGGAATTATTTGCTTACCCAATGCCACAAATTTGGGGGGGGGGGAGAGGCACGAAAAGAATCTCACTAGGTATAGCTAAGGGTCATCCTACTTTATCTACTGTAGTCTTCAGTAATATTCAAAAAGTTTATTCAGTGATACTGAAAAAATATGGCAGTTCTGTTGCGTTGAGCAGTCCGAGAAAGAGAGACGAGTCGAACGAGCGTTCAGTACCATCGCCATCATACAGCGTGATGCATCTTGCAAATCTATTTCCTCTATATTTTGAAAACGAAACGAGATTCCTAACTTCTACCAACATGATCCGTAGCTCAAAATATTGCTCTTTCGCATCAAGTAATTAGATTTGCTGCAGCACATTCAGCTTGCGAAATAAATTAAAAAATGTCCATACTTTGCATACTTTAGTTGTATTTTTCGTTTTAATCATTTCACCAATCGTTTCAGCACGTTTCCGTACTAATGGATCTTTATGCAAAATAAAATTTATCTGCTTCGATTGGAAAGAATAGAATTTAAATGGAATGTTACTTCTTCCTTTAATAATTCTAATAGATAAAGAATCATATTGACATTTTTAATTTTCAAAATTTTCCTAGAATTTTGAAATTCATCTATTCAACTTTGCTATAAATGCATAAGGATCCGCAGTCTAGTTGTTACCGTTATCACTACCGTTATATTATTCTAGCGAATACGACAAGACATTCGACTAAAAGCTATCTTTGATAGAGAAGCAGCATAACATATTTTCTGGTGTCTAAGATAAACTTGTATATATTTACACTTTATACATACAGTAGGATATACCTTAGCTATACCTGGTGAAATTTTTCTGAAGTTTTTCTGAAATCAAATAATTCCTGCAAAAGATGAACTTGATCGGAAAAGGGAAAGACGTGACACATTGACGTTGAGGTCGCGAAAACATGAAATTTTATAGGAACAGGAATATTTGAAGGAAAGACTTTTGATTATGACTAAACGTTCTTCTTGTGTAAAACTATTGATTATAATAGTACCAAAACGTAACATTTTTAATATAACAATTAACTAATTATCATATTCTTGTAAATATAAATAGTTAAATTTTACACATTTTATTGAAAGTACTAATTCTTATAGTTGTATTCTTATACTAATTTAAAAAGTAGACAAGTTAACGTTCCATTTAAATATGTTATATTTAATCAGAGCATAATATGTTTAACCGGATGTGGTGAATATTACACCATATGCATAAAGGTGAAGAAAAGAAACTAGAGGTATTGAGTTTAAATACCTTTCGATATGTACAAGGCAACGAATACATTTAATACAACAGATAAAACTAAATTCATTTTACAAATTTTTCATATTGATGTAGACTTTTTTTGCGTCTGGATAACGTTTTCTGTAGTCTCGTACAGTTTGCGTTAGAAATTGTTTTTCTTCTTCATTTCGTGATAGTACATCGTTAAAGTCTTGCATAAGTTTGACTCCTCGTTCTGCCGAATCATTAACTACAGCTAAATTATTTAGTATATTTAAGCCTAAGTTATAATTGGGATCACTTTGCCATTCTGAGGGTTCCTTATTAATCAAATCTAGAGAAATGGAAAGCCTTTTAAAAACGTTTCAAGTTGTTTTAAATATAATGGTTGCAATTTTACTACCAAAGTACTCATTCATATTACTCGAATTAACTACTAGTCTTTTTACGTCATTATCATTAAAGGTATCTAAAGCTACAACCATTTCTTTTTATATGATGCAGAATATTTAGGTGAAAAAGGCCAGCGCTACAGTTTCGAGTATTGAATACCACGAATGATTAGAAAATTTCCGTAGTGCTAGGCGTATGGATGGCACTATAAGCGTATATATTTTTTTTTTTTAAACTCATGGTCTTGTCTTGGAGCTTCTGCAGCAATTGGAGCTTGGATCGATGCTTTTACGTACAATTTACTGACAAAAATGCAAATCTGACGTATTCCATTTTCTTCATTCTTTGATAATGTAAATTAATCTCTAAATAAGAGGATTTTTAATGAATATCTTTTGGGGTGGTCTTTTGGGGTGGGCGAATTAGAATAATTACTCCAATTGGAACGCGTTGTTCTCACTGTTGTTACACTTCGCGAAAACGGACTTGTTAGTGGCAAGGTGGCGGATGGGAATTAGACAGAGCAATTAATGTGAAATAATCTTAATTCGTACAAAGTAAACCTGTTCTTGAATGAATGTAAGGAATTATGATATTTTTGGTAGTATAAAATACTTCTCTTGAATATTCAGTGTACTCTTCGCATTTAGCGCGCACTTACTACTATTTAAAACTTGGCGCTCGATGTGCCACGTCTTCCCGACGTAAAACTTTGGATACATAATCTTTTCATGAAGTGGAACAATATTAGGAGAGGACGTGCCTTGTTTCGGGGCATCACAAAACACGAAAAGCAAAGACTCCATCAGTGGTAGTCGCAAACTTGCATCGTGCTGACGCGAACGTGTTCAGGTCCTATCAAGTCGACCATCTTGAACATTCCACGTATCTGGTCCTATCAAGTCGACCATTCAAGATCTATCGATGATCTAATTCGTATCTGGTCCTATCAAGTCGATCATTCAAGATCTATCGAAGATCTAATTCATATCTGGTCCTATCAAGTCGACCATTCAGGATCTATCAAAGATCTAATTCATATCTGTTCTATTCAAGATCTGACGCGTCTAAGGCAGAACCTGCTAGATTAGCCTTGCTGACGAGTCCTCTAGCAGGTCTGGGACGAAACGCGGCTTCCTCAGTCACCACGGTGTCTCGTATTTCTCGTATCTTCAATTATTTAACTATATTAATATTAATTTGGTGGATAACAATGGGCGGTATCGGAAATCGACGCGTCCGCGATTTCATCGGACGCAATCTCGACTTCCGCACGGAACGATACGTGGGTCTGCAAAAGTTGCCCTATTGCAGTTTATGCTTTTTTCATAATTGAGGAAGGATTGTCAGATACAGTTCCTAATATTCTTCACTAATAGTCTATAATTTCACTATAGGAATTAGTAAATATGTGTTGTTGTCTAATTGTAATGATTATTTTGAGACTAAACAAAAGTTAAAAGTTTTTGATAAATATTTGCAGTAGTCAGATGAGTCGTAATTTCAATTGTTTCAAAACATCAGTCAAGGTTATACATTAGGGTGGCTCTGAATTAAAAAAAAAACTGTCCAAAGTTTGAGTATCCGCACATAACGGGAAAACGTACCCCAAGTCCGTTAAACATTAAATTACTTAGTTAAATGCTTATAAAATCTTTTTCTTTCACATATCTTCTAAATTATTTACCGCGTCGAAAAATATGTTAGACAAAACCTGTGGATCTGGACAGCCTGCGTCTTTTATTTCGTAAAACAAACGGTTTTCGGAAAAATTGAGAAATACATCCGACCAAAATCCAAAAAAATTTTTTTGAAATTTGAAAATTCCAGTGTATTTTCAGTATCTTCTATCAATAAACGTTACTTTTTTAAATTGCATATTATTTTGCAGGAAATTTCAAATCTCTTTTATTAGTCTCTTTTATTAAAAGTAAAAGAAATTGTTTGGTTCCACATTATCCAGGGTAAAGAGCTTACAAAGAGAGCCAGCTTTCTCAAAAACGTTTCGAAAAACCCTCTAATACGTATGGTTAAATAAATATGACTCAATTCTGTCGAAATTCATTCAAGCATTTTTCTAATAGATTATTGTCTTTGGAGAGATTTTTATTCCAACTGAAATTTTCATTATACTAGCATTACCGATTATAAATGGAGAGCAGAAATTTTTTCATCTCTTCATTCTCCATGAATATTTTAATGAATGCATTTAGCAATTTACCTTTTCATAAACATGTTATCGTGTTTTGAATATTTTTAAAATCGAGTAATCAGTCTTTTCCTCGTGTTTTATCGGTGATACCGGTGAGGTTCTGAAGTACAGAACCTCGTAAAGGCTATTACTTATTTTCAACTCGAATTAATGAGGCTGGAACGATGCGGCGGTTTGAAAATTGAGACTCGACCAATTTGATTTTTAAGAAGTTTATTGGATCATGTGTTTGTACAACAATTACAAGTGTCAGCGTGGCGGGCTTGCCGACTGTCTGATCGAATCTGATCTTAGTCGGTACATTTGCTGTCTTATACATAATACTAATGGTGTAGCGACGGTATATTCGCCAGTGATATTGCTAGGTTCTGGCCTATTTTACAGGACGTATAAAAATAATATACACGACTACTATGGATCGGTGCAGAACGTTTAAAAAAATGGACCGCAAAATTCACGTTGACCCTGTTTTTCAAGCTCCAACATGTTTTTATTGCATCGTATACTATAGGGTGTCCCAGCTAACTTGACCACCTTGAATATCACTTTGGATTTTTCATGCCCAAGGTCACACGAAGGTCATTGTATAATATGTCATTGAAGAGGTCTTCACCCCTACTATTACGTCGTGATAAAAAAATATAGTTCCATTAAAAAAAAAGTTGATGACCTTGATATCTAAAAAATTTTTTCCGAATCATTAATATTGTCCTATAACGTTTTTTTCTATTACTAACACTAAGCGAGATATTCAAGGTGGTCAAGTTAGCTGGGACACCCTGTATAGTGCACATCGCGAGGCACAAAAGTCTCAGCTGAAACATTCTCTTAAAAAGCTACTTCGAAGTTTCGTAAACTAATTTATTCTAGACGTATACAGGTTGTCTCAAAAACATGTAGAGGATGAGAAATTGAATCTATAGAATACATTTTTTTAATTGACGCCACGTTTTCAAGAAAATGGAGTTTTCAACAAAGACGCGTGCTCTTGAATAGTAATACTAATTCTACTTCTTCAAACGGCCTAGCTACGCGAACCCGACGGATTTTTAAAGCCAGTTTTCTCGAAACGAGACATCAAATGAAAAAAATTTATCAAAAAAGCTAAAAAAATCTAAAAAGTTTCATATGAAACATTTTTTTAATTAACGAGTCGTTCTGGAGATAATTGCATTTATTGATTAAAATGGAACATCGTGTATATGTATACGGGAAGAACAAATGCCTTTTCAAAATACAGATTTAGTAGTATACTTCGTGCTGTCTCTATACCAGGCATGAAGTGCTTGTGACTGCTTGTGAGAATCGACCACTCGAACGACTGCCTCCACTACTATGCTAACTTACTCGAGCTATAGAGAAGTGTGTCGCCCTATACATATGTACTACAGTCCGAACGATAGCCTAACTCTAATTAAAACAGCCTTATATAGGGTGTTACCGATTTGGTAGTACAAGCCGACAGGGGATGAATGAAAAAATAAGTGGCAAAGAAAGAATAAAGTTGTTCGTTTACGAATAAATCGATGTTAAAGATTGATCGAGTTCATGTACATTTTAGCTACACTGTGGACTAGTTTTTAGTTTGTATACGTGAATTTCATGTTGCTACTTCCGTGTCAAACATTCAGTCTTTGTTGTTCTGTCGATATGGCAACATACAGTAACAGAAGGTATGTGTACCAGGAACGCACTTATTGCCGCTAATTATTACCAAGATCTGTGTCCAAATTGCAAAAATTTCAAAGAGAATTAAGAATTTCAAAGAGAATTAAGAATTTCAAAGAAATTAAAAAGAGAATAAATATAATTCTATTTCAATATTTATTCCTTAGTACTTGATGTAAAAACAGCACAATTATATTCTTTAGATGAGGAAATAAATAAGATCGTATTCAAAATTAAGACTTGAATGAAAATTTTTTTATTCTTTTTTTTTACTTATTGTACTTTTTCATGTAGTTTGACTTCCTTTCAGCTTGTACCGACAGATCGGTAACACCTCCTATTTTAAGTTCCAGTAGTATAAGAAGATGTATCTCGGCTTTTAACCCTTTTCTCAATAAAAGGTTACCCGAGTATCCACTTTCAATTTCCCATTAAAATTTCTTTACTATTTCTCTTTATAAATATTGAAATTATTGTAGATTTTATGTTCTTGAATCATTATAGATTAACCTACATTGGACGAATAGAAAATATGCACTGAAACTATGTATAAAGTAGAACACCATTGAATATTATAGAAATTTTGGTTAATGATATAAGGATTAAAGAAGAGAGAATGCCGTTATCAGCAATTTCTTCTAAAACAAAACTTGAAAAAATTTTACCAACAATGAATATATAGAATTGGTTTAATAAAGCAATCAATTCAAATCAATTGATAATTCCGGATTATTAAATTTACATTAAATCATACAACACTTCACAGACGCTAAATTCTCTCTTGATAATGATCCACAATAGGATCGAAACGTTGAGAAACATTTAATTATAAAATTGCTAAAAGGTTAACAGTGGATCGAACCTGTAGCGCCAACAACACGGATTATTTATTACTGGTGTGTACGGGAAATGAGTCGAAAAATTAATTCCGTGAGGGCTCGTTGTGGTTCTCGATGTTGTTGGTGGTGAGATCGTAAGTAAAACACTTGTTGTTAAGATAACTTAAACGATAACTCTCATTTATTTACCAACTATGTACACGTGATTTAACGATGTTAAAACGAACTAATCGTACGGTAGTTGAGAAGTATCTGTCTAACGGCAAAAGATCTTGGAGATTGTTAGGTGGGTGTTTTGGGGTTGAAAAAATAAGTGGTGGGAGGCAGTAGTTGAAGAGAGGGGAAGTACAGAAGAGAGGGAAAGGTGAAGGTGGTGGTAGCGAAGAAAATGATGGAGCAAGGTTGTCCTGAGGGATGGTAAGTTGTAAAAAACAAATGTGAGCCTAAAGCTATTACTTGGGTTTTTTTATGATGGAATAGTACTTAAAATTATGGTGCTGCGTGTCGAATTGTAAAATTTGTGCCTAAGCACGATTTGGGACAGAGACAATAAAATAAACGTGGTCGGATTTGCGAACAAACCCGGACAATTACAAAACTTACTATTTTAGTAATTTGTAGATATTTGCAATACATAGTATTGTTAGGTACATATACGGTTTAGTGATAACGATTAAGAAAGTAGAGGCTAATGATACAATAGGATTAAAATTCGTAACTGATCAACTGGAAAGAACAGCCACGGAATCCTCCGACTTTTCCTAATCTCCATACGTTATATTTGGTCTGAGAAATCCTTGATTATTCCATATATACTGGCCTTTATAGTTTGACCTCTTGCTCTATAGTCTAAAGTCTAGAGTCTAGACTCTAGAAGCAGTTAGTGCTTTGTCTTTGAACCGCCGCGCTGCACTGTACTGGAGCGGTCGCGCCACGCCAAAAGTCCGTAAAGTTTTCGCTGGGTATTGCGACGAAGAGGGGATCAGAATAGTAAGACCGATACCCAGGGGTGTGCAAGATCCCGAAATTTTTTCGAGATCGGGACGGGTACCCGAAAATTTCGAAATTCTCGAAAGAGTCGGTGTTGAGTAAGCTCCTAATCGATCCACCGATCGATCGAGCTACTTCGAAACTTGCACGTGGTGTGCCGACTAATCGCAATAACTAAGTTCGAAGGACTCTTCCCTTAATGGGAAGAATAAAATGTAACAATTGTGATAACAACAATACTATATTTTAACTGTGGACTGCGAGAGACTCGACTGTCTGTACAATGACTACGAAACTAAAGAATTAGCTAGTTTGACAGTCGGAGAGAATCAGCTCGCAGGACCAGGATGAAGGAAAGCTGATTTTTCCCTCTCCTTTACAACCTTCAACGGGTGGGGGTGTCGTTGGAAAAAGGGAAAATACAAAGAATGATTGTCTAAAGATCTGGTCCATGGGTGGGGTCCGGAAAATAACTAAGTGTCGAATTTCGGCGCCGAGTCGACGACGAGGCGACCATCGGCGACCATCGGCGACACGACACTAACTATATGTCCAGAAACAAGGGTTCCTTGTTCTGGACCAAATCGCTATACAATATATCTTAAATAGTCGGGATTCTCGAAACAATCGGGTGTCTCGAAATAATCGGGAGTTTCCGAAAATTCCGAGAACTCACTAATCATTTATATTCGTTCCAATAACTACGTTCATGACTTGAAAGACTCTAGCCTGGCCAGACAAGTGTCGCAATAATGGTTCTATAACCTCAGCATTCGAACAGTTACTTGTTGAGAGAGTACATATGTACTCATACATGTCGATAACGACATCTAACGAAACGGAAGAATCTAACGGAAGAAACGAAAACATAGCGTACGAATAGTAGTTGAACATAACAGGAATATATAGGGTGTCCCAACATTCCTTCATACATAAAAATGGCCGTCGCTGCTTCATTTGGGAGTCATTAACGGAAAACACGGATCAATCAGATCGCAGCTATAGTGAACGGATTCCGACTCAGCGACAGGTCCCGCTGAGGGTCGCGTTGACGTTGAGCGAGCCAGAGTCCGTCCGCTGTAGCCACGCTCTGATTGGACCGTATTTTTTGTTAATAATTTTTGTAAAATTTTTGCAGAGGAAAATGTTGCTTCAAATCACCTCAGGAATCTCCCATTTTCGGAAGTTGAAGGAATGTTGGGACAGCCTGTCTAATAAAGTATATTATAATATTATAACAAACTATTTATTTTCTGCATTAATACCGGACTAAACTGTTATTTTCTTGACTATAATTTCCACGTTATTTCAAGTAATTAGTCTTGTTGAGGTCATTCCAACTACATATTAGTTTGGGTCACGAATACATTAATGCTACTTATAGTGTGTTGAGGATCGAGATTTGTAATTCGCGCCGTGTGTATAGAGCAGAGTCATCTAGCGTAAATCCAATATGGCGTTACAGAACGAATCACGTGTAGCTCGGTGTACACCACGTGTATAATGTATCCGATTGTATCCCATTAAATCGTAATCATAGTTAGACGCACGCGGTTATATATAATCACGCCTAATCTTCAACATAGTGTGCTATATAAACGCAGAGTGATAAGCAACCGACATCAGTAAAGCTTCTAATTAGACGATTTGAAAGGAAAAGATTGAGAAAAAACAAGCATGTGATTTTCTACACGATAAAGAATCATCATTGAGACGTGTATCCATTTTTGGCATGTTACTCGTCGTGTGAGTCTTGCAAAAAAAAACATAACGACAGTTGCTATATTTGAGGTGGTTCGGAACCCACCGTAACAAAAGGTAGGTCCCGCTTAAATTAGGCGATAGTGTGAAGAGTGGTAAAGGGGGAGAAGTTGGTAAAAATGGATTTGAAACCCGGAGGGGACCAAATATCACAAAAAACAGTTGCTATATTTAAACAATATTATTGTCCCGTGTCCATTCAGAAAGCAATTGCTTTCAATCAATTCAATCCGCGTCCGGTCCGTTTGAAATGAACAAAGATAGATTAACGTGTAGAAATCAACTATTGGATATTTTTTAAAAATGGGATTGGTATTAATGTTGGAAGTATAAATGCGGCAACAGCTTGTGGAACACAATGTGAAAGAGTTTAAAATGGATCCGGTTGGAAAATTTTACCTGACCCACTACCATATTCTGAAAACTTAAATTATCCCACTGAATTATCATCTATTTCTATAAAAGAATCCATGAAAAACATTTATTATAAGGTATTGTAATAAGATACATATATCAGAAATTTTACAATGACTCGTAATATTTTTGTCAAAGTCGTGACTATTTTATTTATTGCATGATTTTTAACGGTTTATTTGAAATATTAATGTAACAATAAATAGCAAGTAATGTCGCGATTTTTATATAAAATCTAAATACAAAATTGATACTAGTTTTCCGGGAAAAGCAGAAAGGCTATAGCCGGGTTTGGTAGTCAAATTCGCCCCCGACGAGTTTTTGATCGAGCTTTGGCAATTCGATAGCCTACCCAAAAAGACCCCGATCTGCCAAGTTACAGCCCCATATCTCATCTGTAAGGGTAGTTATTGAGGAAAATCGAAAAACCAGTTTTTCGCCCATTTTCCCCATTTAATGACAGTTAAAAATTCTGAAAAAATTCTGACACATTTTGGATACTAAACCACATATTATGTATCATTTTCAGATTTTTCCGTTGCAAACTCTGGTTGTAAAACGCAAAAAACACGAAAAAACGCGAAAAAAATCGGAAAAATGCAGGTTTCATATAGAAATCGAAAGAGCACTACTCCAGATTTAATTTAGAAATGAGATATTATCATAAGTATTATGCTCAATTTTTTTCAAACCCCTGAGACTGGTGCGTCATAGTTGAAAAAAATAAAAACCACTTTTTTCGGCGTTTTTCCTTAGTTATACCTATCTTCTCTGACTTAAAAAAATATATTATGTAATATTAAGCATTCCTACGGTCAGAGAATTTTTTTCCAGTCTTTAAAACTTAGGTAATACAAAAAACAATAAAATACCAAGTCGTTATATTCTAATATTTTGAAGATAGTTTCAACGGCGCCGGTTGGTGCAGCGGCCATGGTCTCAGACTGCGGAACCGCTGATGACTTTTTGGACCAGGTTCGAATCCCGCCCGGGTCAATCTTATTTTTTTTTTGTTTATCAGATGTTTTTTCGCTTCCTAACCATATGATTGTTGTTAAACCATTGTAAAAAGGATCTTTAAATCGTTTTCTGTCATTTCCGGAAAATCAAGAATCTTTGTGGAAGTTACGGTTTTAAATGACTTTTTTCGGCGGTTCCAGTGTTGTACTTCCACTTGTTGTGCTACACTATTTATTATTTTATCTTCACTCAATATTCTGTTAGTAACATCATCGAAAAGTGCAACATCAGAATTCAGACTTTTGCCAGACTTATTATTCAAAAAGCATGCAATCCTGAAACATGATTGTACTGTAGGAAGAAGTTTGTTGTCAAGCTGGTGATGTAACAGCTGGGATTTTTTCCCTAATATACTATGTATGGCCTCGACAACCCATCGAACTTTAGTCACCTTACGAGAGTAATTAGACTCCTCAGTAGTTAATTGATGACGATTGCCTTTTAATGCAGGCATGAGAACACAAAACCCTGACTCTTCTAACTGTGACTTAACGTCACGAAAACCCGTCATCAGGACTTTTTCCAGACAAGAATGCTTACAGTTGTTCGAAGCATAAACCTCGTTCTTATAATGTCCTTAATAATATGTATAGCATTTTCCTTTTCACTTGAGAGAAACAGATACAACAATATCTTGAGACAATAATAAAACACTGGATTTGTTACTGAATAAGGCACCAGATAAAGATAAAAGACTTAATAGTCAAGACGATGCACAATTCCATGTGAAAAAATGTTAAGTAGAACAATAATACAGTCCGTAAATGACAAGAGGCCGAAAGTACTCCAAAAATATTTTTCCGAAAAATTATTTAAAAATAGTTAAAAAATGTTTTTACAATGGTTTAACAACAATCATATGGTTAGGAAGCGAAAATACATCTGATAAACAAAAAAAAAATAAGATTGACCCGGGCGGGATTCGAACCTGGTCCAAAAAATCATCAGCGGTTCCGCAGTCTGAGACTATAGCCGCTGCACCAACCGGCGCCGTTGAAACTGTCTTCAAAATATTGGAATATAACGACTTGGTATTTTATTGTTTTTTGTATTACGCAAGTTTTAAAGACTGGAAAAAAATTCTCTGACCGTAGGAATGCTTAATATTACATAATATATTTTTTTAATTCAGAGAATCTAGGTATAACTTAGGAAAAACGCCGAAAAAAGTGGTTTTTATTTTTTTCAACAATGACGCACCACTCTCAGGGGTTTGAAAAAAATTGAGCATAATACTTATGATAATATCTCATTTCTAAATTAAATCTGGAGTAGTGCTCTTTCGATTTCTATATGAAATCTGCATTTTTCCGGTTTTTTTCGCGTTTTTTCGTGTTTTTTGCGTTTTACAACCAGAGTTTGCAACGGAAAAATCTGAAAATGATACATAATATGTGGTTTAGTATCCAAAATGTATCAGAATTTTTTCAGAATTTTTAACTGTCAATAAATGGGGAAAATGGGCGAAAAACTGGTTTTTCGATTTTCCTCAATAACTACCCTTACAGATGAGATATGGGGCTGTAACTTGGCAGATCGGGGTCTTTTTGGGTAGGCTATCGAATTGCCAAAGCTCGATCAAAAACTCGTCGGGGGCGAATTTGACTACCAAACCCGGCTATAGCCTGTCTCCTGTCAGTTGCATACTGACTCTGACGAAGGTTTACAAGATTAATAAAATATCTATTGTAAACAGAGAAATTTGTAAGCGTACATATTATCGACACCAAAAAATGAACAATATTTATTGTTGCGAACCAGGGCCGCGAACAGCGTGAGACGCTGACAAAGGGTTGTTACCCTTTAAATGTGTTTCAATTTATTAGTTTGGTGTACGGACGTATCCAATGCGCATTTGGGGAACCGCTAAGATTAAAGACGTCCAGAATGACCATGACGCGAAGTCAGGGAGCCACTATGAGTGGAATCAAACGCAAACCAACCCGATGCGAAACCGGGAAGCTGGTAGAAAGCGGACGAACCTGATGTGAAATCAGGAAGCCGCTGGGATTGTTACTGGCCTCGTAACTTTTATGATTTAATTGATAGAATCCGAGCGGTAAGATTGTATATCGTTTGGGAACGTTCAACTACTAGATTAGGATTTTGGTCAATAATTAAGGGTTTATTAAATTGCATGAATTACGAGAGTTTAGTATAGAAATGGAAAGGTTTGTTACCTATAGATGCCTTTTGTTGACACACTGACAACGCGGGATTTCAGAGTTACAGTAAAAGCTCTTTCGTTGTCCAAAGGCCGGGGGTTTGAGCGGACAACGAGCGTGCCGGGACATGCTTTTTGATTTATGTGTGATTGCGTCTAGATCTATTTATGCGCCGACCGCGCCGAATGCGCTGAGCAAAATTTCAATAGAGAGCCAAACAGAGAGAAGGACAGATTGAAATACGGATCGCATGACCGAAACGTGTCGCCGTCCCCGTCACCGGCACAGTTTAAAGGCCCGCGTGTTCTCACAATGTAATGTCAATTAAAAATGCTTTATTTTTCATTATTTTTTATGGGACTTTCACTGGCTTGTTTCTGGCATTTTTCTGATTCGAATAAGACCAAACACGACATAATTTGGCCCATATTTACTCTATATGTGAACTGTGCCAGCGACGTCGACTGTTCGCATCTCTTTCTTTCCAATACTCTGTTCTTCGTTGCCTTCAAAATTTTCATCGTCGATAAAACCACTTAGTTAAAATTATATTGTGTTTGGTGTCATTTTAATCAGAAAAATGCCAAAAATAAGGTAGTGGAAGTCCCATAAAAAAAATTATGAAAATTAAGAGATTTGTAAAATCGATTCCTCGAGTCAATGTGGTGGTGTTCACACCGATATATCCGAGTCGACATCAATCGTCGCCGCCCTGCGGAGCGACTCGGCGTTGACAGGCAGTGAAGTGGGTAGGCACTGGACAACGATCGTGCCGACGATTCAGGACAACGAAGGAGCTTTTACTGTACTTTGAAATGCCAAATAGACTTTAAACCGGACTTGCGAGGTCGGTAAGGTTAGCTTGATGACAAGGGGAACTTTAGCTCGATCTCACGAAGAGTCGACATATGTGACACGATGTAATTCTACCCGTGACTACATAACATCTGACCGAAGAGAGTAAAAATGGAAATAAAAATGAAATCAGTTTATAATCTGAGGTCACATAGGTCACACTCTCGATTTTTGTCACTTCCAACTAAATCGGGCCAGAATTTGGTTCTTGGTTGAAGGGTTAATGGTTAATTAAAGGTTATCTAAGGCGTTTCCTGCCAGAAACGATACTGAAGAGATTCCAGACGAGAAAGTCAACGGAATCTGTTCTCCATACGTAACATTATACAAAAATATTCTCAGAGAACACTGGTATAAATTACTTATAAGAAAAGTTGAAACATATGTATAATGCGCATTATAGGATTTTCCCTATAAGCATTTTATTATTTATAGAGATTAGAGATTAACATATTATTACGGTTCCTTAATTTCTTAATGAAAATTTTTTATTTTAATACTTTCCTTAAGTCCTTTCCTTAGTTCTTTAATTTTTAAGTGTATTTATTTCAAGAATTTGTAAAACAATTTTCTATTAGAGCTACATACCTATTTATAATGAAAACAATTCGAATACAAAATTGATGTATTATCGTAGTATCACACCAACAATTTGCGATTCTGGACACTTTGAAAGCCTCGATACATTAAAAATCAAGAATTTAAAAATTGTTCTAAAATAGAATAAAAATGAAAGAATGATTATTAAAAATACAAGAATATTTTACAATATTCATTTCAATTAGAAAATACAAGTTGAACAAATTTTTGAAGGTGTGTTCCACATGGAAAGAAGGTAAAAGTTTGATAAATAAATAATTACAGGTATCTTTTTAAAGTCATACTCTTGTTTTTCGGTAAAATAGATATTTCATCATTAATATACAGCGTGTTTTTACATGATCTCTAACATTAGGTACATAAATTCTATAAGGTTCATTTAAATTGCTAAAATATTGTATTTTCCGTTCCCGAGGCGTTTCGAAGGATCCGATCGTCGGCGATGAGTTGCTATAGATAGGTGGACGTGTTTATGTTTAAACTTCGCATAATAATGTGAATACGTCGACGTTAGTCTGATGCCTTTAATATGATGTGCTATTAAGCCAGTGGCGGCCTTAAGTGTATTTACTTTGCAAGAGGTGTCCAATACAGAAAGTGTACAAAATGTTCTACTTATACTTATACCACTTATCTTATATATATTTTAGAGTATATTCGGAGAATATTCTCTAACACTAATTTTGCGTTTGGATAACCACCAGATAATTTTAGTAGACTTAAATACTCTGCATACAAGTCTACAAACTCTTTGTCCTCGATACTTACAGCTTTCGAAAATCTTTATTTTAAAATTGAGAGTTTCATATTCATTCGCTCCATACGATTCTTAAGGAAAAACAATAAACCATACTACCTACTACAGTAAATGCTCGATCCTAAAAAAAAATTATACATAGTTGACCATTTTATCAACAACTGTACGAAAATTAATGTACAGGGTGAAAAGAAATGTTTGGTCTTGGCTGTCGTAAGTGTATTCCACATCTTCGGGTTGCTGAAGATCTGTAAAAGAACTGACTTTGAATTGCAAGGTTCAATTTGTTTTCTATCTAAATTTATTTGAATTACCTTGAAAAAACCTTTATTTACCTAAAAAAAAAATTTGACCCTGAAATTGAAGGTCAAGGACAACTTTGCGGCAACTTTTTTTACAGATCTTCATTAATCCGAAGATGTAGAATACGCTTATGGCAGCTGAGACCGAACGTTTCTTTACACTTTCTACATAGGTATAACGCAACCCATACGATTAAAAAATATTTGTTCGATTGGTATATTGGAAACTTAGATATTCAAATTATTAAGAGGGATGAAGCATGGGGACATTTTCATTACAGAAATAGTCATTTATCGACAGCGGATCTTTATGCAAAATAAAAATTTTTTAAAAGAATTGCAACAAATTCGAGTGAAATAGAAATTTATTTTCATTCTTAATCCGTTTAATAAGTTGAAAATAAGATAATAGTATATTTAAATTCATTTAATGTTTTCACTATTTTAAATTACTCCTATTCATTTTTGTTATAAATGCATAAAATCTGCTACGCATACAGGTACTACAAGTACTTCACGTTTTATTACTTCTATGATATTTTGATCATTATAAATTGAAGAACTTGATCAAGAATGATCAAACGTAAGACGATACAATAAATCCGTTACTAATGTTAACTGGCAAAAGTCAACACAAATCTATTGTTAATTGGTTGACTAATATCTTGTGTAAAAATTGAGAGTGCAGTTTGTGGTGACCAAATTCCTTTCATGTTTTAAAAAAACATTAATTTCTCTTGTTCATGTGTTATGTGGAACTCATTAGTTTCATACGGCTCCTCAATTACTCTTTCATACAAAGCGGTACAATCGATTCGTTTGCTTCATCACGAGTCTGTGTTGCAATTCATCATTCTGTATTGTAATGAGTTGTTGAGTGCGTTCATTTCCTTTCTTTAAAGCTCTCACGTCACTTTTCTGTTTATCGAAACGAAGTTTTACTTTTTTTTTTAATTAAATTGGGCACGATACATATTCTCAATAATAATTTATTTTCTAAACCTATACCTATAAATTTAATATATGTATATTAAAATATTTAGATTATTTTCGAATATCGTAAATGCTTGACAAAAATTCAACTGTTTTCATATATTTTCAATAAAATCATTTCATTAAAATTCTGACTGTAAAGATGTAGGGTAAGCCGGGGTTAAAAGTTCGATAAGTACAAAGTCCTGATTTCAAAATCTCCATTTGTAAACAATCGAATATTACTTTGTATGTATTGTGTTGTAGTATGTAGGCAGTAGGAAATATTATAGAAGATGGATTCACAGGAAAGTTAATGAAAATTTTAAACCAGTAACTGACTGCAAGAGGTATTGCCAAAATTGTAGAAGTGACAACTAATTTTAAAAATATTTGTTACACGCTGTTACAAAGCGCAAATATGAAGCGGGGAAAATTCGCATAACGACCGTTTAACTACCGGTTATACAGAAGAAATTATGCTAGTTTGTTGGTTACTCGAGAATATACAGCAGAGTGCACAAGTAATGAAAATCTGTAATATTTAGTTATGCGAATAAATATAATTTCAGTGCTACTTACATTAGCGTTATTAGTTTCATAAGTCAAGAAATTTGAGAAGTTACCTTCAAAATTCGTAGGTACGATAATGATACATTACGGGCGTATACATACTGAAGCGTCCCGAGTACCGCAATTCTTTTCCCGAATTTCGCGGGTTGTAAGTCCGGTTCGCGCGTTCGCGACGGTATCGAGGGCTATGACGTAACTGGGTTAGTTACGTCTAGTTGAAAATGAATAAACTCGACTTTACTTGAAAACACTTAATAATATGTATTTTAACAAAGATTGGAATACTTGTACAAAGAGTGTTCGCTTAAAAAGTGTTTTGGATGATGTGATGTTTTTAACTGATCTTCCTGGTTCTGTCACGTATTACGTCGGTTCTGGTCTTGTCCTGATTGGTCGGTAGTCGGTGGTATGGGAATAGTTGCCTCAATTCTGATTGGTCTGTAAATGTTTGTTTAACGGTCGGAGTGGGAGTCTGTTGCAGTCGTCTTGTGTTTTTGTCTGTCATAATTGCGTGAAAATGTATCGTAAATTACTTTGACGCCAGATTGTCCTGTCCAAGATTCTTAACCTAAGCTCAAGTGGTGTCCGGTGACACCCGAACAGTCCTAGGACCGTCGCCGTCGAGTGGCTGTCCCTACGCTCACGTTCGGTCTTGTTTATGACCGAACACATACTACAACAATGCTAATATGAGTGTTTTATCAGATCAAATGAACAGTTACATAGATAAGTATAGAAAACGAAATATAAATAGTACCTATTTTTTTTTATATACATACATGTAGGTCGGTGACCTATGTATATGGTTTTTTAACCTTTGAGAACACAGGATTTCTTAAAATTACAATTATAAATGCGTATGTGTGTTAGATAGATCTTTTTACAGTCGGATTTTCAAGAGTTGCGACCTGATATGCATAGTAGCTTATGGGCAATAGGTCTCAACTCTCGAAAATCAAACTACCGTTATACATATGTATAATTAGTTAACTGCAATAATTATTATGTAGAATTAATTAACTGCAATGTTAATAAATAAGATGTGTTTCTTCTTTATGAAGAGGCCCTTAGTAATAAACGAGTTTGACATGCCTGATGTAGGTAATAATAGAGCGATGCATTGTTGTATTCCGGATGAGGGTTAATAAACGTTGTTAGGTTTTACATAACAAAACACAAGTTTATTAATAAAACTCCTCAACTTATAATTCCCGGATACGAAGTACGAGAAGCGTGTGTCAAATTACAGATTTGTTGAAAAATGAAGCAGAGTGACTGAGTACTGGACTGTGCAGAGGTTGTACGAAAAAGGCCCAGAGTGAGTCTATTACATGAACTTAAATAGAGGTCCCAAAAAGGGAGAGGTAACTGATTACAACGATGGGTCATACTGTGACTCAGGGTAGTGACCGGTCGAGGGTCACTGTCGGGAGCATTTTTAGTCCTTATTTATGATACATGAGTAAACTTAAGATAAATACAAAGTTAGTCATACAACAGCATACAGCGAATCGGTGGAAATATTTTTAATTGGATAAAATTGTGACAGTTTAGTTATGAGCTGTCAACTCACTCAGAAAATACCTGGCTTGAGTAATCAAGAAAATACACTTAATTAAATGATACAAATTCTTGAATCACTAAAAGTTTACATTAAACAATCTTGAAATCACAAGAATTATTGGAATATTTAACCTTCGGACACCGGAAGTGGGTCATTTTGACCTGATGTTGTTGCAACTTCTAATAGCCAGAAATATAAAACAGCATACGGAAGTAAGCCTAGAAAAGGTTCTCTATGTCATGTTTGTGTGACAAACGACTCTATTGTAAATACACTTCAAAAGGTTAACTAAGCCTTTGTATAATGGCTTGTTAACGTTCGGTTAGAATTAAATCTTTAGTAGAAAAGCGACTAAGAAAATCTACTTGCTTCGACATAACATATGTATGTATACATACATATGATTGATAATGACTTATTTTGACCCGCCCGCGCCCCTGGCATTCGCAAAAGGTCCAAACTTTGAGGGTTAATAAAATCAATTGATAAAGCAATTAACAATTCTTGATTGTAAGGAATATTATAAGTTAGAAAAAGAGTCCGTAAAGCCCGTAACTATATATGTATCCCTTAGACAGGATGATCGGAGCGGGTGTCCAAGTAATACACGTATTGACGGTGAAGCCGTCCGCCAAAGAGTGCGATTTATTGTAAAACAAATGTTGTTACAGACTGAGCGTCACCTGAAGAGTGACCGCTCAGCTAGCTTCTAGTCATGAGGACCCCCTGTTGCCAGTATCCTTTTTACCTGATGGTACACCCCCATGGCATGGGTTTTCCCCGAGAAGGGTACGCGTCGCGCTCTCGAACCGCACGCTGCTCACTCTCAACATTCCTTAATTCGATAGTTCTCACATTATTGTATCGTCTCTTTTTTACATAAACAACTACTAAAGGAGGTATTTAATCCTCATACTTGTGAGATGTATTTTTTTTTAAATATGACCCCATAAATGAAATAAAACTTGTTGATTTAGTTACAGTGTAAAGCAAGAATGAGTGAAACATTATCCTAGGTTTTTTTTATGCAACTATTTCTAAGATTAGTATATGAGTGCAAACGCACATTTTTATAAAATGTTCATCATTTCATCCAGTATTATGAAACATATACACCAACTTAGTAGTTCACCAATATTCAGGGTAATTGGTTAATGACAATAGTTTCATGATAAAATCATAAACAATAAGTAGACTCTAAATATTTTCTCTAATGCAATTAATGGCACCAAAAACTATATAAATTATTTCCTACAAATTTTTCAACAATAACAACAAATTATCTATAAATAGAAGTGTATGTGTATTTCCACATTTTAAATTTCATAAATTTTCTAACGATTTCTAAATGAAAACAATTTTATTTCACATGAGAATATTAACATTCTATCTCAAAAAATCTTAGCAAAAGTCATAAAAGCTGCGGTCAAACGATTGTTTACTGCTATTTGTCGCCTATATCATCATTGTAGCTTTTCCTATAGGATCCATAAACCAATGTTCTTTATGTTCCTCGCTTCGACACATTAATACACGCCGATATCCAAAAATACCACTGGAATCCGCGTAGGTAGTTTGTTTAGAATTAGAAGATATTAAAGAACATTCGATTTAATATTTATCTGGGAAAAATCGACTCACGAGACTTGTGAGACTATGCTGTGAATTTTTACTGTATTCAATACTAGTGGAGACTTGATTATTAGAAAAATTTGTATTATTTTTCATACTAGCTGTAATATATTTTGAATTATTTATAATAACTAGAATCTATGGAGTACATGATCATTAGGTTTAATTTTATACACATAATCGTGTCATGGTAGGTAGGTACATACTATGGGAATACGATCCTGATAATCCCCGAAGCCTTATGCTTATTCATCAGTGTTGAACACGCAGTTATAGTTACGTCAATCGCGAACAAATAAGGGTTCGGTGATTCCCTTTGAACGGAACTTGCTTTTCTATTGCCATCGATTAATCGATTTGACTTCACTATTCACTTACTGCGATAGTGGTATTTCTTGACATGACGAGAAACATCTTACTTCGAACGACAAATGTTGGTTACATTTGGATTTTACATGAAAAAATAAATTGGAAATATAAAAAAAAATATTTTCAAACAAAACTTTATTTTTGTGGAAGTTGATTTCAAAGGTTCAGCAAGTTTGCGTGTAATACGATTTTCCAAGAAGCACGTAGGTCCATGAACAAACCGGTCAACCGATTTCCATTCAAAAGCAATTTGATTTATTCAAAAAAGAAGCGTCGTCTAACAAAAGTGTATCAAATTAATTATTACAAATTAATTAATCGTTTTTCTTTTTTCTATTATTTTTATTTTTTATTAACAAATCGAATTTATATTCTTTAATATTAACTGTTACTTTTTAAGTTCATTTTTCCATTTATTTTCTAACAAAAATTACGAAATGTTCACAAACAAAGACGTCACCCTTTTTTATAATGGTATGTGACAGGTTTAATTTTTCATTTTAAGGTAAATCACTTAATGTAACGGTATTGTGTTATTTCGGAATTATTGGGCCAATTGAAAAGGGTTTTTGCAAATTGCATGCCTTAGACTCTAAGGCTTAGAGAACTGTTCGAGATGATTATTCATATAATAGTATGACCTAATAAGGGTGTCCTAAAAGTTTCTTTCACTGTGTGTACATTCCATATTGTTGAATGATCTTAATGTTTTATTACTCCTTAAGCTATACCTTTTTTCATCATGCCATTGCTTTTCTTAAAAACTACTCTGAATTTGCATCGAGCACATGAATTAAAAACAAACCGTACTTTTGAGACAACCTAATATTCTCCTCGTGACACTTTATCGAAAAGCCATTTTCTATTTTCTATTAATGAAATAATGCTCATGTATTAGCTAATATTGATAAGACTTCGCCAAGTATTTTTAAGGTGCGTAAAAAAAGTAGTAATACTGAGGGTATCGTGTAGGTAGATAGATAAGAATAAACATAGAATAAAATACATTAAATAAAGTTCTTTTGTAATAAATAACTGTAGCACCTTTTATTATGTTTATGATAAACTGTAGTAAATGGAAAGCATTTAATTAAATTTTACACCTATTAAGGATGATGGTATTTTACTAGAAATATTCGAAAAACTTTTGGCATTACATCGGAAAGTGTGATTGTTTGAACATTGGAGCTGAATTGTCGCCGAAAAAAAAATCAGCTACATATAACAGCGAACAAAATATTTCTGGCAAGATCCGTGTAGCAGAATATTAGGTCTGATAAATCATTCTTCTATTAATATAAATGTCGGCACACTAATATCGAACACCATTAATATTCAACATAGGTAGTAATATGTATAATTAGACTACGGATCTTTATGCATTTTTTTAGAAAAGCGAGTCGGTGTAATTTCGAACGGTACAACGATTAAAATAGTTCACGAACATGAACACACTTCTTACAGCTGAATGAAACTGCCAAAAAGAGAAAAAATGTCTTGCAATTAATGCTAACAATTTTTATTTTACATAAAGATCAGCGGTAGAAATAATTTTGTGATAATCATTTAAGTAAAAATTTCTTTGTATACATTTCAATGGTTCCTAACAATATCACATACTTAATTCGAATTTATTGATACATGTTTACTTATCATAAATATAATTAAGCAATTTCGAGAGACTGGTGTGTGTGGCATCTGGAAAATTAAAAATTAATTTTCACGAACGGTAGTTAGGTAAACTAGAGTTACAATGACCGTGCTAACTAAAGGGAATTTAATTACAACATTAAAATTACAGTGTAATTATTGTAATGAGAGTAATAACAACGGAGGTACCTAATGCATGGTCATGCACTTTGCAATCTTTGTTTGCACTGTGTGATGTACGATATATGGGAATCGAAACAGATCGGCGAACAAATGTAGCGATTTACGCTTGGTCATGAAGGATAACCACCTGTTTTTTATTTTCTTGTGCGATGATTCGCACTCGAAAAATTCTTCTATCCGACCGTCCGGAGTAAGTTTATTAAAAGTTGAAATTGGTCGATGTTCGTTTCGCTCGATTTTCCTTTGAAATAATTCCTACTCTCTATCTGCACCTACAAACCACCGACGCACCGCCTCGGCGACTTAATCGATCACCACGTGGCGAAGTAAACCCACAACTCATCCTGTAATTATTGTGCACGATGTCAATAATATCAACGCGAAGTATCGGCGCGAGAGGAAAGAGGAAACAAGCAAAACAGAAGCGAAGCATAGAGGAGAAGGAATCGAGTGAGGGAGGGATGGAGGGGTGAGGGGAGGGGGAGGGGGAAGAAAGTAGAATCCGCTTGGAAAAATGGCGGAAGTTTTCAAGAAAGTTAGTTCGATAGGGCGACGTCCCTTAATGTGTGGACATACCTACATGAAGGAAAACTGATTACGCGTTTTATCAGGTTTCAAGGTGTATGTTGGGAACTTTGCTTCGATCTCTATCAGCCTCGCAAACTTTGGTATCTCTTATAATCGCGGCTCATCCAGCCTGGTTTTGCATAATGTGATCTTTTAACCTTGGATTTGATCCACTAGGCTACAACAACGTCTCGTAAAAATAGAGAAATGCCTATGTATGTATATGACAGAATCGCGAAAATATTCAACAATTCTTTTCTGAAACAATTTAAATCAAATTTAATAGTTGCAGGACAAAACAATGGATCATATTTACTATTAGTTGTTTCAATCCAGCGACTATTGTAATTGCTTTTAACGTGAGCTTCTTTAATTAATGAAATGATGATATTTTCATCATTAGTTGTTAATTTGACATACTAGGCCGAAATTACCTTAATTAATTAACCGATCGATTTACAGAATGCCACATATCAAAATATCTAAATGTTAATATAATTATTTAACACTAATTTTACGTATTGATAATAACCAGTAGGCGATACTTGTTTCTTCTGATTATTACTGAGGGAGAAAGATTCGCTCTATGAGACTCTTAACCGAAAAAATATTGCTCTGGAATTTTTGTCTTACGCATTTCTTAAAATCTGAAAACTGAAATTTCATGGAACAGTTTTCGTCATTTTTGGATTCGTATTTACGTCAGTGTTCCTTTTTGTTATCATGAACTTGTAGAATTCCTTGTTATTTTTTTCGGCCACTGGTATCAGTCCGTTACATTTCGTTAAATTGCCTTGTTTCTACGTATGTATATTCAACATAATATCGAAAAAAAATTGCATCGTGTAGCGTAATTAGAGTTTTCCCTAGATATGAAAATTTTCAGATAAAAAGCATAATCACGAAAATTATGACGGATTTAACTTTTTCTTTAATCATAATTTAAACATATCACGTACTAATAATGTAATCTTAAACTGGGTTATCTTGTTTAAGAGAAGCCGTTTTAAATGTAAATATTATATTGTTTCTTTTTTACATTAATAAGTCTAAATACGTGTTGGGCAGTATAATATACAAATGCATGTTTTTTTTCGGTATGATTAATCTGAATATTTATTTGTTACAGGTATGTATTTATGGTATATCACCGATGTGGTAATATCCACGAAACTGTTATTTTGGGAGCCATACATAGTAAGTAATATACATACATATAAATAAATTTCACATATTAAAGACCACGTGCTTTTCTGAAAATTGAAATTAAATAATATTGAGATAATTGTTAATTGCACGCGTTTAAGTTGCCAACTCTTACTCGTTTCTTCAAATGTATGTATTCTTTGCACGGTAAATTTCAGAAAAATACATTGAGCATTAAGGGGTTAAATAGTCATGTATGTACCTATAATAACTACGATAAAATTGATACCACACTTATTTTCTGCGTTTCGATAAACAGGAGCCGAATTTTATAGACTTTTTTGCGCTTAATTTTCAAAACATATAATTTTACAAAAAGTCCGATGTCCCAGTTATAGAATTTTCTTTGCCCAAAGTGCAAAAGCTATGGAACCTATAATGCCAACAATGATTCTGTATGCCCTCCCAAATGTACTTTTCTATAACATTATGAATATTTAAACATGTCCGAACAATTTTTTGAGTGAGCGCGACACCTTTAACGTACCAATTACGCTGAACATTTTTTAATTAATTTCGATAATAATCAGAGATTTGTAACAACGTTTCCTTTCTAGAAACCGTCAAAAGAAGTTCTAGCGTAAATTTCAATTTTTATTGACAAAACAAAGTAGTCCAAATTTCGTTAGTATCGTATTATTACTATTTGTAGTACAGCTTTCACAGTTAGAGCAAAATAGTCCTTGAAATTGAAAATTTAACTGATTTTTTCTAAAAATTAATTATTGAAAATATTTCTAGCAAGAAAATTTAATTTACCTTTCAAAGCACATTATACAATTAAGGGCAGTGTTATTAATGTAACAATAGCAACGTGTGCGTCTGAAATGTTTGAAATTGCCGTATATTTATTCGAGAATGTTGAAACAAGTAGTACTTTAAGTAATTTCTTAATGACCAAAATTTTCATTGTTGCAGAGGTAGCGGTAACACATGTATACTTAAAGTAACAATATCTTCTGTACTTGATTGAATAGTGTTGAATTGAATATACTGCGTCTGTTCGGTGTATATCGATTGTAGTCTAAAGTGAAAACTCGTGATTAAAAGCAATCGTTATCATTCTACAATTTCCTTCGACAATCAGAGGGTTTTGAATGGCACTCACGAGATATCAGATACGCTTCGACGTGATGATATAATGCCACTTTTCGCGTATTCCACTAGGTACCATGTAAACATATGTATATGCATCGAGTGGCGTTCCCATTGAACAATATTCTAATTATATGCAGTATGGAATCGTTTTAATTGGCTATAAGTTCGCACTCGTTCTTCGAATTCTATTGGCGTTAACTATGTTCTGTGGTATTTCTCACTGTTTTCCCGAACCTATAGAAAATCCAGAATTTACAGAAAATCTTTATCCTAATAAAACGCTTTAGTAATTTTGCTTTACACAAAAAATATCAACCACAATTTCTAGAATACTAGAATTCTAGAATAATTTCGTGTTTTAAAAATACGTTGTATGTTACCGTTTTTATTGTTTTAAAAAATTCTTATTCTTAATCAAAAATCATTTTGATTAAGAGTTATGCCGACTACTTGCATATGTCATCCTATTGCTCTTTTTACTTGTTGACTCTCGCATATTTAGCTTCATAAATGTGAAAATCAATTCAATCAATATTGTACTTCAGTAATGTAAGTAGTGTAATCAGAAAGACTTTGTTTGCGGGTAAATCTTCAGCCTCCTGTTCGAATTCGGATAATTGTGAGTCGATCTTTTCTAGAAATTGAAGGATCCTTTTATGCTGTGAATTTTGGATCAGGTGTCGTTTATCCAATTGGTATTTCATTTTATGATTGATTTTTCAACACAGGATTTTACGTCCGGTAAATTGACTTTACAATCGTCATCCCAGGATATTAGATTACAAGCTTCTTTTGCAGCTTTATCGGCAGTTTAATTGCTATTCTATTCAATTTCTGTAATAATTTTTTGGACACGTTCGATAATGGCGTATTGTGTCCACTTAGTACATAATGGTTTCAACAGCGGATTTAGAATCAATAAAAATAGAAAATTTGTTTCTGTGAATCACGAACGTATCTAGGTTAGAGGAAAAGTTATTGGGTAATTTTTTGGTTACAACGTAATTTTCCGTAACAAAATCACAACCATAAAAGTATGAGCATAAGCAAGTGTGCAATTATTTTGATGATTGTCGTCTTGGAGAGTAGTATTAAATATGCCAGTGTTAGTATCATTATATTGTTCTCTGGGTTCGTTAGAAAGAGATATTGAGCAGAGTCCATGGGGGAAAAAGGAGTTGAACATGATATTATTTTGTGAAGGTCATATTCAGTTCGTCTAGGATTCTCTGTAATCTTGATGAAACAGGTGTAGGCCAGTACTTAATTGGTTCGGTGGAAAGTATTTTCCTACCACGTTGCTAGGGACGGATGGAACTGAAAGCGCATCATAAGTGTACAGTAATTTACGTGTAATGTATAATGGAGGTTCGCTTATTTTGCTTTCCAAGCTGAATATATCCTATCAGCTCCGTAATTCTTACAAGTTTCAAAGTTCTCAACATGATGCGTCCAAGAGAATCGTTTGCCAAACATAAGACCAAGTATTTTGAAAATATTGGGACACAATATAATTTCCAATTCTAAACTTGGTATTTTTCATAGATATGCAATTATGTACAAAACTGTGTTGAATTATGTTCATAATAATTAATAATTACATTAGTATAAAAGAAAAATCTGAAAAATGCAAAATTTTATGTCACAAAAATATTGGGACAGTTTATTGGTTCAAATTATAAAATAAAAATAATACCTTCAGTATAATTACTTAATATTTTACTGGATAATCGTCTTTGGCGATTTGGCATATTACTAATTATTTTGTTGGAAATATTCTTTGCTAATTTGATACCATCCTTCTTTTATCCTATTTTCTAATTCTTCTTTGTTAGGTATTGTCTACGGTCCGATTGATCCCCGAAATTCTCAATGGGATTTAAGTCGGGGGATTGGGGAGGGAGATGCAATACTTTTGCACAAATGTCCGGTAAAACTTCCTGCACAATTCGAACCTTATGCTTTGGTCATTGCCTTCACAGAATTTAATCCCTTATATCTGTGGCAGTTTTTCTTTAATAAACAATTTTACTCGCACAATTGCTAAATATGCACCCTTACACCATTACTGATATAGAGATTGGTGGGGGAAGCAAGTGTTTGAGGGGCATCTACCATGGGTAGGGATGGTGTCCGTGTGCATATCTAGCAATGTCGGAGAAACTGTGTTTATCGAGGACATTTTAGATAAATATATAAGCACTGAAATACTTATTTCTTGAATTTTAGACCAGGCCAGTTTGGAGTCAGATTTTAGATTTACATTGGAGGCATAATTAACCCAGAATGTTCTTCTACTTGGCTTCATAGTTCTACGGAATATAGCTCAAAGTTTCTTGAAGTTTATTTTATTTTCGATGGTTGGACGTTTTTTGAAAACGTTTAAGGCATGTTTGAAAGCTCTCCTGAATGAATCTCATTCATCATCCCACCAAGGGACTCTTCCTAATTTTGGACATGGAATTAGGGGAAAGCTCCTGATATAATATAATCTGAATGAATTTTTCCGTGTACTAGTTGATATCGGCTTCTTCATTAAGTTGCCAATTATTAGTTATATTATTGTGCTCCTCACATTTCTTTTTTTGTCTCCACTTCATTCCGTTATAATTGATTGGTTGGTCCGAATTTAGGTAGCCGATATGAATTTTAATAGGGAAATTATTACTATGAAATCCACACGAAATCCAAAACTTGCCACTTACTCAAGTGAGAGATGGCGTCACTGATAAGATTACAGTGTGTGTGTGTGTGTGTGTTAACTTTCGTATTGAAAAGTATTGAACCACTGAATTCGATGAATTTTTCAATAGCATTTCCTCTAGAATTAAGGTATGTAGACTCCATATTGGGCCATAGGTTCTGCGCGCGCGCTTAGATCATGCCCCGACACTATTTTTTCATGACTGCGTCGACCGCTCCGAAGGTACAAAGGATGCCGAATGTAGAAAAGGACAACGTGTAAACACAGATCGATGTAAGCGCGACCAAAAACTAAGTCCATACTTAAACCTTGTTTGGCATCATTTTAATCAGAAAAATGCCAGAAATGAGTTGGTAAAAATCCCATAAAAAAATAATGGGAGGTAAAAAAGTTTTGTAATTGGATTAGTAGTGGTTCATACCGATATACCCGACCCGGTATCGGATTACACTGCTCCGGATTACTATGCCCCTCAGTGGAATGGATAGGCGACACGCTTATATCGTGCCCCTCAAGTCGCGCTTAGATCACGCCATTACTGTATTTAAATATCTGGGAGAATAAGTCCAAGAGGTCGTCACTAATGAAATCTGGTGAATTCGCTACGTATACAATTGGTTCTGTGGATGAATGTGGATCCTAACTGCTATAATTTCAAGAAATTTATTTTTAACTTTATATTGATCTTGAACGTATATTGATCTTGAAGTTAGTTTCTTAAACACGGAATATTGAAGGGTTCAATTCGTTGATAAAAGACATTGGTCGGATTATGCGAGGCATGCTGTATCAGTTTCGAGGAATGGTTTCGAAGATCCAAAAAGTGCTAGGGAAAGAGCAAAGGGTTATTGAGGATCTATGTTCGATTCAATATCCATTGAAGCGGGAGTCGAAGAATATTCCATAGCAAGTGTTTCATCTTGAGATATTTCGAGTAGACCTTTTTTTAACTTTCTACAAATTGTTAACTTTTT
>CM052218.1:16991135-17057230 GCA_028454225.1 Lasioglossum leucozonium | reverse complement strand
AAACCCGAATCGTTAATGTTTAAAAGTTTCCATATAAATAGCTATTATAGTGTAATAATTGATCGAACCGTTGCGCCGAGATTTTCACAACTTGTATTTCTACAAATTGTGTGCCGCGATCTTATGATTTAAGGTGAATTGTTTTTATCACTTGGTGCAGTGGCAATTGCATTTTCAACACTGAAAACATTTCCGAGAAAGCTTTGGGATTGGATGCAGTTCAGTAGGAACTTACCAGTTTCATTGTCGATAGTACTTTTTGTAGGTTCAAGCGTTTCTCTGACTTTTTCAATTACCGTGTTAATTGATTTTGAACGCTTATGCTTTTTCAGTGGGATACGATTTTGTGTTATTAAGATTATTCAAGAGGGATTATTCCTCGGTTTACCAAAGTTCCCAGTATTATTGTGTTGTACGGAGCTGTTGTCAGATGTTGATAGAGATCTGTTGTTGGACTCCCAAGTAGATGTCCTATATAAATATTCAATTTATAACGATCGTAAATTGCTAAAATCTGTATTAATGTTGTCGGCGCTCGGGTTCGATCAATTGTTACTATTTAATAGCATATTTGCAACATATTTAACGACGTTTCGGTCTTATTTTAGATCATTTTCAAGAAAAACAATTTCGTCTGTAGAATAATAAAGTTTTCCTAAACGTCCTATATGTTCTTTTCTTGGTTTTTTACAGTTGTCAAAGTTCAGTCTTTTTAACTAACTAATTTATCACTAGACAATTTAAAGCAGTGGACATATTTAAAACATTTAAGAACATCAACGTATTAGTTTCAGTTTAATAAAATAATTTAAAAAAGGACATTTTTATTTAGCTTCTGTGGAATTGATGCAGAAATTTTTTATTTTGCATAAAAATCCGCAGTCTATTCATCATTGTTAACATCGTGTCCTTCAAGGCCGCAGAGGAAACATTTTAGTTTATCTGAAGTGCCAACAATTTTATACAGTGCGTTATCGTACGTAATTAGAAAAGATTGAAGAATTTGGGGTCATTTACAGAGTCTCTTGCGATCAAAACAATTCCTCTGAATAGCCCGGGATGCAGTTACCTTGGTTAGGTCGTAGACTTGTGTCTTCTTTTCTTTTCTTATCTTATGCACTTGAATCACTTTTGCACTGATTGGTGGCTTATGAATTGCTTCGTTTATATCTACTTGGCCTGCATCTTATTTATGGGACTTATGGGACTTTGAAAAACAGTCTCGGTCGCTCGAGCGAGATTGTGGTATCACACTCACTCCGGCAAAAACTGCACATAAGGTCTGTAATTAAAGAAGTCTGTACATCGTCCATATAAAATGTATTGGTCATAGAAACTCTGGCAACAGGCGGCTATCTTGTGACGTCACACTTGCTTGGAATGCCTTGTGGCAAGCAGTATGCTGCATAATATTACAAATAACTCCACGATAACGTAAAAATCGGCAAGATCGTCTATTGACCGTTCGCACAACCATCGTGACGATCAACTCTGTCGAGGCCAATTCCACTCGGGCTCTCTTGAAATCGCTTTCTATCGATAAGCAAATATACAATTACGAATTCTAAATGGAAGGAAGTTTCTACATATTTTTGCAACCATAATATTAATTTAGCATAACATGTGTGTTTCGGAAACACATAACGTACATTTAATAGCGTAATTGAAAGAAAGCCAACTGATAGCCGAGTAAGGATAGAAGGATTTCGATGACACTTAAGAAGACACTCGAGTTACACTTGGTAGTGGCGCAACAATGCGCGCATGCCACGATGCGCGAACTCAATCGCATTATGACGAGATCTCGTGTGCGGACCCGCGTATCTGCGGTAGTACGGAACTGCATCCGGCCACGAAACCGTGTCCCACGTGCTACAGCGGTCTCATTAAATGGAATGCATATTTATGGAGTCAGTGGTTGGCGGGCGGTCGTACTACACGTTCACAGATTTGAGGGATGCAGACGGTGCGCGGCGCGGAGCGGTGAGTTGTAGAGAATAAGGAGAGAGTGAAAAAGGGGGCGGGGAGGGGGAGGGGAGGGAAGTAGAAAAAGAGCTACGGAAACAGCGCCGTCAACGTCAACGCCAACGCGTCTGGCGGAGCCGTGAGGCGTTACAAATCTCAATGGCGCACTCTGTGTTCCGATTGCCAGCCGTATGCCTTTTGATTTGAACCCCAAATGCCGACAGCGTCGTGGCATGGCTCGCAGTACTTTTATCGGTGGACGCGTTCGTGCGCATGCACGCGCCAACGCCACCACCGCCACCGCATGCGGATTTTCGTTTTCGTTTTCGTTTTCAACGCTGCTCGTGATTATCATCGTATTTTCTTTAGCTCAAGCAACCGGATTTCTCCTGTTACCACGATTACACGCTGAAATTTTCCGTCTATGCAATATGCACTAGTATGCAGTTTAAACTTTCAACATATAAAAATCAACACACCGATTTTTCAAACAGGCCAGCGCAGCCTTCTCCCCGAAACGAATAATATACGTGTACACGCAAGCATATAAAAATATACGTATATCAAAGGATAAATATTTAAAGATTAATATTTAAAATATTTTAATATCTCCTTTATTTGCAATGACTGAATCAGGAATAAAATGAAAATTTATTTCATCCCTTAATGACTTTGTTACATTAAAAACAACATTACAATATTTTTAAATTTTTCTTATCTGTTAGTGTTTTATATTTCACCCAAACAATTTCTTCATAAATGCATAAAGATCCACAGTCTAGTGAGCACATAACAAATGTTTGAATGCAATATAAATGATATCACAAGATGAACTCTTTGCAAATGGTATTTTTCTCTCAATGTTATTTTTTCCGGAGTGTTCGCTTTAATTTTCAGAGACCAAGCTCATTTGCACACTCTTGCATTATGTGCTTTTCCTTATTAATTGTAATGTGACCGTTTTTAAAGTAATCCTGATCATTAGTTATTGTTAATTATATTCTGAAGAAAAATGAAGCAAAATGTAGTAATTAATACTAATTAGCGTTAATTTAATGGCTGCAGATAGTAAACACAACCCCCATAAAACTACATTTCGAATTCTGTATTTTTGTATAAAATTGTTTAATAAAGCGTTAAACAACCTATATCTACACAACATTTCTTTCGTGTTTAGATTCATAGCTTTTCGTGTTTAATTAAAGAAAATCCATCTGTTGATTATTACTACTGTTGAATTTATACAATACTTGTAATTTATTAGATACGTTCTGCTACGATGAAATCAAATTGTTTATGTTGAAGAGTTTCTCTATTGAAATTGAACAGACAATTTGATTTGTCGATTTGTTGAAAAGTAGTTTCTGCTAGAACGAATCGTAAAGTGGTCGTGTAACGTAAGTAGCCAATATCGAAAAACAAACTGAGATTTGTATCAGGTCTGCTACCTACCGTATTCACTAGCCTAGAAACACTGCGCGGTTTATCGTCTTGATTGCGACCGTATTTTATTAAGAAGTTTCTACTTCATTTGCGGTCCTTCTAAAGTTACGTTCTCAATCTGTTTGTGTAACTTCGCGATTGAATTTCAGAGCAGTTCAACGTCATAGTTAGGATTCGTTTATTATGTCTAGTACGCGAAAACACATATAGAAAAATTTTTCATCTTTTTCTCAACTATTTTAGCGAAAACCGTAGTGAATGACTCTAATTATCTATCAATTCAAAATAAAATTACGATATTATTAATATATGTATAGAGATGCTTAAAACTTTTACAATAGTCTAGTACACGGAGTGTAACATTATTCATTGTGAGCTCTTTTATTTAAACATTCGTCAAAGTAAGTATTTTGATTTATTTAACTCCTTCCTCTATAAATATGTATCTTAATAATTTCTTTGAAACCGGAATAAAATTCTATTTTGTCTTTGCCAACATACCTATGTGTAGTCATTAGAAAATAGGTATACAGTCTTTATTAATTTTTTTTTTGTGTTACTGTTTACAAAAATATTAACGAACAACGACGAAATTCGTACTCTAACCATGAAATAAATCGTAGCAGAAGAAAATTTTGGTTGAGAATCATAAGTGAAAAAAAATATTATCATACTAACTATGGCACTAGAATAATTGTTGACCTGATAAATGTGATTTCTAGTCGAATTAAGAATTTTAAGGCATCGAAATTGCATGCTATTTTGAAAATCAATTGTGTCAGCTGAGTATATTTGATGGTTAGCATTTCGAACGTCTGATTAATTAAACCGCAATTATCAAGCCTTATTTTTCAATACATTTTTTAAAACTATCCTTATTAATGTTACATATAAAGTGCATAGAAAGGATGATGTTAAATATTACCAAATTAAGAAAGTGATTACATTTCTTTGCAACTGAAGTTCCAATTAAGTCGATAATGAAATTTAGTTTGGTAAGACATTGACGTCTTTCTTCATAATTTTCTTGCAAATCATACCACCTTTATAATAAGATGCTTTATGAACTTATATTAAAAATATTTGAGAAGAACTTATATCTGTTATAGTTAATATACATATACGTATATTGTAATTTTGTACAATACATCGAAGGAGGAGACGCATAATATTCCACACTTATACATAGAGTTTTCTTTGAACAAATAAAATATCCGATGAAGTACACATTTATGGGTATGAAATTCTATTTCAATTGAAGTTAGTTTTAGGTTAGATTATAAGATAATTCTATTGAAAAAAAACAGATAGGTATAAGAAAAACATGAAAAATGAAAAAAAATTGCAGAGAA
Organism: Lasioglossum leucozonium; assembly: GCA_028454225.1. Taxonomy (NCBI): domain Eukaryota; kingdom Metazoa; phylum Arthropoda; class Insecta; order Hymenoptera; family Halictidae; genus Lasioglossum; species Lasioglossum leucozonium. Next base: position 17,052,470 of record CM052218.1, on the reverse strand, counting down.
AAATGTATGGGAAACGGTAGTAATACATATAAGAAAAAAAATTGTATGTAAGAAGAATTAGTGGTTCGAAATAAGGGGGGCAAGAATGGATGATTGTGTCGAGTCGATAAAAAGATTAGCCAAAGAAGTAGGTAAAACAGACAATACAGTCGATAGAAAAGTAACCAAGGCGAACACAGACAAAAGCGTAAGCACATCAAGACCATGATGTGTTAGGAAAGCTTTAGCAAGGAGGAGAAAGAGACAGACAACGGAAGTAAATACAAATACACACTGGGAAGTAGAGATCGAATGGAAGAAACGCATATAACGCAAAACAAGCGGAAAGTGCTAATAGTTGAAGGGAGATTTTGCTGTAAACGAGAAAATAATAGAATTTACTTCTTGCTTTAATAAACAATAACACATCTATATGTATGTAGAATATATCCCCAAAGTAACAATTCAAAATTCACAGTTGTTACAGAAATAGCTGCAAATACCAAAAAATCTGTAAACGTGTTTTTCTCGAAACTACTTTTTTTAGAGTTGGCGAGCAGGATAACTGAAAAAACTATTGGACCAAACGAGCTGAAATTTTACACATACAGGTGGCGGCAATATTAAGTGGACACTCTTAAAAATCGCATAACTTTTTTAAAATTGGTCCAAATGAATCGAATTTTTTTAAGATATTAGACCGACTAGTTTGCTAAGGAATGAATAAACAAAAATCTGTTTAGATTGCAAATTGTAGGAATCATAAAAAACATTTAAAAATGATGTTTCTTTAACTTTTTTTTCTGAACCTGTAACATAATTTAAAAAATGCATTTTGTAGATTTATATAACTTATATGCATACTGAAAATTTCATAAAAATCGGTCAACATTGCAATGAGCTACAAATGTCGCAGATTTTCGGCCTTGTGAGGGCATTTCGCACTTATATGATCAAGTTTAATCATTTATAGCTAATTGCAATGACTGATTTTAATGAAATTTTCAGTATGCATATAAGTTATCGAAATCTACAGAACGCATTTTTTAAATGATCGTTACAGGCTCAGATAAAAATGTTGAAGAAACAATTAAAAAATTTTTTTTATGATTCCTACCATTTGCCATCTAAACAGATTTTTGTTTATTCATTCTCTAGCAAACTAGTCGGTCTAATATCTTTAAAAAATTCGAGTCATTTGGACTAATTTTAAAAAAGTTATGCGATTTTTAAGAGTGTCTCCTATCCTTTGGTGGATGAGCAAACAAAATAACTACATTAATCGCCAAAACAGCATTTTTGGTCGAAATAGCATTTTTTTTCAAAGGACCACCATTTCTCCAATTTATAACTTCTCTCCAGTTATTATTATTTATTTATTTATTGCTTTAAACCAGGAATGGTTTATGTAGCATATACAATACAATACATGAACATATTAACGTAGTATACATACAATATCTTAATATGTCACTTAACTTAGACTAGTTTGGAGCTTCTGCTTGTTTACATTAATTTTATGAAATTAAATTTTTATTGCACATCGCTTAATAAAATCAAAGATGATTAGTAGGCCTTTAATATCTGGGCCGCATAAGAAGAACCGTTTTTGAGGTTTATCGACAAACTGTGTTCGTAATGAATAAGAATGTTGTTTAAGTTGCATATGACGCAACAAAAACTAATCTACAGTGTAGCCAAGTGTATACGAACTGGACGAATCGTCAACATCGATTTACTCAAAAACGATAAAACTTTATTCTTTTTTTGCGACTTATTTCTTTAAGTAGATTCATCCCCTTTTGGCTCGTATCGTCGGATCGGTAATACCCTGTATGAAATGTGAGTCGTAACCTTTTTACCGGAAATACCTCCATTGTTTTTAATGGTACGAGAAAGCGTGTGAGAAAGAAGATTATTTACTTTAGCGAGGCAAGTATTATGATAGAGGAAAGTTACTTTCAAGATCATATTTCCGGTATTCGATATCGAATGTTTCGACCTACGACTTGGAGAAAAATTGGAAAGGATGCCTATATTTTTAAACGGGCATTGTTCGCTTAATTAAAGCTTCTACGCCGGATGATTGTTATGTGTCGTAGAATCGTACCTTCTGGCAATAAAGTAATCAGTCCGCTTCCGCACAATAAAGCATCGCGCCTCTCGGCGGCGACCTATTTCGGTTTATAATAAACAGAAACGGGTAATATTTGGCGAAATAAATATTTAAAATACCATTTAATTCTTTGGAGCTTATTTGGCTTGAAAAGAGTAGTCTTTTAAATAGGATATATGTACATTCAAGAATCGAATATTTTTATTTGGACAATCTAAATCACAAAATAAAATGATTTATTCTAATAATCTGACATGGAATAAAATATATTAATCTTACTTAAAGTATTGGATCATCCTATTAATAAGTAATGCGGTTTTTTCAATTAATTCTTCGACCTGAAATTTAAGAGTTTCTATCGTCGTGTTATTAAAAGACATTAAAGCACAGGTTTTAGAGAATGGTTGTAAAAGATCTCGCGGTTAGATCATGTCAATAGGAAACAATTTATCCTCACAAATGTATTAAATAGGAATCATTCTTTTCAACAGAAAAATTAACTATTTGCAGACGTAATCCAAATATATTTAATATCCTTCAAATAGAATGCCATTTTCGAATACTATTTTAAAAACTTATTGCATCAAATAAAATATTTTATTTACAAACTTGCGTGTATTTACTTACTATGTATTTACCATTTTAAATACTGTCTTATCCAACTGTAATGATAAGCTTATTTGTTCGCATCTGATTCGGTCACCTGTACATTATAGGGTACAGATATCTCCGTTTCCAAAAATGTAAAATCCAGAAACAAATTCTTTGAACGTTCAGTCTCTATCTAAATGTTCAGTCAGTAGACTGTCAACCACAGAGGCTAGTAGTAGCAGACTACCAAACAAGATCAAGCCAGTATAGTAGCTCTATTCAAGTGATCCTCTTACAAATATCGTTCAATTGAATTTCTTGAATCCATTGCCAAACACTTTTGCAAAATTGAATGTAAATATTTCTAAACATGCGATTCTTTTCTCGAGATCATATTTTTCTATATTTCAAGAATATTATTGAATTGTTTTTTTTAATAGAACGACGTATTTTGATTCGTGTAACGTCGAAGTTAATGAAAAAAGAATGGTAACTCAAGTATGGTTTCATTCATGTAAATACTAAAACACTGTCGAGAGACAAGTCTCTCAGTAATGAGCACGTCGTTAGCTTACTGAACCATAATTGGTAAATGTTGTCTCATCGATGAATAAAACATTAGAAAATTCCGGATTCTGCGCAGGTCATTTGAAAGTCGACGTATTATTTATGAATGAATTTGTTTTCTCGTTATTTTGTTGGTTATTAGGGTGAGCCATTCCGACCGAAATGCATCGATCCTGAAAACTCTGAAAGCAACTGTTAGACGCTTTAGAAACGCTTCTAAAATTATTATACTTTCAAGCCAAAATTCATAAAAATAGGCATCATCAGCTGCTCAGTCTACATCAGAACTATCTTTGTACAACACCAAATTTGTTGAGTAATATCTATTGGGCGAAGCTTATAGAAATTGTCATTCTAAACTCAAATCCGAAATCTATCGCGCCCCGTTTTCGAAAGATTGATTTTTGTAAAAATGCTCGATTTCAAAAAACGAGGTTTTACGCGAAAACTAAACATACGAGGAACTTTAGGTTTCCTCTACATATCCATATAGACAATTATATTTTTTTGTAATTTCTAATAGTTGGAAATGCTTGTTAGAGTTTGAAAAAGAGCTGAGACAGGTACTTTATACTTTATACCCTCTATTTTTGCATTTATGTGAAAAGTCCTTTTATAGCAGGGATTTACTATACAGTTTTGAATTCGCAAGACATTTCTGGTAAAGAAACCATTCACGAAAATTATTTGATTCGTTTGATGGTTTTTTTACCAGAAATGTCTTTCGAATTCAAAACTGTATAGTAAATACCTGATAGATAAAGGTGTCGAGGCTAACAATTAGGGGCGGTTTATGACACGGACATAGACTCATCGTTTTTAGGTTGTCGAAACAGGTTGATAATCCCTTAACTGTACAGTTAAGGATCCCAGGGTTTTTTCGGGTAATTCCGTGTCATAAACCGCAGCCTCGACGAGTGATTTCCAGGTAGAAGGTAATGGTTTACAGATACCAATAGACCTTCGACCCGGAGTCACTCGCCACGGTACAGGAGTTGTCACCCGCCACATGCGGAAAAGGGGACTTTTCCTGACGCACGCCCTTCGCGCAGCTCAGGGTGTAATGGAAGGGGAATCAGGCCCAAAGCGAGGTGGTTTTTTGGGTTCTTGGGTCAGAACGTTTTTGAACAAGCTCATGTCAAGTCATATCTGTACGAGACCATCGGGGTCAGATAGAGTCACGGAACTGTGAATAAACACTGTGGTCAAAGATAAATACTCTAATTTTTCCCACATCAATGTGGGTGGTCCTTCGAGTTCTCGTTCGGCGCACATCACGTGCTATACGCAGCCGAGTTCTTCGCGAAACGGTCGACGAAGTACTACGCAACAAAAGGATTTTTCACATAAATACACAAATAGAGCGTGTAGAATATCCGTGTCAGCTCTTTTTCAAACTTCAAAAAGCATTTACAACTATCAGAAAGTATATAAAAAAATATAATTGGTTATATGGATATGTAGAGCAAACCTGAAATTCCTCGCGTGTTTAGTTTTCGCGTAACACCTGGTTTTTTTTATCGAAATCATGCATTTTTACAAATATCAATCTTTTTCGAAAATGGAGCGTCATAAAGCAATTCTACTTTCCCATTTTTTGGTTTTAGAATGGCAATCTCTATAAGAATCGGCCAATAGATATTACTGAACACGAAAAAACTTTTATTTTACTGGACTGTATGATTTTAATTAAGCTTACCTTGTTGAGAAAATTCTTCCATAAGAAACTAGCCATACTGCTACATTGTTTACGACTGTCTCAAGGATTCTGTAACTAATATTACAGTTACACGGAACGTATTCAAGGTGGTATTTCAAATGTCCAAACGTGTCTTCCCTATTTTAAATTGTAGATTATGAATATTTAGGTTAGTTCGACATTGTATGGCGTGCATGGAGTGCATTTTCATAATCTACTAAATAGGGATATTTCTGTCGAGTGCTACAGCAATTGTAACAAATCGGTACCAAGATGAAAAAGGAACTGACTTCGGAGGAGTGAGTAAGCAGTGTGAACATTCGGGGATGCGATCAAATCGGGAGCGAAGCGTGAGTGGTCCGTGAGCGGGCCGATAGAGTGTATCAAGCCTTACTGTTTTCTATATGTATGTACAGTGTGAATTAAAATGATTCGACAAAGCTAGCCGAGAGTTAGAGAGTAGTTTTCACAAAAATTATACCGAAAGTTCATTCCCACATCAAGTGGGTTCTTCGAGTGGTGTCAGTCGGCGTTGCGCGGCGCGGCGCGGTGCACGTTAAGTGCTATACGCAGAGTTAGCCAATCGTGAAACGGTCCCGAAGTGCTATGCAACAAATTCCCTGGACGGAAACTTTGACGTGTTAACATGGACGCATTCTGAGTGAAAACTAATTTTATTAAATGTTTCAAATTTTTCTTCATTCTCTTCGAAATATTACATTATTTTTAGATCATAAAACTACTCTCGAAATTATTGATTAACGTGTTTTAAATTGCAGAATTTGATGAAACTTTGGATAAGACGCCAGTACTGAATGAATGTCTAAAGTCCGAAGAATTATTCACGCGTCGCTGATCATTTTCCCTCAAGGATTCCTGTCGGGCGATCTTTATCATACACTTTTAACTATGTAAAATAACAAAAATGCTTTCTCATATAATTCAAATAATTTACAATTTCCCTAAAATAATGTAACTTACGTATGTGTATGTATAGAGACATAATTGTAAAAGCTAGGAAACTATGATATATACATATACATACGTAAGCAGAGGTTTCAGAAATAAAAAAAAGAGAAAGCACACAAAGTCTTTGCTAAGTCGCTGTGTCTCAATTTTCTTTAATGAAATTTTGGTGTGGTTTCGGAGGAAACAGCTTGCAACATTTTATGTACAATATAGTTTAGCCGACATCGAGTCAAAATAAAGAGTGCATGTACAAGGTGTCCCGGAATGATTGTCGAAACAAGAAATGGGTGATTCTGAGCACCGTTTTTCTGAACCAACCCGCGCCGAAACGCTTTGTTTTCGAGTTATTAACTAAAAATATGGGCCAATCGAAACGCGGCTACAGGCTATGAATTGTAGCCACGATCCAATTGGTCGAGGTTTTTGATTAATAACTAGAGGTGTGCGAGAACTCGAAAATGTCGAGACGATACAAGAATTTTTTTCGAGATCGAGACGAGTTTTCGAAAATTTCAGGATTCTCGATTTTGTCGAGATTCTCAAAAATTTTCGAGATTCTCGAAGGTTTCGGGTTTCTCGAAAGTGTCGAGATTCCCGAAAATGTTCGAGATTCTCGAAGGTTTCGGGATTTAACATTTTTTGGGTGTTCAGTTAACAGTAATACGATTTAAAGGATTTATTAATCGATATGTGGATTTGGATTTAAATCCTTGAAATCCTGCCCTAGTTCTCAAAACGCGTTCGGGTACATAGAAATTGATTTGCCACAGGAGAGAGGGACAATCAATGTTGTAATTAATCAAATTAAAGATAAAGCTGGGGTCGGATACTATTCTTCGCGCTGTCAATTTTTCTAAGTGGACTCTGTTCGATATTGTAGAGTAATGACATGAACACCCTAAAAATGTTCGAAAATCCCGAGACTTTCGAGAATCTCGACCATTTTTGGGAATTTCGACACTTTCGAGAAACCCGAAACCTTCGAGAATCTCGACAAAATCGGGAACCCCGAAAATTTTCGAGAACCTCGACAAAATCGAGAATCCCGAAATTTTCGAGAACTCGTCTTGTTTCGTCTCGATGTCTTCCCGTCTCGTCTCGACCATCGAGATCCATACATTTTCGAGTTCTCGTACATCCCTATTAATAACTCGAAAACACAGTGTTTTGCCGCGAATTAAGGTAAAACAACGGTAGTAAGGTGAAACAACGGAGATGTAACAAAACGAAGTAGGAATTGAATGAAATACATGAAAACACATATATAAATGAGGGATATAAATAAGGCGAGAAACAGGAGCAAAGAAATAGCTACGTCCGCGGTGCTAGGAAGATCTCAATTAAAGAATGGAGGGAGCATTGCTCAAAATTGGCTAAAAGGATCAAACGAAATAGTTCCTGTGGGAAAAAGGCAAAAGATATGGGAATTGATAGAAAAGCAGCAACAGTACAGATGGATCAATTGAAAAGGAGAAGGATGCAGCACTGCGACGCGACGGAGAAAGATGGAATAACAGAAAAAGTAAAAAACACGATTACTTACACGAAACTTAAATAACACAATTCCCTCAACTTACTCAAAAAATTGGTATAATACGGTTAAAAATTGCGCCGATCTTAGACTAACGCATACAGTGATTCAATTAATCCAGCACACCCACTTTAAAACTTTAAATCAGAATAATTTTTTAAAATAAATGAACCGTACACAGCTTTTTGCAAAGTTACAAGGATTAGTTTAGTAGACGACAAAAAAATTTTTGAAAAATTGCGTTTGATCGGAATCTAAAAAAGAAACAGTAAAGTTGCTTTTTACAACTTTTTTATCCGGGCCTGTAATGGAAATTGAAAAAATATGCTGTGTACGGTCATATTGCGTCTGGCTCACGAAAGGGTTCGTACGCCCTTTAGAACAGAATAACTTGTTTACAATTGCACGAAACGACCTGATTGTGTGTAATTCGAAGTATTGATTTACTAAATGACGTGCAAAAGAAGTTTCTAAAAAAGCAATTGATAGAAATTACATGCAAAAATAAAAAAGCCACTGTTTAAAACAATTTTATTTGGACCCAGAATGAAAATTTGAAATATGCGCTTTGTAGATCTATGTTAGATATACCCTTGCTAAACGTTTCATCGAAATCGGTTAACGCAAAAAAAACGACACGCATCGAAAGATGTACGAATCTGTGGATTCTGATTAAAATTCGGGAAAGACCACGATTTTCGCCAGTTTTAGTCGCTTGTAGCACATGTCTATGTTAATTGATCTGGATGAAATTTTTAGCAAGGGTATAACTAACGTAGATCTACAAAGCGCATATTTTAAATTTTCATTGTGGGTCTAAATAAAAAAGTTTTAAAAAGTGCCTTTTTTATTTTTTCATGTAACTTTTTTCAATCACTTTTTCGAATTTTTTGCACGTCATTTAACAATTCAATGCTTCGAATTACTCACAAAAAATCAGGTCGTTCGGTACAATTGTAAAAAAGTTATTCTGTTTTAAAGAGTGTACGAATACTTTCGTGAACCAATGTATGTATAAAGAGTCTTTCATTAAAAGATGTCACTTTAGGTTTCACGCTATATTTTATTTGTGAAGATTATAATTGTCAATCTTCGACACGTGATTAGTAAAATTGTAAAAAGGACAGGGTTTGTTAATAATTTAAAATAACACTTCGTTATACAAGGCCCTGTATATGCTGGAAATTTCATCGAAATCGGTCAACGTTGTTATGAGCTATAAACGATTAAAGATGGAAAAAATTACAATTTTGTTAGTTACGTATATGGTAGATTATGAAGAAGAAATAAACAAAATAGAATTAAAGGAAAATAGTTCAAAAGAACTTTAGGCTAGCAAGAAAGTGACATAGGAATCGATATTCCTTCAATATAATATTACATATATACATCGTATGATCACCTTGGAAATACTTGCATTGAATTATACAATATTTGGGTTGAAGTAAGAAAAAGATGTTCGAGGTTCAATGTGTATTCGTGATTATATTTTCTTCGCAAACGCAAAAATTCTACGTAAAGAGGTATTCAGGTAACATAATGGAAGAAAATGATAATAACTTGTTATGGCTTATAATAACTGAACAAGATACTGTAATCGTTAAAACAATATACATATGTATATTTTCTAATATAATTAATATAATGAATTAAATTAGACTATGACTTCACCTTTATACAGAAGATATTATCTTAATTATAATGATATTTGATAGTAGCATTTGAGAAAATTCAGAAATTTGAAATTAGTCATTTTACTGTGCTTACACTTCCTGTATTTAAATCAAGGTTAAGCTATTACGGTGATACTGTTGCAGTAGGTTACTTTCTGAGAAAGTGATCTGGGTCGGTGTGAACTATAGTTACACGGTTTCTGTAACTGATACCAAGAAATCATGATATACCCATTACGTGTGAGGTTATTCTATTCGGTAGCTCAATAATGCTCATTTATGCATAGTTATGTACAGTGCATAGTATAGTAATGAAGCTGGTATGGTATCATGCCAGAAATATTTTCAGTTTTTATATTACATAATAATCATTTGAATAAAGTCAAAAAACAAAAATTGGTGAAATTAAATATGCACGTTTCCTATAAATCCTACTTACTTTAACTTAATGTTAATGATGTTAAGATCAATAATTTTCTGCTACGCTCCATTAGGATAAACGAAAGTATAAAATGTAATAATTTAAAAAGCAACTAATCATACCAGTTACGGGAAGTTTATTTATTAACTATTTAATATCTAATATTGGATTAGCTAGCACTCAGCTGTCGGTGTTCAGCAATTGCTGAAGCTTCCCGGCCGAAGTAAGATGCTCTTCAAGTTAAACTAGATAAGTCGTGGAAAATTAATCTTGGACATATTAACTCGGTAATGATAATAACGAAAGACGGTTAAGCAACGTTGCAGTTGCGTTTCATTTAGTTAATCGCATTAGCCATTTCGAGCTGTAATCGTCGCAAGACTTTTACAATCAAGTGGAACTTGTTTAACCCTTGGAAAGCTTGGAAAGCGCATGATTTTTATAACTGCATTAGTGAAGACGTATCAACTCATTTAGATAAGTACCTCTTCCACACACACGCACACATATACAGGGTGAATTCGATAAAGCAGGACACCTAAATATCTCCGTTACTTTTCGTTGTACAAAAAAACTTCGTAGGACAAACTTGAAAAAAAAATTTCAAGGTCATTTTTATGAGATTTCAATGTTATCGATGTTTTTTTAATGAAATGATATATTTTCGTTAACGTTGTTGTAGCTGACAAAATAACGAATTCATGCATATAACACAATATGACTTTCAAATGACCTTCAATCCAGAAAAATGGTACAAACAAAATTCAACGTGTAAGATTCATTTGATGTATTTCTGTTACGCCAAATGTTCAAAAATATTCCCTTCGTACGTTTTTTATTTTCGACACTACCAGTTTCACGGAATTTATTTATCAAATTGGAGTAAACGGAAACTGATGGACAATCACGATTAGGAAATCGGTCCTTGTACAACTGCACGGCTTCTCTTAAACACTGCCGACTTTCTCTATAAATGAAAATCATATCAATCTTATCTTTCTTCGAGTAACGCATTGTGAAACGTTCATCGATAAACTGATCGAGAAATCTTAGAAACTGTGGAAATCTGATAGCAAGAAGGTCTTCTGAGTAATTGGTAGTGGATAAACACGATTCTGTACGAACGTATAGGTGAAGGTATATCATAATTGTCCTCCTGTCAACACCGAATCTGTTATTATGTTGTGTATTGCGATACATTTGAATGTATAGCAGCTCAAGGAATGTATTTTTGAACATTTGGCGTAACAGAAATACATCAAATGAATCTTACACGCTGAATTTTATTTATACCATTTTTCTGGGTTGAAGGTCATTTGAAGGTCATATTGTGTTACATGCATGAATTCGTTATTTTATCAGCTACAACATTACGTTAACGAAAATATATCATTCCATTTAAAAAAACATCGATAACCTTGAAATCTCATAAAAATGACCTTAAAAATTTTTTTCCCTTACACCGTTATACATATGGGGCCCTTCAAACAGTGTAACTTTGTCCTACGAAGTTTTTTTGTACAACGAAAAGTAACGAAGATATTTAGGTGTCCTGCTTTATCGAATTCACCCTGTATTGTATATGTTCAATACGTATGTATGTATGTACATCGCATACTTCATAAGCATGTCGTGATGCTTCAAACTTCTAACCACTATTGTCGCACAAATTATGTTTATCGTCCGGCAACCATCAATTATTAAGTCTCTGCCATTAAATATAAAATATATGGATACCTCAACACTATGATCTGCCACCCTATCTCAAACTGTCATTTAAACTTCATAGAAAACAGTGGGAAACAGTAAATCCTATGAAACGTAGGATTCTAGATTGGAAAAGAATCATTTCTAGTGATATCTATTTCACATATTAATTAACTGACTATTTATCAAATTGAATTTTAGAAATTTATAGATGTAAGAATGGAAAATTCGAGAATATATCGATATCGGCTCTTGTGATTTACCCGGCACACATATAGTATGTATGTAGTGAAGTAATTAGCAGACTCGCTGGCAGTCATTGTCAGTTGTTTATACGAACTAGATATGATAAACAGGCAGCGACATTTCTCACGTATATCACGTTTACAAATCATTCATTCAGCAATCACGTGTACGATTTTGTTAAAAAAACTTAAAAATACTAGTATAGTTTAACATTATTTCGTTATATGTATAATATTTTCTATTGGTGAGTCTGATCACATTTCAAAATATTGAACCATTTGATCTTATTCCGTAGATAAAGTGCGTCTGCCATTCTGTGAATACATATAAAGGGTGTCGAAAGATTTGGCTACAGTTATATGATATTGCAAATATTGTATAAAATTTCATACATACCACATTAATAAGATGAGATCAATTTATGAGAACATTGATTAATGCGAGCATGATGCACATGCATTACAAGTAATAGCTTGAAATATTTTATGGTAAATTATATACATACGATTTTCAATGACTGTGGTTTTCACTTTTTATTCACTTTTTATTTCGAAGAACCAATTTGTGCGACAAAATGATTACTTTTATAATCTGCAAACACTCTCAGTTCTATCTTTTATACTACCAAACCGCGTTCAATATTGTTGCTCAATATTTATTTGACTGGTCTGGAATAGCTGCGGTACAACATAACCACAGAAAAATTAGTAACATGATCCACTCAATAAAATCAATAACCATTTACGTTTAACATTAGATCCACCCAGGACTGGATAAAATCGGTAGAAAAATGTTTCAATAGTATTTAGAATATTCGTTGTTGTACAAAAGAAAAAGAAACGATATATGCACAGTTTCTTTAGTTTATTAATTCCTATACAATTAATTTTAGTTTATTCCTTGCCTATACAAGATTAAATCAACAAAATGTGTTTTGGGCCAGACTAGAGCATTATCTAAATAAACTATTTGAAAAATATTGGGGTGAGAGTAGTTTTCGTACAAAAATGCGTTACTGTTTATATACATGTATACAAGTTGAGTCACCCCTAACGTTGGCACCTCAGATATCTTTATTGTTTTTAAGAATACGTCAAATGTTAAGACATTTATAAGGACAAAGTTGAATGGTTCATTGGGGCTCGCACGATGCCATAAAAACATTTGTGTTCATGTTAGTTTTATTAGAGATATCAAGGTCACCTTCATTTTTTAAAAATTGGACCACCCTCTTTTTAACACCTGCAACGATAGTCCCTCTTATTATGAGTTCGGTGATTATAACTATGTAGACTGCGGATTTTATGCATTTATAGTAAAAATAGATACATACATAGGTGCAATGTGAAAGGGTACACAAATAGAAAGAATTTAAGAATCCCTTGCAATTACTGTAAACAATTTTTATTTTGCATAAAGATCCGCTGCCTAATTATAACTATTCAAGGTTATTCAAAGTCACGAACAGAGGAAATCTATGAGACTTACAATACCAAAGCAGAATATGTTTATCACGAGTAAGACCTGTAGTAAACGTACTATACTAAGGTTCTTCAATGATTTCAAACATTGTCTAATCAATTACGCTGCCATTTACATTCATTGAAAGCTGTGATATACATATACGTACATATATGTATGTATATGTAATAACGGTTTACTGCGAATGTAAAGAAAATGCAGTGCAAGCTCGATTACCTTACGAAGAAAGGTACTCTCAGCGAAAGACTCTTTCCAAGCAGACTTTTATTGATATCTACAAGTTGTTTAGAAGTACTGAAAGTAGGGTTGCCAACCGTTCCGGATTGACCGGGATTATCCCGGAATTGAAGTTGCTGTCCAGAATCCCGGTTGAATGTCAAACTGTCCTGGAATTTCAGAGAAAGCAGTACTAGTGGAAAAACTCGTAACAATATAATTTTTAATTTATTATTATTAGATTTTCGATTTAGATTTATTATTATTAGATTTTCGATTTAGATTTATTATTATTAGATTTTCGATTTAGATTTATTATTATTACTATAACTGCAGGAGGATCGTCATGCTCGTGTAACAATTAAAGTTAAAATAAAAACATAAAAGAATTGTATTATTATTTTTTTATATACTCCTTTTTTGTACATTAAAAACATTTCCATGGAAAATTAGGTATGTTATGTTATTTTGGGCAATATTCCCGGAATTGTCTCAGAAAAAGTTGGCAACTATTGGCAACATAATAATATATTGTATACATATAATAAGGCTCATTAAAAGATACTGATAATATACATACATATGTACTGTACTGAAAACGATACGACTGAGAGAACAGAACAGAACGCGACACGCGAAGAGCAGGAGCCACATCGTCAAAAGCATACGAATGGATACAACATACATATGGTGTGCTGAAATTGGACCATTGCAACCAACAATAATAAATTAGATAATGTATTACCTTATTTCGTTACATTTTATTTGAAATAAACAGGTGTTATTTTATTTTAACAGACAAATCAGTTTCTTATTTGGTTATTTGGAGTTTATTTGAAATAATTTTTCATTTTATTTATTATTCGATCAAATACTTTCTCAAATAATGTTTTGTTCTATCTACAAATGCTTGTTCATGATGTACCACCAGATATCCGTTTAAGAATGTGGTATCAGCATGACGGTTGTCCGGCTCATTCTACACGCCTTGTCAATTAAATTTTGGATTTAAAATTTTCAAATCGATGAATTGGTCGTACCGGAGTTCTAGGATGGCCACCGCGTTCACCAGACCTCACACCAGTGGACTTTTTTGTGGGGAATATTGAAACAAACAGTTTATAATGAACGACCAACTACACCAGAGGATATGAAGAACCGAATAGCTAGAGCTTGTGCTGATTTTCTTCGCATTCGTAGGTTCAGGAGTCGTTGCCAAATATATGCGACATCAGTTCTAGGTAAAACTTTAATTTTCGAGGATCACGGTCATTTCAAGGTCATGTTGTTATACATATCTGAATGTATTTTTCCATTAGTTACACGATGCAATAAAAAAAAATGTAGTTATGTACCAAAAAACATCGATGACCAAAACAACTCCGAAAAAAATGACCCCCAGAAAAAAAATATTCATGCCAAATGTTTGGTCCATTGACACCATGCACATTACGTAATAAATAATTTTTGCATCACAATAACTTGAAGAGATATTTAGGTGTTCTTATTTAAACGGACCACCCTGTATAACTGATTGTCGCATAAAAGTTATTGTTATACAACTCAGTTAATCAATTAATTAAGTCAATTCAACATTTTATATTAAATGATTTGTTATTCTATTCGAGTCAAGTATCTAAAAAAAAAACTTATTTGAAAATAATTCATTTGAATTGAGTTGAAAAGAAAAATAATTTTTTTAGGTTATTTATCAAACAAAAAGAATAAAGTGTTCGAAACAATTAATTAGAGATACTAGTAATTCGAGACACATACACGGGGATTCTGTTTCGTCCGAGCACGCGGCTCAAGACTACAGAAGTTCGTTCTTTTTTAAAAATTTCTCTTCGTGCATCGATGCACGTGAACCACTGTAGCTGGCATTGTTAATTCGCTTATATCCTTTTTGTCCGAACAAAAAGGTAATTATTTCTATTCGGACCGAAAAACGCCTAACGAAGCAACACGCTTGCTCATGGTTGAATCTCCCGTACTTTCATTTTTCTTTTGTGTACTTGGTTTAAAAGGCTTGTTGGATTTTGCTCGGTATTCTCTGCGTGAGCATCGCCGTACGTAGTCGAGTTTTTCAGCACTTTATTATCCGATACACACTATTCCCTCCCCAGAATTTCGTTTTGTTTATTTGCTTGCAATCGCGTCGACGCAACATGGTGTCAGTTTTATTAAGGTGAACAATATTGATCGATACAAGGTTTTTAATTAATCCAATTTGTTGAAACAATAAGAATTAGTTGAAAACCACATATCGAATATTTAGGTATTCCCGAATAATTTCAAATACGTACATATATCGAATTTCGCGGTATGGTGTTGATCACAACGCCTCGTTGAAAGAAATTTAACGATTGTTCGTCATAGTGCACCACATCGTTAAACTCGTCTTGACATCAGCTACAATGCTACATGAAGTTAAAAATATATGGTGCTATTTAAAAATCATTGCTGACTTTCAAAAACTCTTGAAAATCAGAACATTTGTTCGTCCCCACTCCAGCGCCATTTTATGTGCCCGCGTTTGAAGCTGTCTAGTTTCATTTGTTCACTCGTTCGTTCTCTCAGCGCGCGGACATATGCGGGCGACAGCTATCACTTACTTTTACTCGAATATATTTACATGGGTAATCCTACTCATAGAGCAACAAAAAAAAAATAGGATCAAAATATTTTTTATTAGGAAGTGACATTTTTACATAATTTTTTTTTATTTTACGTAATTTGATTTATTTCAAATTTGTTTATGTAAAGAACAATAATAACCTCGCGGGTCGGATTAACAATAAACAGCGAACCGTAGTGTGCCGACCCTTGATATAGGCCAACGGAGTTATTTAGTATATCAAACTTGACAGATGCATTTGAACGAAGACGCGTTTTACGTAGATTCACGTAAATAGGTACTATTAGGTTGGTACATATGATTGATTTTTCCCGAAATGGATTTCCGATTTTTCCCTACATAAATTTCAATTCAAGTTTCTTGATTGTATTATGGTAAACATTGATATTTTCACTTATTCACATTCTTCATTTACAAAATTGTTATCTCCATTTCATAAATCTTTTTACCATCAACAAATAGCACGTTAATTAATCATCACAATCTGACCAAAATCATATAATATAGTATCGCCAATAAGTTATTTTTTCCACAAATATGAAAGGAATGTACGAAAGTCGCATTGATTGATGTTGACATAAACTTTATTCAAAATTAAAATTAGGCATTTAAATTAAAATTGAGCGTAAAATAGCATTCCTCAATGAAAACGTTTTATAAGATTTGCATTTTGAAGTCGGACGGTTCATATACAACAACCTAATAATTCGCGATCACCGTGTTGGTGATACAGTAAAGTCGCGATCTAAGTCTGATCTTCGGTTCAGAGCTGGGACATAGATCGTCAGGGGATAATATACTTTTGTGACCGTGCAGCTGAAGGCGCAACATAAAATTGCGTATCGGTAAGACAGTGCTAGTGCAATAATGAAACTTCTTTACTCTTTACTTATTTTTAATGAAATTTCACCAAAATTTCGCCCATATTTGCTGCAGTTTTATAGCAAGAAATGAAAAATAAAAACGTTTGCATTAATATTGTGTTGCCATACGTTCCTAGGCAGAGATTATCTTCTCGAACGCTCAGTCTTCTGTTTATATTGCTTACGACTTAGATCGTACACTAAACGCGATTTTAAGAGTGGTTCTCGTGTAACAAGTTTAAAAAATTAAAAATATTTTTTGTTTACATAAACAACTTAGCAACTCGAAAATATGTTCTCAAAGAATTAGACTAGAATTTTGCAAATTAACGGAGCTACCGCCCTATTGGAAGTTTTTAGACGACTCATTTTAATCAGAAAAATGTGACAAATATCTTGAGAAAGGTTTTATAAGAAGAAAACAATACAATAAGTTTTTAATCTTTGCTAATCATCGTAATGGCTGTTTCTCTTACTTTTTTACTCGCTGTTCTCTTCTATATCTTAAACTTACTACATACCGTCAATTAAACAACTATATACAGTTGAAATTCTATCGTGTTTGACGTCATTTTAATCATAAAAATGCGAAAAATAAGTTGGTGAAAATTCCATAAGAAAATAATGAAAAATAAAGAAATTTTGCAATTGGGTTAGT
The DNA here is from genome assembly GCA_028454225.1 of Lasioglossum leucozonium. NCBI lineage: Eukaryota > Metazoa > Arthropoda > Insecta > Hymenoptera > Halictidae > Lasioglossum > Lasioglossum leucozonium. The sequence continues at coordinate 17,035,114 of CM052218.1, read as the reverse complement.
AGTGGTTCACACCGATTGTAAAATACTCAATAAACCCGGTAAGGGTTGTAAGTCCTTGTCATAGATTTATTGGTACAGATTATTGCACAGTCAGTGTCACACTCGCGTTCTGTTAAGAATTATTTATTTCTGGAATGTATATGTAGTACTATAACTTGTTCTTATTGTACAAAGATCGCAAATTCAAACGTTCGTTCGTTCGAGTACCAAGCAAGGCAAGTGGGCCACAAGCGGCCAAACATGCATACTTATACTGGCGGGAAGGTGAGTGTTTTTTTCTCTTATCCAATTAGAAAGCCTTCTTTCTGGAGGGCAGTGGCAATTGCAAGAGAAACTACCGCCCACCGTGACAGAAATGATGGTGGGAAATTTGCCGTACAGGGAAAGGGAATGAAGTCCGATACGGTACATTATGGGGTGACGAGACGCGTACTGGGTGGCAAGGCCCAGGTATCACCCAGGTCTGTAGGGATGGTGAGTGCCCGAGTCAAGATGTGGGCGATCGGCGCATGGTTCGTTCTGTCGCAAGTGTTTGACAATGGCATTGTCTCGAGGGAACGTGACTTACTGATAATTTTGAGGATTAGCATCCGGAGAGCGCACGTGCAAACAAGTAATAATGTCATAAAAAATCTTCCGGGTCCTAGTCCTCAACGAAAATTTCTCCCTTTCTTAGAAACAAGCTATAAGTTAAAAACTATTCTAACACCAATATACCCGTCCAGGTATCGAATTACGCAGCTCGAGCTTCTGAGCCCCTCGCAGGATATGCCCCCCCATGGAAGGGATATGCGAACAGACTAAGATCAACCACCTCCGTGGACTTAGATCGCGACTTTAATGTATTTTCTATTCGCCAACATATTTTATCATGTGCCGTCGATTCTGGTTGCACTCGGTCTAAAGTCAACTCGGTTTGGTCGTATCTGAGTTTTTGAATAGTGGTTAGAAGGTGTGCCTGAAGGAGTGCGAGTGTCGGTTGGTTTGTGCATGTGACATGCATATATGGAAACTGTATTAATGTTATCAGCGCACGGGTTCGATCAATTGTTAATGACTAACAGCAAATTTCCAACATATTTAACTTTGACGTTTCGGTCTTATTTCAGACCATTTTCAAGAAAACAATTGCGTCTGTGAAATAATAAAATGTATATTACTGAATTGTAAGTTGAAGATAATAACACTACCGATTCTCACTTGCTATATGTAAGATGAATTAAACATGTTTTGAAGAAAAGAGGAACATTCTTATTTTGAATTTAAGGGAAAGTGAAAACACGTGCAGGTTCCATGTCTGTAGGATAAACACTGCGACTAAACTGTGAAAACATTTGAAGAAGGCAACTTCTCGTTGATCAATGTTCTGATCATTGTACTTAACAATTGATCGAACCCGTGCGCTGATAACATTAATACAGTTTTTATCAACAATTTATGATCGATATAAATAAAATATTTGACATCCGTATGTTTGTAAACCGTTTGGTTCGATCGACCGTGGCAACTGATCATTAATTCATTGGGTCTTTACGAGGCCTCGACATCCTCCAAATAAATAAACAAGTTCTTAAACGGGAGGGAACTGTGTTACAGTTAAATGATCTTTATTCAGGATCTTTTACGTGGGAAAAGATTGGACTCAATCGATCTCGCAGGGAAAAAAAGAAAATGTTTAATGATTTAAAAAGAATAAAGTACAAGGCGCGGAGGCGAAAAAAAACGACCTTAGTCAAGGAACGTTGCTCTGTTCACGGTTTTCGCACGACTGACTCGAAAAACGGTAAAACGCCTTAGGATACGGGGGTGCCAAAACGGTCAGCGGACCCTATGGGTTTTACGACATGACCTGGGCCTGCATCAAGCAGAGAACCTCGCAATGGAAGAGTACATACTTCAAAATACATTATTTCTAATAATCTTGTTAACCGACGAAAAAGGAAACTGCAGAGGTCTGTTCGACGAGCATACCATACGGTAGCGAGGTTCATGCAGAGCATTGGAGAATGTGGTACGTGTTACGAACAGAAAGCTCTGGAAAAAGTTAAAGGTATTCGCGATGCAGGAGACGTTCAAAAAATGCTAAGTAATGTAAGAAATATTATAGATTAAAGGAGGAGAGACCGTAACCCGTAACTATATATATCTCTTGGATAGGATGATCGGAGCGGGTGTTAAAGTAATACTCGTATTGACGGTGAAGCCGTTCGCCAAAGGGTGCGATTTATTATAAAAAAGGCAAAGGTCGTTACAGACTGAGCGTCACCTGAAGAGTGCCCGCTCAGTTAGCTTCTAGTCGTGAGGACCCCCTGTTGCCAGTATCCTTTTTACCTGGCGGTACACCCCCATGGGTTTTCCCCGAGAAGGGTACGCGTCGTGCTCTCGAACCGCACGCTGCTCACTCTCAACATTCCTGAATTCGATATTTCTCACAGTAAGTATGTAGATACGAAGATATAATTGACGCGCGAACAATAAGGCTTCCGCGGACCATGGTAAGCCTACAGAAAGTATACGATCGAAAGTTTAGGCAAAAAGACAAACACGTGACAGCAGCGAATGTTGTTTCGCGTTTACCGACGTAAACTGTAAGAAAGACCAAGGAAAAGTGTGGAATATTGACGAATAAACGAATAGGAATGAAAGAGTTCGAACAATTGTCGGATGTTTTGATCAATCGCGTGACAAATCATAACAGACAACGCGATACGGTGAATATTGCGGTAAAGCGTGGTGTGTTTGATGACTATAGAGATAGAGAGTCAAAGTTGTTTTCGTTTCAAAGTTGAAATCACATTGAAAATCTTCTTTGAACTACTTGTCGAATAACAATACATATCCAATCCGTCAAATCTTAACCTACAGTAGAAATTTTATTACTCTGCTACCTCTTTGTACCGAACTTGTACAACACGTCGCATTATCGATTATATTAAAGATGTCTGATAAATTCGTGATCATACTTGCACATCACACTAGTTTTACATATTATGCCTGTTTCGATCAGTTGATTCCGGTTAACAAGTTTAATCCTTGTCAACTTCACAGGACAATTCTGTCCACAAGAGAACCTTTCTTTTTAATATTGTTTCTCGTTAAAAATATTTACACATTTAAGATGTATTGAGATTCTCGAAGTCAATACGAAAAATTCATATGTATACGCAGAGTCTCAGACGTAAAAAATAAATAAAAATTAATGATGGAAGGAACATTTATACGTTAATAGGATCGAAGTAACTTTGAAAAACATAGACCATTGAACCAATCTTGTTTAACACGTATATGAATAATCAAGTACCCGGGTATCCACTTTCAATTTCTCTTTAAAACTTCTTTAACATTTTTGTTGATAAATACTGAAATTATTGAATCATTCTTTGATCATAATAGATTAATCTACATTTGACAAATAAAAGATATGCATTGAAACTATAAAGTAAATAGAACATCATTGAGTATCGTAGAAATTTTGGTTATTGACATAAAGGTTAAAATTTTGGAATTGTTGAGGTTTTTAGATATCGTCAAATTGGTTTCATAGAAAAGCATTTATTTACCTCTATTATGTACATCTCGCAGTGGATAAAAAAATCGGAAATCGCATTAATTAACATTATCGATACGCGTGAAAGTAGTCGACAAGAAAAACAAATTGGGAGATTTTCCCGCTATTGTCTGATCTCTATCCTCTCGTTTATACGCTAGCTTTGTTACAAGATGTTTAAAATAATCGGACTTAATAATGCAACGGTAGCTTACTGAGTAATGAATAAATAATCGTATTAATTCTGTACGTTATACATATATACGTAATAATGCCATAAATGTTAAAGTATTAATTTATGCTATAAGTATGTGCATATAATATATTATTATATGCATAACCGCTGTATCTAGAAAACAATATTTTATTAATATTATTACAAAAATTACAAAATATTCTACCGTCGCGTTAGGAACACTAACAGTTTTTTCTATGACATAATTGTAAGTCAACCTCTGATTATATTCTCGTCGACAACAAGCTATAATAAGCGAACCGCTATACCAATCCAGAATTACAAAATCGTGCTTGCGCAAATAGGGTATTTTCAAGGTTATTCTCAAACAGTTTCTTACGTGATCTTTTCAGAGAAACTTCACTATCATATTCAGAATGTTTTTCTAATTAAAAAACGTTATCTACTTTATCGATTAGAAAGTTCTCTTTATCAACATACATACGATAGGTATAGTAATACATATAAATTGTAAATAGTCCGGTATATTTAGGCTTTTTGATGCAATTACTTACATAAAATTGCATTGCATCGTAAGTTGTACAGGGTGTCTCAAAAATGTTGTATTTCCTTGAAACAGGTAATAATTCCTAGATTATTTGAAGAAACTTTTTCCTTCGCGAAAATGTTCTCCGCGGCTTTGTCGAGCACGGACCAATTAGGGCGCGGCTACAGTAGTCGAATTCCGATTCGTACAACGCCCCCGCCACATTCACCTGTAGCCACGCTCTGATTGGTCCGTGGACCGCTTTCGCCGGGAACATTTTCGCAAAGGGAACAGTTACTTCACAGGACCTCGAGAATCACCACTTTCAAGGAAATACAACACTTTTGAAACACCCTATATGTTGTGCTGGTATCGATATGTATTGTTCAAAATGAGTATCTCGTATCTCTGTATGGACACAGCAAACGTGCACCCACTGGTTACAGCTAGTGCATATCGACAACGTGACTACTACTGTGTAGTAAGTACTAGGACTAGGTGATACATATGTATCACGGTACTACACATAAGGGATTGCTTGCTTCGAATTTCTTTCTTTTATCCATCACTATTGTTCTTTCTTTTGAAAACCTTCACATTGCTGGATACACTACGAAACGTTAAATGAACCACAAAATAACTCTGAAATAAATGAAAAAATATTATGTACTAAACAAATTCCAATTTGCATCTTTTTCAAATCGCATGCTGAACATTGCTCGCTAGTTTTTTTTTATTTCAATCGAGAAACTATGCGATTTCTTAAAAATGCAATAATTAATCCGTAGTTCAGCAAATTCGAAAAGATAAAAGAAAACCAATTGCTAAAATTTCAATTCATCTTGGAGACATTAGAGAAAGATAACGTATTCAAGAAGAAAATCTCAAGTTAAAAGAAACTCTAGTAAGAAAAACAATAAAATATTCTTAAAGACAGACTTATGCGTACGATAATATTTCTTTTTTTTTTCTTGTGAAAAAATTATGATTTTTTTGTTGTATTTCACCTTGACATTATAAGTTTATGTGTGTTTACTTTTAAGTGGACTATCACTCCTCATGTGGACTTACCCAGCATGAAACTGGATGAGGTGCAACTATTTGCACGTACTGCGTGCGCTAAGTGCTACAAAAAATTGGACACATTATCTAAATTTATAGAAAAATATTAGTCCCGTTTTTTTAAATGAGCTTCAGCCTTAGATTTGTTTAAATGAGCTATTGATATATTTATTGTTCTTGTGTCAAGCAATGCGTATTGTAATTACTGTAGACTTGAAGAAAGAAAAAGATTCGAACCTATGCTTGTGAGATTCGGATTTTCCAATCACCGAGTTTTAATCACTACTGTTGTAACAGATTATGTGTGTACAAACTAATAGGAACAACGGTGCAAATGGGTATAGCCGGATAAGGTGGTCAGAACTGCCGTTGGCATGGGTCATTCGATAGGGTGTCAAGAAAAAATATACTGTGCAAAATTTCAACTCTATATCTCACGATCCTAGTACATAGAAGCAGCCCCATAGTCGAACGACTCGAGCTGTTAGAAATGTGGTTAATACATTCCGATGTAATACGCTGAAGCAATAGAAATACTAATTAAGTTGATTTCATTTTTTGGTTATTTCTGTAAAAAGGTTATGTTCAAGGTTTATTAGTACCTAAAAGACTTACAGAATAAATAGATCGTAACAATTTTATGGTTAGCTTAGTTCTTCGTGAAAGAAACGTCGGAAAAATCGGTTATTTTTTTAACTACGATGTACCCAACCATAAAATCTGAAAAAATTCATGAACAATAATCATAACAATATATCGGTTCTGTAAAAATATAAATGTGGTCACTCTTAAACTTCCATGTGAAATCTGAATTTTTTTGAGGTTTTTGATTTTTTACAAACTGGATTTTCAATTTAAAAATCTGAAACGAATTGCAGATTATGTTTTTAGATGCTTGACTTGTGTCAGATTTTTTTCAGAATTTCTAAACATCATTAACTAGGGAAAATAGGCCAAAAACTGATTTTTCAATTTTACCCCATAACTACCTTCCCGATCGAGATACAGGGTTGAAATTTTGCACAGTATGTTTTTTCTTGATACCCTATCGAATGTTCAAGGGCAATTTTGACCATCTTATCCAACTATACGGTTTAAAAAATGTCTATCGTGAAAGACGTCAAAAGGCGTCAAATCGAGTGAACAGAAATGCCTCAGCGGTCTTGTAAATTCCGATACTAAAATACTATTTTTAGATTCGCTGTATTCAAGAATGAATTGTAGCTTTTTGGAATAACGTATTTTTAATGCACTGCATCACAAGTGATGCATCCGAGCGCTGAATATTCTTAAATAGCAGGCGGCAAGTTTTTCACCACGAAATATAAATTGTGTTTACAGCACTTTATAAACCACTGTTTTATAGTTACAGCAAGAAAAGTTCATTAAGTGTTACCAGTATTTACGAATATGGCAAGCACGTAAACGCTTCAATAGCGTTTCTAGTAGCCAATTCCATAAATGTGTATAGTATATGTAATACATACGTTCATAGCGTTCCAGTGTGTCCAATTCTAGACACACGTATTATTATTGCATGTAAGTATACGCAAACTTTTCTGACATAAGGCTGAATATAAGACTCAAAGAGTTTCCATTTTTTCATATCACGTGGAATGCTATTGTTGTTATTATTTCAAAAATTTAATTTAGTTCACTTAGTTTTAATTGACATGGTCATGGAAACAGAAAATAATTACGAGAATGGTTATAACATTAAGAAAGTATTCGAAAAGCTGGTAATTTTTAATTCGAAATTCAATTATTCCATCTATTATTTTATATTTACTAAATACATATAACAACGTAGAACACAATGAACGTATTAGCTTTGAAGCAAGGGGAAAGAACTGATCGTGTACGTTTAATCATTGTTGAAAATACACTCTTACAATTTTCAGCACGAGTCAGAAAATTGTTTTCTTACAATCATTTATATTACTTTACGTGATTCTAGACATAAATCTTCTATCGATGAACTATTTAAACATTGTTTTATTCCTCAAAATTAGTCGAACTCAGCTATTTACGAAATTTTCTTTAAAAAGACTGGTAATATTTTCAAGCAATGCGATTAGAAACAAAAAACAGTAATATTATTTCGAGTAGCTAGTAAAATGATGTCAGTAAAAAAAATCCCTTTGGGAAACCAGTTTTTTATTCAAAATAGGGCTATGTGCAAAATTTTAGCTCAATCCGACTTGATTGATTTTCGGAAGTTTAGCCGGTTTATGCATTACTACTTCAGAGAATACCTAAATTTTAATGCTATTTCGATATTTGTATTTAAAAATGTGTTGAGTATTATGTATTTGTCTGAAATAGTTGTTTTAACATCTAGAAACTTAACAAAAATCGCATGATCTCTTAAAATGGGCGTAGCTATAGGTTGTACTGATGTACGATTTTTTATGCCAGTAATGCAAGTCACCATACACTCATTAAATCCGTTCTGTGAAAAGAACGAATGCTGAAGACGAATGGTATGTTCGGTTTGTTTTATTAGACGGTCCATGGTAATCTGTTCTTGTCATAGAATTATTTATGTCTTTTCAATTAGAACAAAAACATAATTAACCGCAACAATAGTGCAGATTTTATGAAATTTATGTCTCGCGTATGAATTAATACATTTACATTCCATTTTAATTTGATCCTCCGATCCCAGAAGGAATGGTTATTATCTTCCAGGTGAAATAATGATCAGAATAGTAGAATAATGTAATAGAATATACATATACATATGATTATGATATATATGATTTATTTGCAAGTGGTTGTATTTCTCGATGGAAACCGTAAATTATTAAAATAAAACAAAGTAGATGTATTTACGTCACTTTTATGCTAATGGTAAATAAAATTGTTAATTAGAATATAATTAACTAATTGGTAACTGCCATGGATAGTAATCTTGATATAATCATCGCAGTTTCTTAGACATATCCCAGCTAATTCGATTCATGCGTAATCCTAATTTAATACAAAGCCTTCAGGACTCCTCGTATGAATACTAAACAGAGTGGCTACACAGCAAGTCTACATATAAATGCTTGTATAAACGTACCATGTACCACCCCTTATACAAAGTGTTCTACAACGGAATTGACGAATTTGGTAACATAAATAACGATAAGCCAATTATGTTCGATTTTCCAGATATGGACCAAAATAGTGATGCGTATATTACACGTCGTATTAAAAGATTACATTTTTATTCTCATTAAAATAGGCTTTTATTCGACTTCTTCTTTATTAAAACAGAATAAATTAAAATACATTTAAATAAATAAAAATAAATTATAATAAAAAGTAACTAGGAATACATATGCCAAACACTTTAAATGTATGACTAGCAGATTTTGACACTTCAATACAAAATTTCACGATTGTTACTTCTTCGAATTTCAGGTCCTGAATCAAAGTCAAATCGAAAATACACATGACCACACTTCTATTAAATTAATTGTAGCACATTAAGATATTTCCATAGAGCAGCAACGTGCAAACATATTGTAGATTTTTGAAATTGGAATTATTTTCAGCATTCCTGGCATTAATAGAAATCATTTCGAACATAATTATTTTCAAGTACTCCAAGTATTACGTTAAAATTCAGAAATTCCTAGCAACAATTCCAGACGTTAATTCTAATCGTATGTAAAGAACTAGAACCGTAATGTGCTTTTAAAACAACGATATGGCGTAGCTACTTATATGTAAGCATATCAATTTAGTGGGTTGTAATGTGTTAAAAATTTATCGCTGTTTCAACGATCAATTATCAGCAACAATTCAAGTAAACTTTGCTTTTTTCAATTTTTTTCATCTCCGTATAATATAATATAATATCTCCAAATATCTCCATATAATTTGAAACTTATTGCTTTGTATGATTGCTGGAGGCATAAAAATGGGTGTTATTGAAATTAAAAATACTTACCGAGACGAATGATGTTACCGGATGAAGTATTGACACTATTTCGACAGTTCTTTTTAGGATTCCATTTGTTTATCTTTAATAATGTTACTAATCCTACGTTTACAATCTTTATCGAGTGAACCGGGAATTTAACATAAACTTTAAAGTTTAAGCGTAAACGAGAGGATATTTTTAACGGAAAACCAGAAGATAACTCACAGATGAATGCGATTGATCTATAGAAAAGGTGGATCTAACATTGGCTTTTTCTGACTATTTGTACGAGCTATGTTTTAAGCGCAGTACTGGAGAATTCTTTCACATTTTCGCAAATTTGTTCTCACAATATGTATCTCGAAAATCACGCAAAACTAAGCATACCCGTTACACTATGACATTTAAAAAATAAAACTCGACTTCTCATCTCTTAAATTAATAATGGAAATATACATGGCCGCAATCTATTATAATGTTCACTTGTGTCATATAACTTTATGTGCCTATAATTGTATAAAACAATCGAATCCTCGAATTTCTTATATTTTTTTAAATACACAAGGTAACATTTTACGATTGGTATTTCACACTAAATAAAAGATATATCAATAAACATAGAGAAGATTTATTTCAAATAAAATTATTTCAAAAATTAAAAAAATTATTTCAAATTGTGAAAGTACATCATTTCTACATAGACGTTCCGCAAAATTGATATTAATAAAATTGCATTCAAACGAAATTGAGCATCGTGTGCAATTAAAAAGCAAATTACCATGCATGAATAGTATCTAGTGTCACTTGGTTACGTAAAAATTATTAAATGCTCGTTAATTCGCTTTGATTCTGTTTGAATCGACAGGAAGATTATTTTTGAGCTTCATTAGTTTTATTCGAAGCGGAAAGTGTTTAACGAAGCAGCGGGCGAATTCACCGTTTGATTGCTCACAGTTCGACGTCTGCTTTGTGTCTGCTAACTAGAATCACCCATTACTTCTAGGATCGATTTCAACGTTTAAAAATTATGGTGATTGCTAAAACGGACCATTATAGCTCGTGGAAAAAGTTATATTTCCAAAAATACATATTTTTTAAATGATTTACAGACGCACTAAGCTCTAACGAAATATTATACATTATCATGTTGTGTAAGAAATTAAATATCCACACGTTCATTCTGTAGAGATACATAACACTTCTGTTATATCACTTTTGTAATAATTATTTAATAATAATAATATAGTACAATTTCTGTTAGCAGTTTTTGTTTTGAAAAATTCAATGCTTGAACTGATTTCGATGATCGTTGAATAAAATATTGCAAAGTTAATAATTTAAACTAACTATTATATGTATAAAGAAGAATCAAAAGTACAATTTACAAAATTTCGAACGATAGTGTATCGTAGACGACACTGTACCCCAAATTAAGCGTTGTTTCGGTCTTTATATGTGTATCTTGTTTACGGAGAGGATGGACCATCAGATTACACTCTTTAAGCTTCAAGCTTGAAATATTAAAAAATTGTCTTTCATTCATCCTTGAAAGAACGAAATTACTTTCTGAATGATGTAATAGCACAAGCAGTAACAATCAGTATATAGATCCATTCGTTGTTTTTCCGTTGGACAGCTTTACCTTTGTATACATACATTTTTGGAAAGCCGTTTAGAGTTTTGAATGGCCGGCGTGAATATTTGCAAGCTACAATATTGGATTCCACGAGATCTCGATCAAATTCACGTGATTTTGTTTTCAGAAAACCATAATCTATGATATAAAATGGTGGTAGTATTCGTACTGCAAACAAAAGGTACTATCCTGTATTTACTGAATACAATATCATACACATATACATCATAGGTTGCGTTACTTTGATTAAATTATTTGTTGGAAACGTTGCCAAGTTATCCTTTTGAGAAAATATTCTGTAACACGACACATGTCGTTTTTATAAAGCATACAATTAGCTTTTGCTTTTCAGTTGACTGCTGCTGAGTTTAAATTATAGTCACTGTATATTTTTTATGCTTTCACTTACAAAAACAAATTGACATCAAATTATGTGTACCACCAAGCCGATCGAATTTAATCTGATGTATTCCTTTTCTATTGTTAGAAACACGCGTATTATCAGAGTGATTTGATTGAAATGCTACATCCTGTATAGTTTAAGTTTGAGTGAAGGTAAGAACCTATCTCTATCATCAAAGAAACGCTGCATATTTCAAAATAGTGGAAAAAAATTCAAAACTATAACCATAGAAACCGCTATTTTATGAACTTTTTTATACTTTTTCAAAACGTTCTGCATTTCCTTTTCTGACAAGAATATCGATCGGTTGACACGCGTAATGACACATTGCTAATGCTATTTTCATAGGAATACAGTTCCAATCGAGAAAATTCAACGTCAACGAAAGTGACCTTTCTCAATCCAATAATTTCGGCATGATTGATAAGCACGGTATCTAGTGGTTTAATTATTAAAATTGCGCAATCTACATATAAGGTTTCTAGAATGAAACTTTTATGGGCGTAAAACTCTAATAACATCAATTTATTAAAGGCAGTGATATTTGAGTCGTTTGAAAGCCTTTGCCTTGGTACGATAAAAAAATCGATATTATCAATCCAATAATTATTCAAGAAAGATACGGCTAAAGTTTGAAGGCTGCTTAAATATTTAAACTCCGTAATGCAGCAGGGCGACGATTAACCGGCTTCATCGAGAAACGGGCAACTCGGTTAAATTGAGACGACAAAAATGTAATTTATACATAAGCAGTAGTTGCAATCTTTTCAATCATTAGATTGAAAGCAAATTTAAATTCCAAGATAATAACGGTCTCAAATCCGTTACGAACGACCGAAACAATTTCGGTACTATATCAATATTTCAATATCAATATCAATTCAGCTATGTATTTTATAGTAATCGTTCCTAGATGGTCCTAGAATTCTGACAAAATTGTAACATCTCACGCATCAATTTAATTTTATGCGAGAGGTTTTTACTGTATTTGTCTTTTAGAATTAATGAGCCGTGATATTTCTTGAATGTTCGAATACATAGACGACGCACAGTGGGTTGGATAGAGAAATTTGCTGACTTTTTTACCACAACTCTTGAACAATAACAGATATCGAGATGAAATTTGCACTAAAATTCATTAAAAGTTATTCTTATCTACTGATAATTGTCGAAATAAACATATGTTTTGTGTAATAATTTTTTAATCAAGTAAATCGAAACACTACTGAATAATACCTTTTGTTTCGGAAAGTTAAGAAGTCAGAGCTTCTTTTTTTGTAGGGGGAGTTCCCCTAGTAGCGGACGCTTAAGGTTTTTCTTAAATAAATAAGAAAAAATAGTGTTTTATCTTTTTATTCTACATTATTTATAAGTTAACAATACTAAAAATCCAAATAAAGGAACAGAATTATCAACATTATCATAATAGTTAACTTGAATAAACGTTAAACTTTACTATAAGATTCTGAGAGATCTTCTAGTGGCACCTATAGTTACTGAATACCGCGCACGCCGTGCCGCACCGGTTGTTCATCGCTGATCTAGAACAAGGGTCGGCAAACCACGGCCCGCAAAAAACATCATTTCCTTTTTTTTTTTTTGCTCTATGAGAAGAATTAGCCACTTAAATATCATCGAGTTTGCTACCCGGCCCTCCGAGTCTAAAAGTTTTACCATCTGGCCCTTTCTAAAAAAAAAGTTTGCCGACTCCAGATCTAGACAGATGAGCGTAGGAATTTATTTTGATGGACGGACAAATTTTGTGAACTTCGAACTTTGATTTCGAATTCTCTATAAATACTTTGAAAAATAGAACTAGTACCGCGAGGTATACTGAAACGTATGTCAGATAATTTCGAACTTTTACAAGTACTTTGGTAAATGGAAATAATTGCAAGTATATTTGAATCTTTGTCGAACAGGTTCGAAACTTTTATTTAATCAATATTTTTTCTACTTTCAAAATCAATTATGCTGTCCCTTAAAGCATAATTTAATTCAACATGCATAACCATAATTCCTAGATAGCACTGAGACGTCTTAAAGACGTCTTAAAGACGACTGCCTTAAGCCGTTTAGACGTATTAAAGACGTCCCCTGAAGGTCGTTTGTTAAAAAACGGTACATCTTTAAGACGTCCCTACAAGGTCTTTCAGACGTCTGAAGGACGTCTTTTAAACGTCTAAAAGTCGTCTTTTAGACGTCTAGAAGACGTCATTTGGGCGCCTTCAGGCGTCTTTTGGACGCCTTTCGGCCGTCTTTTAGGCGTCTTTTAGGCGTCTCATAGACATTCCTAAAAGTTAATTAATAGGGGAAATAAATTTAAAATTATTGTTTCTTTATTACTAATTTCTTTATTACTATTAAAATAAAACCTTAACATTATAATAAAACATAATAAAAAAATCTAAAATTTCGAACTTGTCCTTTTGACACGGTCGACCGCCCTCTTCAGCCACATTTGTATTGCGGTCTCCATGTTCTTCTGGTTGCCTGGAACGTTCGCTTTTTCTGCGGAACCTTAAATAAGAAATTCTTTGTTTACTAATTTGTACATGAATAATTAGTATTATAATAACGATAAAATAAGTGTGATAATTACATATAATGAGCTTCGCTGTCTTGTAATTTTGAAATCGTTTCTTTTGTTTCCTTCTAAGCCAGCTATAGGACAATGCTAAATTGTCGCTGATAATTGTTGACATCGCTCTTCTTTTAAAATTAAGCACTTCTTCAACCTAAAACAAAAAGTTGTTATTATATCACATTCTGTCAACTGAATGAAAATGAAAGATAAATGTCAGTTATTTTAAGTGTAAGGTCAAATGCACTGTGTTAATCTAACCAAAAATTTTGGGATTTTAAATTATTTTACAAAATCTGAATTTTATGTTAAAACTCTTAAAAAATTATGTTTGTTTATCTAAACTGGTAAAATTAAAGGTAGCAAAAAATGCTGTCCAGGCCTAAGGCATTTTACTTTATATGTTTCACCAATTTTGACCGCTGTAACAGTGACGGTCAATAACACCGGTCGCTTCGCAGCCAATTTGGTTCTCTTCAAATTGAACGACGGTCCAAGTCGGTGGATCAATAATCCTTAACAAAATGTTCAAAAATGAAGAAAAGTTATAGCAATCTATGGAGCAAACATAGTGGAAAGACATCAGCAAAACCACTAACGGTAGCAAATAATACCAATGAAAGTACTTACTTTTCTAAATATATGAAATAACTCGTACAGCACAACACGGTTGTAACTTGCCCACGCGATGTTGCACTAACGATAATTATTACAAAAAAGTAGATTATGATAGGATACGCTCTCGCCAACGACACAGAAAAGACTGTCGTTTCGGCCGTGTTCCTCGTTCGATCGTCTTTTCGGCGATCGTCATTTTTTACTCACGCGATCGCTGTCCTCGTTCCCACATAAATGACAACGATATGACTCTCGTAGAAACGAGCTCAGAAGAACATCGTTGCGCAACATTATAATTTATTAGTTTTATATTTACAATAACCAAAATTCTATAAAAATAAAAACATATATATTATTAAACATATAACTTATTCTACTCCTTCTATGTATGCATACTGTATACATATATACTAGGCCTTGATACCAAGGTACTTGTGTCAATTCATTCATTTATAGAACACGGATATATCTAAGTTCCTTTATGTTTATATATTGTAATAAATGAAATTTCGAAATTTTGTTTTAGTCATTTCACGTAATAGCAAAACTTAGAAAAAGTAGTTTAGTCATTGTACAGTAAAGTAGTCCCTTTCATATAACATCTCCAAAAAATTCAAGTCATTAATTAGCCTCGAAAAAGACGTCTCCAGAAAGACGTCTTTAAGACGTCTTCAAAAAGACGTTTTTAAGACGTCTTTTCAGGACGTAAGACGTTCAGACCTAAAAAAGCCGTAAAAACGACGTTTTTATGACGTCGCATGCTATCTGGGTTGTATAATGTATACTATTCTTAAACAGGTACGTATTTAATAAATAAAGTGCTTAAAACCCACTATGTCCTATGCAATAAGTACTCATAACTTGTAAGAGTAACATTCCGAGGTTCGATATCAATTTGCACAAAATGAATTTTTGATCCCATCCCTACTCCCAAACCTTTGGTTGGACAACACTTTCACTTTGTGCGGGCACATTTATCATAAGATATCTCGGGAACAACAATAACAAATGTCGGTACAAAATATCTGTTTGCACTCATTCAGAAAAAGACGGTAATATTCTTGCCTCTTTCAGCTGACGTGAGTTTTCGCGTGTTTTTGCTCGCAGCTAACTCCTGTTTCATCGCAGTTACGTACATATGTATACATACATGTACGTTTGCAGCGGTTAAATTAGATTGTTTCGTTAGTTTTTCGAGATTATCCAAAAAATATTGAATTGCGGTTCATTGAAACCACATTAAAGCTCGCATTAAATTTGTAGATTCAGGTGTTCTTAGCGAAAGGTCAGTGTGTCTGGCCATAAAATCATGGTAAAAATACTTGCCAGCCATTCTTTTTTCTGTATTAAAGCGACGAGGAAACTTTAGTTCTACGGTATAAGCCAGCTTTAGAAATTCTTTTTTATTGATGGCAAACGATTAGCTAGGCTTTTTATACTTTCATATGATGTATTAATCGTTTTTCATATTGTGGTAAAAATGCTTTAGCAATACCTAGTTTAACCTGCCAAGTAATTTCTCGATCAGATTTTATAGATTTTATTTTATCGCACAAAGTGCTTCTTGCAATACCTACTTGCCAGACTTTTCTCAGATGCATTTTTCAAATTATTATCATCAACCTTCTCTCTTATGATTCGCGTTGCTTAGATGTTATCTTTCAACCACCGAAACCAAAATAATAAAGAGTAATACAAATAGAAAAACACGATTCAGGTTTGTACTGTCCGACAATAGGGGAAACGGTTCTGTCCGAAACCACAGGATACTGTGTGCGCATTAAAAAACAATTCTTCGTGAAAACCAGTGCACTGCAATTCGCACGTCTTTTAACCAAGAAAATTAAAATTGCCTGGTCCACGCTGAGCGGGACCTGTCGCCGAGCCGATTCTGATTCGTCCGTGTTTTTCGTTAATAACACTTTAACAAAACCGAGGCGGAAATTCTTGTTAGGGAAAAAATACTTCAAATGACCTCAGGAATCACTCCTTTCAAGAAAGTACAATATTTTTCAGACACTATGTATAGGGTGAGGTACCGTAGAATTTCACCGAAAATATCTCCGTTGTTTTTGTGACGGAGAAGCATTTTTCTCTAAGTCATATTTTCCGATATTTCAAAGTTATCATCGTTTTTTTTTTAAAAGAACGACGTATTTTGATTAGTCTAAGATTATAGCTAATGAAAAGAGAAATTCAACCATCTATAATATGTTGACTGTCAAATAACCTTCAGGATGGAGTTATTCTTCAAAAAGCATAACTTAACTTACGAAGACCATGTTCATGCTTACCATTCTCTACTAGGGTTCCGTTCATGTAAATACTGAAACATTGTCGAGACACATCTCCTGTTTACAAACTGCCGCACTGTTTAGCGTTTTCAAGAATGTGTTCAAAATTGTGGCCGCATCAGCATTTAAACATGCGTGTAAGCTGCTTCGTAAAGAAGATTGCACGATATTTAATATCTCGCGGGTAATACTCTCACATTCTGTCACTATGCGTTGACGCAGATTTATGTTTTAAAGTTCCCGATAGAAAAAAATCGTGTGGATTCAAGTCAGGTGAACGTAAGTACTGGCCACTGATCTGCTTGAACTGTCCAATACTTCTCTTGATATTCTAGCGTAGTAAACAGGGCATCAATCGTGTTGGAATCACATTTCACTATGAAATTTGTAAGGGTACGTGTTTCGTCGCAAAGAACCAAATTCCGAACGGGACATACGGTACTCGGTTTCGAAGTATTTATTTGGAGAATATCAGAGTTGTCTGCTTTCTTCCTTTCTGTCTCTCTCCCTCCACTCGAAAGTTGCTCGAGCCAACCGTGGAGGAAGACAAGTGATCAAGGGTGCGTTGAGCCGGTAATACAGCGTTCGGCAGAACCCAATCAACGCATCGCCTTGCATTACCCAATGAACGTCATTGCATTGTCCATAGACGATGAAGGAGCTTGCTTCACGATGAAGAAAGTTCCCTTTAAAAGCAATGACTATCGATGTCGAAATCGCTTTTCTTTTCGAAATCGAGTTTTTCGTTGACTTGACGACCGAATAAAACAAGGCTATTCAAGCTTCGTGTTTTTCGGGCATTCTCGTCAGAAAAGTCGATTGGACAACATCGTTTATAAATCTCTGGGAAAACGTCGCGCATTCCACGCGTATAAGGCAGGTCCTGTTAGTCAAGCCTTACTGACGAGTTCTCTAACAGGTCTGGGACGAAACGCGTTGTCTTCGATCGTGGTAACACGTTCAACCGATTTTCGAACAGGCTGTCCAAGATTAGTTTGGCGGGCAGCAAAACGGCGGTTTTGGGAATCGACGCATCAACGTTTGAACCGCGTCATTCACGAGACCGTAATCGATCAGTACATCTTCCACTAAATCCGGCAAAATTTCTCTGAAAAATTCTGCGTAAATTTGTCCCGTCAAAGTTCCGTTTATAAAGCATAGTACTGTTTATAACACTGCAGCAAATATTAACACTCCACTTCCTTTGGTTTTCTATTTGACGAAGCCAAGGTGGGTTATCAACGGACCAATAATGAGCATATCGTAAGTTTACCGAACCATGGTCGGCAAATGTTGACTCACCCGTGAATAAAACTTTATTTGAAAAATTCCGGATTCTGATGTAGTTGAAACGGTAAGAGTTGGACATTGAAAGGTGTGTTGGAAATTTTTCGTAAAATGTTTTCACTTTAGTTGATTAATTGCCGGCAGAATTCATCTTGAATAGACATACTTTGTTTCTAAATCGAAAAGAAAGCGGATCTACGAAACATAGTAAAGGATTTACCGTAATTTGATTGATTATTAGGTATTTAGGGTAACATTTCATTTCAGCGAGTTTGAACCGAGAAGACTAGCCTATAGAATGTATACATAGAACGAGATTATATGACGAGTATACCTCCCAAAGAGGCTTTAATAATACAGATTCAGGATGTCTTGTTTACCAAATGCTGGTATTCTCAGCAACAATGAACGCGAGAATTTGGATCCAGAACTCGGGGAACTCGGATCTCTGCAAACACTTGATAACTCCTCGTTTTCAATGGAAAGTCAGTATGCGTTATAGAAGCTTTTTAGCATTGTCGCTTTGAAGATCGCCCGACTATTACTTCCGAGCGAGATAACGCGCTAAAAGGAAGAACGGAAAAAAGAGAAAGGAATTTGTTACTTTCGCGAGGAGTCTAGAAAACCCTTGGAAAATTGGACGGAAGCAAGAACGCGCGTAATCTTAGCGTTACCGTATTCGTATTCGTATTCGTATTCGTATTGCAACGATATTCAATGGGATTTCGTACGCAAATTCCTCAACCCTTCCTCCGCTTCTCTTCGGTATTTCACTCAAAACGGGAACTACGTAATTCCATGCAATTAAATACGCCCACGTGACTTATACGTAGCTATATACCGTTCTACTTTGAATTAATTACTCGTTTGTCCTCGTAAGTTGCTCGTACTCGAAACCTCTGTGCCTAAATAATCACCACCTATTAATTAACATATTATTGTAAATCTTCGATGTTAACTTCAGCAATAACCTGAAGGAAAACGGAAAATTTAGCAAGATGTTATACATAGTTGAATAAATGATGATACCGAATCTAAAAATTCCAAATATAATTAGCAAGATTCATTTATCTAAGAAATACCTTAATAAACTATTATCGTACCTTACTTAAGTAATATTGATTTAACCAAATTTCTATTAAGAAAATGTTACCCAATTCATCACCTCATGAGTTTTTTCGTTTAAACCATGAATGACAGAGATACATATACTTAAAGGTGTACTCATCTTGGTGTCCTTATAGTATCCAGAACTTATTGTACCCTAATATTAAACTTATCCACACTGGTTTTAATAATATTATTAATAATATTGTATTATAAATCGAGAAAATCCCGTGACAAATATTACTGCAAGGATTTCTAAAAGTTTTATGGCAATCGGTTTACTAGTGTTCGAGATATTGCTAGTAGTGATTTTGAAAACATTGTTTCGAGGAAATCGCGTTTGAACTTGTACGTGAATACGTGTATAAGCAACATTTCAGTTCCTAACTTCTCCGTGCTATAACGTCGTTGTTTATGCAAATTTGTCAATGAAACTTTGGGGAAATACACTCGAAGAACACTGCTATAGAAAAGGAACATACATCATTGAAGAAAGGATGTTTATTTATATCAGGATATTTTCCATCAGATTTGAGAAGGAAGTTAATGCTAAAGTTACGATAATAATATGAAAGATATTTTAATGTAATATTTCCTATGTTACCGAATTCTGTTATGCGGATTGCATAATTGGTATTCCTGACAAATAACATGATAAGTGGAATTATCCTTAGCCAAATGTAAAAGATGGAAATTGGATACGTCGTGCCAGCCATATTTGAATTATCGAAAATATCTTACTTCTCTTAGCACTGTAACTTGGATATAATTGACTTGGTGACAGACAAATCATTCGTCGAGATCTCTTTTGATCTAAATGTTCGTTTAGCTGTCGTCATGTCATTGATTTTTAGTAAACTATTAATTCCATTCCATGAAAGACACAGCATGAATGATGATCCTCCGCCAAACAGCATTGGCATAAAAAACATTTTTTCCAAACTTGGTGTTTCCGCATATTTGTTAGCAACAGTTAAATATTTTTCATCATATTTGTTTTATTAATTTTTCACTTGCATTTTAATCTAGTTTCGCGCATTTTTTGTTGAAGTATTTAGTACTGAGATTCGAGACAATTAATAGATTTTTGATTTTCCTGATATTTTTCTATTATTTTATAAACGGTCCTTTGTAATCTTCGATTGGTATTGAAAATCTTGCGTTGGTTCATTGCGTGTAAATGCATAATTTTTCTAGATATAGCTCTCGTATCGCACAACGCGCGCGCGTGTGAAAAACACAAACACACAACACACACACACACGAATGCAACGCACGCACGCGTGCACACTTTTACGCTCGCTTGACCCGCAGCAATTACGTTCGCGGATTTAACGTAACATACTGTGTAATAATTAGATTTTATACTGATATTTCAAAGGTGTACGATAGCCTTTAAAGCACTCTGGTATGTAAATAGCAACTAACAATAAGAACTTTTAATATTCTGACGGTGCGGCGCTGCAGGTAACCGATTGAAGTTAAATTTGACAGGGGAAACTCGTGCGCTCGAGATTCGTTATTCCTACCCCAAGGATAATCTGTAAGCATAGAAAATTAATGTTGGAAATTTGTAAAAGGTTGAAGCGTATCCAGTTTTCATATTCTGTTTCTCATACAGTTCTTTACTATAATTAATCGAATTAAGTAGTATTCGATAATCGTAAGGCAATTTTATGTATAATACTTAACGTTAGTAACTGTATAACATGTAAAGATAACGTTAACGGTTATACGTATGTTGTTTTTTCTAATAAATAAATCTCTTTAATGGATATATTATTATAATATTGGTAAACGTAAAGGTAGAAAAAAAGTCATATGTCATTTTCTGCAGATAAATGCAGTTAGTGCTACCACTTTATTTTTTATTTAAATTATTACTTAAACTTTTCAAATCACATCAAGTCGTATTAATGTTGAATAATAATTTATTTCTCTTGCGTCGTTACTTTTATACATGTTATTATTGAGCTTTTTCGATTACAAATCAATGATTTTCTACTTTCATAGGCCAATTTATACTCACTATAGTGCTTGAAGAATTTATTATATTTTATCGTGGTTATTAATTTTATTGTATTGCGCATACTTCAGAGTGACTTCCATTAATATTCGGATGATTATTAAAAATACGATAACTTTTTTAATATTCAACCATACGCTTTGAACTGTTTTGAGCAGTTAGACCAATTAGTTTACAACATAATGTGGAAAGACATTTTTTAAAAAATTTCAATTGGTCGGAATTGTAGAGAAAATACTAAATGTTGTATTTTAGAACTTTTTCATGTGGATCTATTTGAGATTTAAAATATACGTCATATTTACAATATGAGATTTAAAATAGACTGGAAATTTAAAATATACGTTTTGCAGATCTGAAATCAGTTGATGCGGGGAAAAACGACAGGCATTGAAAGACACAAGAATCCTTAGATTTGAAGTGGTATCGGTATCGGGAAGACGTGAAGGGTACTGCAGATATGTTACTCGTTAACCAGAACTGTGTTTCATTACGAGAGACAGTCGATACAACCCGCGGACCCGCGTGACCGCTCTTTACGTATTCTTAGTCAGAACTAACTTACAACTAGTTGTTCGTTCGCTGATGCATTCTCACGAAAATCATTCTTTCTCATTCACACAGTTCGCTTTCGCTAAACATTCGCTTTCAGTCTCAACTAAACACTCACCCTTGTGACACTCGACCCCAAACACTCTTGTCCTAACGCTGGACCCGATCATCTAAAGAGTCACCACATCCCATAAACAATCCCTCGACGCTGTCACGCAGCACTCAATTAGATTCATTCATTCAGACATATTTTGACTTAAAGCTAAACATTTGGTGGAGATGAGGCGCCAGCTTGTCGCAATTTTTTTTGAAAAATTCTTTTCACGTTAAGTAACAAACCAATTGTTCTAACTTCTCAAAATAAGCCAAGTCACATGGTCCAATGTTAAAAAAGTTATCGTCTTTTTCAGAGTCATCGAAAGTTAGTGGGAGTCATTGTATGAGCATGTATGTGTTATAATTGTATGGATCATCAAAATGTTCGATGAAGCTTTCTTGCTTTTATGAAAATCTTGTGTAGTTTATTTATTAAAAAAAAATAATAATTTCTAGTGCCTGTAATTGATAATGCTGTTGCAAAGCGAGCTTGTAAAGAATTAGCATGTTTGTTCTGTTCGTCTTGGATGACGTAATTAAATGTTACCTATATTGGAAAAAGATGTTTCTGCCCATTCAAATAAATTTTTAGGGGTGAGAATTTGATTATTTAATAGTCTTTGTAAGCTAGATGAACTTTGAGATCAGTGGTATAGAATACTGACCATAATAGCGGTGCGCTCGACTCGCCGCTACCTAAAATGCGGGTACATCGCGCCCTTTTCCAGCACATTGTGACGATTACAAAAAAAACGCCATTTTGTTTAAGGGCTTATTTTGAAGAGAAAACTTCAGGGAATATAACCATATTTTTTTCAAAATTTACATTACTGGCCAAATTTGAAAAAAACGTAAAACAAAAATTTGTTTATATTTTTCGATATTATAAAGTTAATACTCGAGGATGAAAAAATTATTTTATAATAGCCCAATCCTTTCCGAACAAAACAAAAAAAAATTTATCTCAATCGGACAAACAGTTCCTGAGATAAAAATTCGGAAGTGAGGCCTATTTTCGCCAAAATGGGCAAAAATCGCAAATTTCAAAGGCTTGTAATTTCCAAAAAAATTCGAAACCGGCAAAATGATGACTTAAACCCCCCCTAATTTCCCATAGACAACAACATATTTCAATTAGAACAAAATCGTCGATGGTCGCCGCAAAAAATGATCGATTTGGCGTGGAATGACCCTAACATGTTTTTCGTCACGGTAAATAATGTAGAAGATATTCGAGAAAAACGATTTCGTGAGCATTTAATTAATTATTTCAATGTTTAACCGCCTTTGGGCACGTTTTTCCGTAATCTGATTGAGCTCAAACTTTGTACAGATTTTTTTTTTATTATTTGAAACAATCTTGGGTGGTTGCGTCAAAAAAATATTCGACAAAAGTAAATAATTACCACCCTAACGTATACATAATAGGATTAGTCAGAATGTGGAGCATAACTTTGGTGATGAACCTAGCACAGCAAAACTAGAAAAAGCTTCATACATATGTATAAATGCATGCCCGATATGATCTTATTTTTAAATCGCAGTCGTGTATGTATTTACCCATAATCCGTTTAACAATTTGAGTTTCCTGATGTATGACAGCAACAGAGCACTTTCAACTATCGACCACTTGAAGCAATTTCCATGATATGCTGAGATAATACAATACAAAAACTGATATAACTCGAAACAAGGTCTTATCGAGCATATGATTATATTATGAACCTTTTACCGCATTTTAGTGCGCAAAATACGCTATTGGGGTCGTATTCAGATATATGAATATTTTGGTACACCCGATATAGATACATGTACAGCTCATTAAATATATTACAGCACTTTATTCGTCACTCAAGATTTTCCATGTATAATTTATAAAACAAATGCACGTGTAATATTTTAAAGTGAATGGATAGTTTGCCGCAAAATTTTGTTCAATTTCGAAGACCGTGTCTACAAGAAATTACGTTTATCATTTGATTACACTTATAATAAGTACAGTGTATAGAACGACAAATTTTCTAGATGAGGAAATATATAACCATTATTTTTTACATTTATTATTTTTATTTATTTATTTATTATTATTTTACAATTATTTTGTACATATACATACGTTTAACGACAATTATTACCTAACGTTAGTAAGTATTTAACACTTTAATGTTATAAATAAAGTAAGTTTGCAAAGGACATTTACAAATGTTGGAACTTTTATTTGAAAATTAGCATACATCAAGTATTTATGGAATATTTGATTCATTTGAACGTATTACGTTGCAATTTGTATTGTACATGTGCATTTATTCTAAGTTTTCAACTATGAGAAACTGCGAATAAAATCGGAAGGAAATAGGAGAATCTGATAATAGTGTACGTTTAGACGAGTGGATAAATTGATTAGTAGCGTTACGCTCATGCGATGAACTGCAATGTAATGAAGGTAAATTGCAATAATTGTTGGTGAATTCGGAGTTACGCTTATCCCATACGGAACCTTTCGTAGAATCCGTTACGGTGATAATGTTGGAAGCTTAATTTAAAAGGATATATGTAAATAATTGGTTTAGTATTATAAAAAATTGTCGGAAATTATAATTTTTTATAATTTGGTAATCTCTAATGAAATAAATCCCGCAATCGATGACTGTTTGCTGTAAATTATTCTAGTTTAATTTAGGTCTCTAATTTTGTTTCTACAAAATTCACACAAGACCATATAGGAATTCCTTTAACGGGAGAGTAGAATTTCTTGTCCCGCAGGCGAATTTGGATCTCAATGTTCAACGACTTGACCGTGATTCGTTGATCATTCACTCGGGTAATCCTTTTCCAGATTGAAATGATAATAGAATTTCTGACAAAATTGGCGTTCTTTCCTGCACTTTGTACACAATGTATAGTATATGGGCATTTTTTTCTAAATTGAGATAAAACCGTCTTCACTATAGCGCCCACTGTTTCCCACCAGCGTCCGACGTTACCATGGAAAATGGAAAGAGAGTTTGGTTGGGAAAGCCAAGCGTTTGAGGGGCCCCTGCCGGCCCATCTCTTGTGTATCATTACTTCTCAAAACTGACAGATGTGTACTTTGTATTATACTTGCTTGTACATTTGATCCTAGTGGAGAACTATAATTGATTTAAAAAAAAAGTGCATTATATTAGCAATTAACATGAGCTTCCTAACGGAGATGTTATTGTATTGTACATATCTAAAATTAGTGTTTTCGACTGAGGAACATCCAGAATCCTCTTGCATTATCGATTCACTTTTTTCGCCTACAGGAAGGCAACTAGGAATTGAATTTTGTTCGGATTGTAACAAAGCATTTGATATTTCAGTTTTGTTATAATAAATTTCTCTTTGATCATAATGGTCTATTTCAATGTATAGCAACTATCTCATATTACCCAGTTGTAATTAGTCAACGTAGCATGGAATGACTCTTTCTAGAATATGTTTAGTTTGATAATGCTAATGTTAAAACTAATGAGACTATTTCAATCTTACTGATCTACTATTTCTTTATTTTAGATAGTTAGTATATACATAATTACTACACATATCAGTATTCGCTGTACATACATGGATATATCATCATCAATATCAGTATTCAGATTTAAATTCCTTTCAAACCTAAATTTCTTCCTTCCATACGGGATATATTAGGTGGAAAATAATGTCGTTTCTGCGCATGTCAATATTTACTTATTATTTATTAACTCAATGTGTACTACAAAGTCGTGCCAAGATATTTTAAGGTTAAAGTGACTTGTTTACTTGTAAATAATTAAATCTTAAATTTGTTTTGCTGTTTTGGGTGAACTTTTCAACCAAATACCAGAAGTGGTACATATCCGGCATTGTATGCTTTTTCAGTTTCACAAGGATAGTAACGCAACAGTTGCTACCAAAAACATTTGCGATGTTTATCCATGTGAATTAGACGTTCGTACATTTATTTATTCTTTTTAATTTCATTAAAAAAAATTTTTTAATTTTATTTTTTTAATTTTATTTATTTTAATTTTATTTTTTTTTATTTGCACATTAGAAGGCAAGAGGTTGTTGATAACGAGGATGATTACATCATTGATTAAAATAAAAACTTGTTAAAAATATATTTGTTTGAAGTTAATGTAAAGAAACGACATTACTTTCCGGTCCACCTAATATTTTTAAGCATCTTAGGAAGATAATTGCAATTATTTATATATAGGATGGCTCTAAAAAGTATTGCAAACTAAATTCCGATTTTCGGACAATTGTCTACACTTGCTCTTGCTTACAATGCCTGCACTTATTTTAGTGCAAGAAACAAGATATTTTACGATAAGTTGCCTCTTGTATTTACATTGATAGGTGTCAGTCTGTTTCTCAGACGAACTACTTCATACTACTTATGCATTTAATTTACAAGATACTTTGAAGTTGACCTTCTAATATCTCCGTAACTGTTAACTTTTTACACAAATGATTATGATCCGAAGTATAACGCGTTTGGCGTTACTTTAATAAAAACAAAACGAATACAATGGTAAAAGTTTTATTGACGAAGAACCAAAAGTAAGAAATTTTAATTTTTTTACCACGTTTTTATTAGCTTCGTTTCTCGTCTGTTTGTTCGGTACAAATTTTGCAATTGATTTTAAACTAACTTTCGGATGAGCTAGAGACTTGAAATTTTTAACATAGCTCAGAACTAGATGACAATGCAATATTTAAAAAAAGTTTTTTAAAAAAGCCTATGCGTTTTTTCAATTTAAAAGTATGGGCTGGCCAAACCTCAGTCACTCTGTATTTTTCGATCGCTATCCTTCTTTACGTTCGACACATTAGAAAAAATGTAGAACCTCTACTAGAATTGTCCCTTGGCAGACCCAACGTTACGAAAGTTACGGAAATATTACTGTACACCATCATTCGATAGTTATTTGAGGTATTCGAGTTACGTAACTTACCCTGTGTTTACAATAGAAAAATAAAAATGAATGTAATTATCACTATCGAAGGAAAGAATGAATCTATCAAGTTTCGGGTTGAACGCGTGAGTCACTACAGTATTTGTTTTCGTCTTAGGTATAATTAAAGTCTCGGTCAACCCTTGTCGATCGATCAAGATCATATTGAGCGCATGACGCGTGCGTTATTAAATCCATCCTACGTCGGCGTTGTTAGCCCGAAAAACGACGTAATTCTGAGAAATGGTCAGAAATCGTCGAGTTAATATCGGCAGAGGGAACATTGCTGTGTTCGGCAGGTAAGAAAAGGACGGGGTAGCATGCCGTGTGCCGTGTGCCGTGTGCCGTGCGCAATACGGACGTCATGCAACCGTGCACGCGACCACAAAAATCTCGTGCAACACACCATCACTTTACGCCTTTCTGCGCGCCCCTATCCCTATGCCTACACGTTTCTCTACGTTTAACTGACTGCCGAAGTCTACTTAAAAAATCATGCACCATCATCTACCACCTATACGGCCGTAAAATACCAGTTAGACCAACTTTTTATAAATCCAATCTTTTCTTAAAACTGAAGAAAGTTTCTCGTAATGAACATTGATACTACATCTGTTTAATGATGCTTAATTCACTCTACATAGAGACGCAAAGTACTACTCGGAAGCACGATTGATGATTGATTCTCTGATAATGTTTGGGCGTTTCAAGCAAATTACTTAATCTGCCCAAATACTTCACTAAACGAGTATTTGTATACAAAGATAGTAAAGTCTAAGTTTAAAGTGGCTTTGCTGAAGTTTTAATAGAAAATTGTAAATGGACCTACAAAATTTACTTTAAGAATGGAATGATTCAATACAATTACATTTAATAGGGGTGAGCTATTCTCTGGTTGGGTTTTGATGACTCGAATCGTGGTTCCCGGAAATTTCGAATACCCGAAGTCGAAAGCGGTTCGGGAAGCCAAAAATCTATGACATTCGAGTACCCAAACAATATAAATATCGAGTTCCCGACCCGACCCGATTTCCACTTCGGGTACTCGCATGTCAGGAATTTTCGGGTCTCGGCCCGACGCGAACCTAAATTTTCGGATAGCCACGCACCCCTGAAAATTTTGTCAAAATCCACAAATAATTATATTATTATTAGTTACACGCATAACTTCGTACGCGGTCGCATCGGCCCCAATAATTCATTGAAGGGTTAATCTGTCCCTTACCTATCACTAATAACAGGAACGTGCTATTGATTTGTAATACGCGATAATACGTCGTTATAGCGTAACGGAAAATATCTTCATGAAAGATGTCATGGAATTTTGGAACTAGAATTTCTTAGTAGCGTATGTATATGTGAATGGCAATTTGTTTGTCGTGTCACAAATTGTTGTGGTGTCGTATCGGTCAGAAAGTACGGGATCACGACAAGATTTACGAGGTATGGGAGTAAAGTCAAATCTCGGAGAATAGGCTATACCTAAGGATATCGGTAAATACAAGCCTCTGCTTGCTTCTCTAAGTCAGACACGGCTGTGCTTGGAGCTAATCGGTAAATTAGCAAATCGGTAGTCGAAACAGTTCGTGGATTGGTCGCGGAGGACCAGTTGCATGGCCTCCAAGATCACCTGATCTTACACCTCTTGACTTCTACTTATAGGGAACGCTAAAACAGAAGGTGTACAGTACAGCAGTAAGTAGACGTGAAGAATTAACTCAACGAATTACTAATTCAGTTGCTGAGATACTGCAAAATCCTCAGCAAATTCAAAATGTAATACATTCCATACTACATCGATTTCAAATTTATATCAATGCAGAAGGTGGTCATTTTCAAATGATGATTTAAAAATTCTTAACGATCCTCGTACGTTAAGAAATATCTCGTAAGTACAGGCAAAGTAAACACAATCGACCTTCCGTATTATTCATCTTTAAATCTGCTGTTCCGCACCTATTCAGGCTACATTCAATATTTCCCTATAATATTGTAACAAAGCGTTTATAAACAAACTTCATATAACATTTTTTCTTATTTTCACTTGTAGATCATGCTCCTACAATCTTGCCGAAAAAGTAGGAAACACCCTGATATATGTATATATAATACAGGGTGTCCTAGACCACCCGTCTACCCCTATTAAAATTATGGAGACTGATTTTTATTGAAAACTAAAGAAATTTTAGTAACTAATTCGAGTACGCTCTATCGAATGGTGGTAGTTGTAATTTCCGGGACTAACCGGAAATAGGATTTTCAGATCGGAAGTCGTATTTTTTTAATGGGAGCTGATTTTTTATTGCATATTCAGATTGTACGCAAAAAGATATAAAAGTTTTGAGTCAGACGTTGTTCTTGAAAATGCCTCCATTAGACGGAAAATTAACTCCAATGTATGAATTCACATTTTTCAAATGAAAGATGTAATTTTTAATAATGAATTTGTACAAGTATTCGCCGGTAGTGGGCGATTACCGCTAGTCGCTAATTTCACGATGACCAAGTCGCGCCTACAATACATTCAATATTAAATATCTAAGAATATTATTTTTCACTTAGAATTGTAATAATTGTGATTGGAATAATCCAGCTGTTAGAAACGGATTCTATAATTTTACATCACAGTTATGAAATTGATGTATAAAAACATATAGAATGTATCAAACAAGTCTTTATTGTTATCTTATTACAGGAAAGTAGAAGTTCAATAGGTATGGGAAAATAGAAAGTCAATCTGAGATAGTAGTTGAATACGGGAATAATTTTCTACGATAGTTGTATGATAGTTACTCTATAGGATGATAAAAATATTAAAATTCCCCCAAAATTCATTTATAATTACAATCAATCAATTTAGCTTTATAAATATGTATTTGGATATTGCTACCTTTATCCTCTTCATGAGTTACTTGAAGGTTTGAGCATCCCATATGAAGTCGTGTGATAAAGCTGAACGGAACACATTATCGGAACGCGCTCTGTACGTGTCCAATTAAAAAGTTCTGTCCGTGGGAAAGCTATCCTGCTTGATCATAGAATAGCTTTACACAGTCGTCTATACTAGAGCCACGTGAGAAACAGATCTTATCAAAATTTATTGATTCCGACTCCTTATTGTATATTTTTACTTCATTTTATTGTCTTGAAAATTTCGATCCCAATTTTTAAATTCCAGTTAAATAACCGAATAATTAAAATACTTTCTGTCGCAATTGAATAAGTTGTTGGTTGGTAAATGTAACTCTCGGCAAATGTAACGCGTTTAAAGGAGTGTTTTATAGCTTTTAATTTTAGGGAAACAATAATAATCTCCGTACGAATAGATCAGAATTTATAATAACGCATTCAAACTAATTTAAGTTTCAAATATTGTTTGAAAATTATAGGTTCGCGGCAAAAATTAACTACCTCGCGTGAGAAAGCGTTCCTCTTTTACATAGGAATCGTCTAGTAAAACTACATTGTAGATAGTTTTCTTGTCAATGAAAATATTGTACAAGCAGTGGATCGATTTATAAATATAATATTTAAGGAATACAAACGATGTTCACTCTTTGACATGTAAATAACAACTGGGAAATCTTTTAAACAAAATACATTCTTCTTTTATCTATTGCACACTCATTCATGCACACACATTTCATAATTCACTTTATATATTTTGTCTCTCACTCATTATGTTTCTTTTTCATTCTCACACAAATATAAAATACTCAATTTTATTCTCAATATTGTTTATAAATTACATAGTATAGCCAATGGCACAATGCAACAACTCCATATGTGCAAATATATTGCGAAATTTATATAATGGTACATTCAGTAGGAAATCATCTTTAATTATACTGTTATACATATAATGTAACAAAAAATACGTTCGTATCGCTGAAATTACTAATAGCAAAAAATCATCTCTACCAAAATACATACGTGTCTCCTCGTATCATGTAACTTTACTATGAATATTTTTTTTTGTAAATGTTTCAAAATATATTTCCTACTACTACAGTACTCTTTTCGTAGAATAATGTGATTGCAGATTAATGCGATTTTTTCATTTTAAACGATATTCTAGTACCGCTTATTCTATCGAGATTATGAATAAATATAAACAAGTGGAAGCGAGTGTAGCCATTATTGTACATCTGAACGCAACATATGAGCTGATGAAGGCATAAAGCATTTCCTCCGAAACAAAAAGACCCTTAACCTTATACAGAAAGAAATTTCTCTTAAGTAGGAGGTCATCGCTAATGATCTCCGTTCCTACTATTTAAATATTGTACGTGACATTGTGCCGTCGTTTTTAAAAAGAGGATACTCGGTTTTCCTTCGAAAATATGAAAACATTTATATTGCGACGCATCCACACCACCCCAATCATTTTAGAAATTCTGAAAAGGGGAAGGACTGTTCGGAGCATTTTATTGTACCTAGCGTTTAATAGCATACGAAGCGAGTGTTTTTGGCCACCACGTGGTTCTCAAAAAATGTTTCTTATAGACCCGTCTAGGGACGGGCCCTTCCGAGCCCCGCAATTCGACAAATTGCTTTACGAAAATGTATGGTGTAGCGACAATAGATTCTCGAAGCCATGGGACATAGTTAATTAATTCCTGACCTTTCCCATCTTGGGAAGGACCCTGTTTACCAGCCTTCATCGTCTCATTCATCGAGTTCTATACTGTCAGCATGCTTGTTAAGTCCGAAGCGCTTCGTGAGTTTGTTTTGCCTGCTGCGGTCATCGTCCGAAATCTGCGGAACGGTCCACTCGAACCACCCTCACACCCTTCAGGGTACCTCCTTCGGTATCCTTCGGTACCCTCAGTACATAAGAGTGAACGGGGACAAGGGCGTTACTATTTTCCCTCACCTCTAAGTAAGTTATATCCACCAATCAGTATTTCTTACCTTACTTTTCAATCACTCCTCCTAGCCGACAAAAATCGATTAGTTATTGACGAGTACGACTCAGAAAAAATCGAAATCCTTGAAATCCGTTAGGATCGTGCCATACAGGCTATCGAAAACTACCGACCGCAACCTACTGGGTTTTTTACCAGGATCAAAGTTGAATAAATATACGCAACCCAACAAACTTGTCGTCTCAACTAGAATCAACCTTCGTTAATTCGAAATTGAATCGGAGCCAAACGAAGAAGCCTACGTTTGAGCTCAACAATTTATTTGTTCTCCAAAATTGCACACTTATAAATTTGCATCATTAAAAATTTTTAAATCGTTTTTTCTTTGTATTCATATGTCACAAAAAATTTCTTCGTATCACGAAGTTTAACAATTAATTTTATATCATTTGAAACATTTGTAAATGACGACTTGTCTGACTCATTGTCAGTTAGTAGTATCCAAAATAAATTTTGGAACACTAAAATAGCACAGTACAAATCACGAAAGAAAAATCAACGAAAGACCAACAAAAATATTTTCACATGAAAATAATGAATTACGTAATAATAAATTGCTTGTATTGTATATAATTTTACAATCATTTCCTTAGAACACTCCTCTCGTACACTTACTCAATTGTTTTTTTTTCGTAACGTCATTCATTCCGAATTATATGATTAAAATTTCATGCATCGATAATTTACATCTCCCTTATTTGCATTCTCACATTTATACATTTTTTAGGTAAATATTCATTCGTGTATAATTTTGTATTTATATTATGTACATTATGTATATTTATATTATGTACATTATGTATTTATAACGCACGAATATGCAAAATATAATACGAAATTTCATACAATATTTAATAGAATCTTTATTTTACGTTCCATTTAATGCATATTTTTTTGACAAGTAAAGTATGCAAGTTTCTCTTGAGCTCATTCTATTGCAAATTAGTATCTGGAAAAATATATTTGCATAAACATCAGTGTAGTTATTCGCGCGATATTCAATTATGGTTGATTCCAAGCTTTTCAGCGGCGGTATACAGTATACAGCGTCTGAGAAAAAAACTTGACCTTAATTTTTTATCCACCCTATATTTGTCGGCGCGGAGTTAATATGTGTTATGCGAGCGTGGCGTTTTATACATACACATGTGTACAGGAGGGCATGCACGTACTCGTACAACTCGTGTGGACGTTCTCGTTGTACGGAAAGGGTGGACTAGCGGGGCGGTGGAGGGGGTTGTTTTGTCGCAAATCATAGGTGTTGCGACGAGCGTGCGCACGATCTTGTCGACGATTTCTTTGTAAACTACCGGTGTCGCCACGAAGACTCATTATGTCCGACCCGACCCGACCCGACCCGGCCGGACCGGGCCGGACCGAACCGGGGGAATACAATATGGACGTTATTTTTAGAATTCTCAACTCTCGGTCGAACCCTTTGCCTTATCCTGAACTCTCGAAGATTCGTGTTAAAACACCGATTAATAACATTAAACTATTTTCACTTTTATAATGCATATATTAATAACATATTTCAAGCTCATTGAAATTGCTGGGTTAGCTCGTGTTGTAATTATAAAAAAATTGACCCTGCGCAGTAGCAATAGTTTTCTGCAAATATATCGGGAACCAATGTCGTCTGGTAGTAATACGTATAGGAAAAGGTTGTGTTCAGAATTATTTCCCCAACAACATATTTCAATGGTTTGAAATTGAAATCGGTGTAAATAATTACCAAAATTTATTCTACATGTATGCATATTTGATTTAATATTCCTTATAAAAAACTCCAGCCCAATTTTACCTACCATCATATTTACGTGTCACATATTTTAGAACAATTTTTTCTTCTTTTCTTAACATTACATGTAATGGTTTATTGGATCTTTAATTAATTATACTACGAAATAATACTGTATTAGGTGCTTTTACTACGTTTAACATATTCTGTGAAGTCATGATACGTTGTTAACAGACTGCGAATTTTTATGCAGAACGAAACTTGTTTGCATTAATTATACGGTACAGGACATATACATTAATTTCATTTCTCGATCATTCTAATTAATTTAAAATAGTACAATAGTATTTTTATATTCTATAGATCATTTTACCCCTTTGCATACCCCTCTTTCTTAAAATGTTAAGAAAACCTAAAAAAAAAGTTTGTGCAAAAATTGTATGCAAATTTATTGAAACGGCTGACTTTGATAGCCTATGGTGTAAAAATAATATACTAAGCAGACCGTGCCAATTATTTCAAAAAGTTACTTAGTTTTACTGTCAATTTTAAAATGGTATAATTGTTTAACATTTCTTTTAAAATTACTGATTTATGGTTTAAGTGGCGTCAAACGGCCTTAATGGTCGGATGCTCTACCTACCACGTAAGGGAAATAATTATTTCCTTATTAGGTGTGACTTTGTGTTATGTCCCATAAAGAATAATTTTTAAAGGAATATTAAACAATTATACCATTTTAAAATTGGCAATACCTAAGTAACTTTTTGAAATGATTGGCACGGTCTGCTTAGTATATTATTTTTACACCATAGGCTATCAAAGTCAGCCGTTTCAATAAATATGCATACAATTTTTGCACAAACATTTTTTTTGAGGTTTTCTTAACATTTTAAGAAAGAAAAGTACCTTGCGTTACGTGAGTACCTCATCCACGAGTAATTTAAAAAAAACAGGGTTCATAAAAGTCATCATTTGTAGAAATGGTATAAAATAAACTGGTAAAAGTCAAATTTTTCGCAAAAAAAAAATTAAAAAATCAATATCTCAAAAATGGTGGGACTTTTACTAAAACGAAATTTTGGCATATAGTTGGACATGATGTGAGCCATCCGCAAATACAGGGATATCGTTCCATTCCTGAACATCCTGTATATGTAGAATTGAGACGGGGAACAGACTAACAAAACGTACTATAAAACAAAGCTTTAATAAAGATTTAGAGGTTTAACAAATATCCGTCGAGTTTGGGGTTCGGCGGAGGAAAGACCACGAGGCCCGGTGCCTCAGCGCTTTTATCTGCTCTGTCGATTCGCAAATGTTCGCGACTCGCAACGGTCACTATGACTATCAATTGTTTATAACCGTTGTTATATTTCTCGAAAGTTCGTGACTCGCAACGGTCGCCACGCTTCTCGAACGTTCCCGAATCGTTGAGGCACTACCATTATGGGAACGATCCTAACGTTCCGTGATGTCACATCGAGACGCCCTCGCGGAGGGAATGCTCCCGCTCCCACATATACATATAATCCTCGTTTTGTAGGTTGTAATAATATTACCGTAATAATATTACAGGTAATTTTCCTGTTAATTTCTTTGTTCTTAGTTCCAGTTTCAGTTAAAAGTTATGAGTAAACAATCATTTGGTTGACCGATGTTTGGCATTTCCACCAACCACTACGTTGTTTGCTGGAAACAATGTTCAATTAAATGTTCTCTAATTTCGAAATCCAATACGCTCACCAACATTTACTGGTGCACACGTGTTTATCAATATACTCCAATTACTGGATCGTTCGGTTATTGTAAACCATAACACTGTATAATCGTAGCTGTTGCAGTATTTTATTCGCATTCTTTCGTGTGTCGTTAATATTCATTTAAATATTTGAAAATTTTCTAGTAAAAACTACAATACAAAAAAGAAAGTCATTTTCAGAACTTCAAAAAACTATTTATAATATACTTTTAGTATACTTAGGTCGTAATTTACAATACAAAATTTTTTTTTCATTTCCACGTTGAAAAATGTAATGTTTACGCATCTATGCACATAGAAACATTGCTTATGACCAAACTATACATATACATAGAAATAATAAACTGTGGATGATATACAAATGATGAGGCATTTAACAACTATCACGTGGCAATATCGTGAGGCTTTTTGTGTTTTTTAACATTGAAACCAACAGAATGGTAACGTGTTCAACGAAGTATTTTAGTTTACCGGTCTACTGGAATATTGTAGACATGAAACAATGTGTATTTTGTATTTTCACCTTGTAAATAGCTTAGACCGTTGTTTTGATTAATTTGGAAAATATTATACTTTCTATTCCCATATTATTTATTCACCGTTTAGTATTAGATTGTTCCTTAAAGGTCCAATTCGATTTAGGCAAACTAGCCTAATATGAGACTTATTTTTAAAAATATTCTTAACTTCGAATTAAGAACACTATTATTAAAAATGTTGGGTTTTAAGTGAATTTTACGAAGTTTGTTTAATACGAAACTGCTGTCTTAAACGTTACAAGGACAATTTACAGTCTTAATTAACAATTATTACAAATGATACTGGTCTCGCAACTTCTGTTAATTCTACGCTTGGCTCTATCATACAGATTTCTACTACGACTGTTCGTTCGCGACTGAATCCTCCCGGTAATTCGTACTGATGTGTAACATACTCGCGATGATCGCTCAATCTAGTTGGGTCACACGTGCCCCATACCGCAAAATACAACACCGGACCACAAAAAATTACTACATGTTTTAAAGTTATGATGTGTATTCTTTTGAAAACTATTGAAAAAAGAGTGAAAATGATTCTTTATATATTTTGATGATGTTATACTAGCATCTAGGAATTAAAATGAATTAAACAAGGTAAAGAATTTACTGAAATCAGGACAATTAAATTATTGTAATAATTTAATGATCGTGGGTTATAAGGAGCTTGATATAATATGATTGATTGACTTACTTAACAGAAATTCTTGAACATTTATATTAGTAAATTCAGTCAAAGTCTAAATAAATGAAAACTTGTCGTTTTTATAAGGCATCGTGCGCCTGTCACTTTTACAGCTCGGTATGTTTAGTGTTAATTTTACCCTTTCAGAATCACGGAACACTTACAATTTTTACGAGAGTTTTGCGGAACACAATCGTAAAATAAAACGGTATATATGTTTTTTATATTTCATGATAAATAAAGATCATAACAGTTTACATATCAGACAATAGCAAATAACAATCAGTAAATAAAATGAAAAGAAAAGAAGACTGTCGCCATTTTTTAAATGGGATATTTGAGCCTGATAAATAAATGTTTACAATATCTCGTGTTATGTGTGAAATAGCGTTTCTTTGTCTTAATATCCGTTAATTTTGAAAAACCAAGCTTGCATAAGTACGATGTTGAAGAAATAATTTTAAACTCGGTTTGAACGGAGATCGAAAATTCTTCAACTATTATTTCGGAAAATTTCAGTTTGAGGGTACGATCCGTTGACAACGCAATGAATTCTGCCTATTCTTGTGACGTAAGCTCATAAATTGATGTGTTGACAGCAGAAAATGGATTTCGCGCGCAACCATAATTTTCGATGTTCAATGCGGGAAAGTATTTCGCAATTTTTCATATTTTGGCGGAGCACTTTCTGTAAGTTCACGGAGCACCAGTGTTCTGCGGAACACCGATTAAGAACCACTGCTCTATACAGTCTATGTTTATTGACCATTTTTAGCAATTCAGTAAAATAGAATTCGTAGCATAGAAACGGAGTTCATAATTGAACAAGGTTCGAACTTTACTAAAATAATAATACACCATTTCCCGGTTAAACAAAACTTCTTGCTTCAGCGTAAAAATCTCGACGGATCACGAGGAAAAGCCGAAGCAAGACGTAATAGATTTATTCAATCAAAAGTAAATAATACATAAATTTCATCGTACGAAAGCTCAGCGCATAAAACGCATTTAAAACAACCAACGCAGTTTCAGGGAATCAGCGATTTAACAAATTACCTCCTAAATGGCCATTCTAATTTAAAACTAAGAGAGCTCTCTTATCGTTTATCACCAGATCTCAACGCGCAGTGATCCACAGCAGAGTTCCACTGGAACTCCCTGTACGATTGCCGGCTTGCCCTTAGGACAATCCTTCGCTGGCAGCACTACGATTAGCCTTGCGATCCGTCCCAGCTTCGGTATACACTGCAAAGGAGCTTCAACGCTTCCAATACTCTAGAATCTCAAATGTGCAACCGGCCTGGTAGAATCCAAGTCTTGCCGAACCGAGTGCACAAGGACCCAACATTCAAATCCATCATTACCTGGGATCACTCGCGGAACACTCCAGGCGAAAACAAAACTCAATTCTATCAATTATCGCGGAAAACCCTCGCGTCGTCTCACACATTCCGACAATTTCTTCTTTTTTTTTTTAATCGCAACCGTATCCACAACAACGCTCACTTGTCAATCGCGACCACCGTGAATCGCTCCCCAGATTCGCGTATATACATATACACGGCGAGACAATCGTCTTCCGTCACGGTGTATGCGATCGACATTACAAAAGTACAAAACACAGAGAAATCACGAACAGTTTATACGTATTACCAGATAAGCATTAGGTACTTCATAAATAGATTGTTGGTATCGTTTTGGCTTTATTTCTTTGTACTGTTACGAGCCGGGGACTGGCGGATAAGACGTGACCGAGGTTTCTTTGCATGCACGGGATTTACCGTGAACGAGCTGGTGCCTGTTTCGTCACCAGATGTCACAGGATGGGTTGTCGTAGACTAGCCGGTGTGTCTGTTGCACCACCGGGTTGCCGCTAGATAGGGCAGAAAGGGATAGTCGTGAACTGGCCGATGTTTGTTTCACCACCGGATCGCCACTAGATAGGGAATCGTGAACTAGATGATGTCCCTTTCGCCATCAGATGTCACAGGATTTCGGTGGGAGTAAGATATTCGGAAAGTCAACTCTCGTAACTCGAAAAATTGTCGATAAACCTCGAGCGGTAAAGGTTTATCGTAGCGGTTTATACAGTTAGTCGCAGGAGTTTAAATGGACAAAGACTCTCAGATTGTCAAATATAAAATATAATATATTCTTAATAATGTGCCGGTAAGTACACTTGGTTATTGCGTAGTCGTAGTGTATTGTCGCGGATAATAAATCCTGAGATATTTCAATTTTGACGCACTGGCCTTAACTTGCCTCGAAGGTGACGGTTCGTAACAGGGATGCGTATCGCGGACTAACCCTAACCCAAACCCGGTTAACCGAGCGAGGTTTCTGTAACCCATACTAACCCGGAGAGAGCGGGTTTTAGAGCCTAGAGAGAGCCGATTAACCCCTCTTGGAAGCGGGTTAACCCGCACGGAGCGGGTTTCAGAGTCTAGAGACAGCGGGTTAACTCGCTCCCGAATGGGTTACTAGTG
This sequence comes from Lasioglossum leucozonium, assembly GCA_028454225.1. Classification (NCBI taxonomy): domain Eukaryota; kingdom Metazoa; phylum Arthropoda; class Insecta; order Hymenoptera; family Halictidae; genus Lasioglossum; species Lasioglossum leucozonium. The sequence continues at coordinate 16,996,162 of CM052218.1, read as the reverse complement.
AGATAGGATAGATATTTCTAGACAGTTCACGTCAGGGTTCAGAGATATATGAATATATGTACATATATTATGGATAAAAAGAGATCCCTCTTGTATTGCAATTTCTTGTTTTGCAAAAACCGAAAAATACCGGCATTTATTTAGGTTTCGACAGAGGCAGCATACCTTACCTTACCCTTCCGAGGGTTAACTATTTTGCACTTTCCCATTTCGGCATTATTTCTTGTTTCGAAACAGCATACTGTCGACCGGACAGTCCTTGAATTTTGGATGGCGACCGTAGCAGACAATAAAATAATAAAGCGCTTCAGATCTAATAAAGTATACTGACAAGGGAACATAATTCAGTCGGTACAAGCCGATTTTTATGAGACTTATGCGAGATATAGTTCTTTAATTTTTTTTCCAATTTTCATCGAAAATTTACATTAAAAAGTTACAACTATGGTATTCATGATCCTACTGTAGTCTTGTGTAACCGGGTTAACCCTAACCCGAATTCGGTTCGGTTCTCGTAACCCAAGTAACCCGTCTAACCGGGTTACAGAAGAATTCGAACCGGGTTAGGCGGGTTACAGAATTCTTCTGTACTCGGGTTACGAAACCCGAACCGGGTTCGGGTTAGGATTCGCATCCCTGGTTCGTAATGTGTTATGTGTTCGTAATGGACTATGAACTAGTGATGGGCACTATCGACTAAAAACTATCGACTAAGTCGATAGTATCTGTTACTACTTTCAGTCGACTAGTTTTACTGAACTATCGACTGAATTTTTGCAGTGGTGGGGATTACTATTTTCAATCGACTGTTTTACTAAATTCTGCAGTGGTAGGGGTTACTATTCCCACACAGTCGACTGCTTTACTGACTTCTCTATGACTGATTTATGCAGTGGTAGAGCGGGTGGAGCTATCAATTTAGCCAAAAAAAATCGAACGTCGAATATCGAGAACATAACTAGGGAAGCAATTCAGATGACTGAAAACTATCGACTAAATAGTCGATAGTATGCCACTATTAAATAGTAAATGGTCGATAGTTGAATTTAGTCGATAGTGCCCACCGCTGCTATGAACCCGATCTCACGATGTATGTATATTGTTTCGTCTTCAGACTCGCACTAACCCAACTATGGACAAACTTGACACCTTTATGTGCGTAACTTAATGACGTTTCTCTGAATTTTCCGAACTACATATACTTTCCCATAAGGGGAGAGTTGTGTATTAGGACGCGTGAGCCGGACCTCTTATATCAATGCCTAGATCCAAGAAGGGAGTAAGAGAACCACGTAGGCAAAGTCTCAATACGTAACAGTGCTATACGAAACTTCGAGATATTATAAGTTTTTTCGCGTGATCCGCATATTCTGTGCGCACGTGTGCTATATGTATTTTACGGGGAACGTTTGTTTTGTCTTATTTTTCAAAATTATATTACTTCGTGTGAAAATAATATGTGTAAAATTTTGATAACCGGAACCCGTGTCGAATTTTAGTTATCTGAAATTTTGATGATTTCATATCAGTTTCGAACGTAACTTTATCTCGTTATTTGAGAAATATTAATGAATATTTTCCAGTGGATGTATAAACTTTTAGGTTTATAGACATATACAAGACTTTTGTGTTTTGTTTAACATTAGTTAAATCAGCTATTTCACATATAGTAATTTTTATCTGTGATGACCCTTTTATTGTAATAATAAATATTCTATTTATTAGAAGATTGAGAGATAATAAACGTATATGTTGCAGCATAATTTCTAAAGATAGGGGATGATTTCAAACTCCGGAGAACACGTTCGAATACTTTATTTGTAACAAGGGGCAAGGCTCGGCTATGCTGGTTCTAAGTCATACTCGGCTGTGCTTAGATCTAGTCGCGTATCTAGTCGAAACGATTTTGAATTTTGTGCGCTCGCATGGAAATTGTGGAGGCTCGGAGGTAGGTGTGGTTTTTCTGGAAATTGTTGCAATTGGTTGAAGGGTGTGTTTTGGAAGATGATGGAAGTGGTGGAAAATTAGAAGGAGTACATCTGGTGCGGGTGACTAGGGTTGTAAAACTATAAAATTTAGCGCGTTAACGATCGAAGGCCCAACACGTGGACGTCAGCTGAGGTTCCGCTATTTGTTGACCGTACCGTTCGTCCTTTATGGGTTTATGATTAACATTTCCCTCAAGTAGGTATGACGGATAGTAACGGTCGTACGCTTGTCCCTTCGCAGGAGGTTTTACGACGTAACACAGGATGCAACTATCTCGGCTACAAAACTCGGTCAAATTGTTGCCAATTGTTTCATGTAGCAAGATATGTCGCAAGATTATGCGAAACAACGATTTCCACGGTAAAATTCTAGGGAGAAAACTATTCGTTCACCAAAAGGAAAAACCAAGTATTTAAGATGTGCGAAGGAATTTGTAAGTAAAGCAAATACGTTCTGAAATAGAATTATATTCTCATTGTCAGATAAAAGCATATACGATGCATTTGGATAGAACGGATATTTTTATATCTGGCAGAAACCCAATTCTAAAATGAGTATTAAAGATTTACGTTCTACTGTAAAGCATAGCGGTAGTTCCGTGATGTTGGTGGAGTACGTGGCCACAGACGGTACTAGGAATCTCGTTTTTAAAAATGGTAGTCTAGATAAATACAAATATTGAAATATTTTAAAAACCAATTTCAAAGATAGCACTGCAAAATTCGGATTATTATTATTATTATTTATTTATTGCTTTAAACCACATAAGACTTATTCTATATAGCATATATATTAAAAATTAACTGCGGTTATTAAATAATTTTTATTTCTAACAAGACAGTGACTCCAAACTCGCGGCTAGGCGAAATGGTCGAGTTATACACAACTGTTTAGACATTCGGACAAAACATGGTTACTCAGGTTTTGTAGCTAGCATTCCTAGATAGACAAACTGTCGGATTTCTCGATGATATTTTTCTCGGCACGGCCGTGCCATACATTTTGATCGCATGACCACTTCCAAATGGCCTTTCGAGAACGCGTTGACAATTTCCTGCTGTGCATACCACATAAAAAAAGAAGGTTTTTAGAGTCTTGTTAGGATCGTTGTGGCGAGGTGGGTGGCAACATTTAACTCCCGATATGGATTTATATATTTAATAAGGTAATAATGTTTAATGACTCCAACCACCATTGCCTCGCTGAAAATACAGGTTCTCGTTCGATCACCGAAGTTAAACGGCGTAGGGCGGGGGACGCACCTAGGATGGGTGACCGCTCGGTAAAAAGCCGGGAAGTGACCCTCTGGGTGCGTTTCACGTGTTGTTGGCAAAAAAGGTGGTTCGGAACCCACCTTAATAAAAAGTAGGTCCCGCTGAAATTGGAAATTAGGCGATAGTTGAGGATTGGTAAAGGGAGAGGTGGTGGAATGGATTTGAGAACCTGAGGGGACCAAATATCATTACATACATGTTTAATGACTCACACGACCGACGCTCAACCACGTGTACATTTCTCTACGCTCTCTTCGCCATGCATCACAAATATACAGTATGACCACATACAGTGACTCGCATCAATATTCGGACGCTATTAAAAAAACGATAACTTTGCTGATATTCGACCATACGATTTGAACTTTTTTGAGAAGTTGGACCAGTTACTTTACTACATGATGTGACAAAAAAAAATTTTCAAAAATTGCAATTGATCAGAAAATGTAAAAAATATACTAAAAGATGCATTTTACAACTTTTTTATGTGGGTCTATATGAAAAATTGAAAAAATACGTTTTGTAGATCTGTGTCAATTAAATGCATTGTGAAAGTTTCGTCGAAATCGGTTGATGCGGGAAAAAGATGTGAGAATCCTTAGATTCATTGCAGTTAGAGGCCGAAAATCGTAAAAACTACAATTTTTACCATCTTTAAACGTTATTTTGATGAAATTTTCAGAATATGTTTAATTGATACAGATCTACGAAACGTGTATTCCAAATTTTCAATATAAGCTCACATAAAAAGTTGCAAAATACAACCTTTAGTATTTTCTCTGCAATTCCGACAAATTGCAATTTTTCTCAAAAATTCTTTTCGTGTTACGTAACAAACCAACTGTTCTGACTTCTCAAAGAAATTCAAGTCGTATGGTCCAATTGTAAAAAAGTTATCGTCTTTTCAAGAGTGTCCGAATATTAAAGAGTCACACTGTCACACATCAGGTCTTCCTAGCTTCTTACGTAAATTATCGATATCCCTCCTCTACAACATCATGGAGATAGGAAACGTCCCTGCCACTTGGCGAAACAACGTCACACATCCTTATATTATACATAAATTATTGTAGAATTCTTCTTAAATAATTGATCACTTTATACGAAAATGTAATGTCTTAATGAAAATGTATATTAGAAATATCTTTGTTCTGCAAAGTTTACCAATGGTTCAGGTTTGAAAAATTTTTTCAAAATATGGTTGTATTCTTCTTCCTCTTTAAAATTCCGTGACACGATTTTAAATGCTTGTGGCCATTTGAGTGTTTCTATCGATAGTTTTCTCGAGAGTACCCACTTATAAGAGAATTACATTATACATAGAAGATGCACAACAGCTTTTAGAAGTTTTTTATGAATGAATGCGGTGGGTCATTCTTTTTTATGTCCTAAACTTACTCCATACCATCAATTAAACCACTAAATACAGTTTAAATTATATCGTGTTTAGTATCATTTTAATTAGAAAAATGCCAGAAATAAGTGGTCGAAAGTCGCATAAGGTGCTGGAACGGTAGCATGGTGTGCACACACACCAGTAGGTCAACCGTATACGTACATGGGGATTACAAGGATTCGGGAGGCCGCAAATCATGCCTCACTAATGCAAAGTCAAGACTTCTTAGTAGTCACAATCGCTAGATAAAAGATAAATCTAGGGCGCGATCTTCGCCAAATGGCCCAATTTTTACGTTTTCGGGGCGTAAATTGCATTATTCGACAGCATGTAGCGGAACCGCGAGAAGCAATGTGGCGGCGCTACAG
>CM052218.1:16970794-16985114 GCA_028454225.1 Lasioglossum leucozonium | reverse complement strand
GCGACTGCGGCTTTGTTTAGGAGATATTAACGAAAAACACGGTCCAACTCGCGCTCTGATTGGTCCGTGTTTTTCGTTAATATCTCCTAAACAAAGCCGCAGTCGCCATTTTTGTAAAGGAAAATGTCGCTTCAAATGACCCAAGGAACCTCCCATTTTCGGCATTAACATGAGTTTTGGGACACCCTGTATAAAGGACATTTTCAACAGTTTCGAATATGTTAGCTGTTATGTATGCTTTTTCTTCATCTGTGTAGTAGTTGTTGATATTGTCTGTTAGTACAGGGATGTGATTACGGTTGTTGTTTATCTGTAAGTCTGCACATGGTTCAGAGGGTGTCGTCACAGATCTTTATGTTTTATGTTTTGACCTGCCATACAGAGTTAGTGTATTCTTTGATTACTTTTCTGATTTTTAATGGGACGGGAGTAAAGGGATCCTATTCTTAAGTTGCACTAGGACTAAGTGGAACTGATCGGAATGGGATTGATTTGTGAATAAGACTCCTCCGTCTCTGTTCTGTTGGGGTCCACTGTCTGCTCTTGTTAATGTACCGTTTAGCCAGATTTCTGAGATTAGGAAGATGTTAATTTGGTTTTTGTCTAAATATTGTTGGAGTTCTGATGATTTAGTATGCCACGTGATGATTTTAGTAAAGAAGCAGTTTGATTTATTCATCAAGCTGCTGGACTACGTGGACAAGAGCTTCGACATGTTACAGGTTGGACGCCTTGGTTTTTTAAGATATCTAAGATTCTGCCTGTGGAGAATTTCAGGAAACCATTGGGCTAGTACCACTAGTACCTTTTCTGAGTTTAGGGTGTATGAATGGAATTTGTAGTGGATGGTAATCGGTGAGGGTGAAATCACACGCGGGTTACGGGACACAAGATTATTTTACAAGTTTATATCAGATTGTGCAGCATGTCTCCATGCCGTCGCATCTATCTCTCACACACGGTTTTCCTCCCCCCCTTCTCTGCGCCTAGCACACCACCCTATTCTCCTCTATCAGTCTCGTATCCACGCATTCGGGACCCGCACTCTATCATAATTGAATTTGCTCATTCTGGCAGGTGTGTTTGATGGTTGTGTAGTCCCTATAGAGTAGTGAAAGTTAATCTTTAGTTTGTTGTCGCAGTTCTTTGCTTGAAGTCTGTCTGCAAATTGCTGCCTCAGCTTGTCCGTGAATTTTACGAAGTTTAAATTGCCATGGATGTATACATCACGGTAGGCGTTTCTCGTGGGATTTTGCTGTTTTAGGGCTTTTGAAGGTTAAAGTTCTTTTCCATGCCTGACTTTGTTGCGTGTATAACCTGCGTGTTTGTGAAGTTCTCCTTGAGGTATAGGTATTAGCATGCCTTCTAGGTATTCTTGTTGGATTCCATGGACCTGGAGTTATGGGCGGATCCAGGGGTTGCACCTTGTTAGTTCCTTCCATAGTTGTTTTTCTTCTTTTTATCCATTGTGGAGGTGAGAAGTGAAACCTTGGCTGCGACGTGTTGCTATATATTTCTGCTGGTTCAAGGGCGTCACTGCTTTCACTGACTACTTCACTGCTGTCACTGTTCATATTGGAGATTCGCATTGATTTTCAACAATTTGAACAATGTATGCACGCGAAAAATGGGCACACCAAGATGATAAACCACCAGAGTTGGAGGTATGCGACTATAACATCCAACAATAAGATAACTCGTAGATACAATAGATTGAAGTAGTAAGACTTGCAGTTTAGTAATTTTGTGTATGCACAAATTTTCTATTTTCAGTGTAGTGTGAGTTATGAAACGGGTCGATGGAAACAATCGAATGAAACTGTTAAGAACATTACTGTCAAACTTGAAGAAAAGAATCCTAAGAGTTCCGAGCCAGATCGATCCAACTAAGAACCGACTGTTAATTTGAGACCCGACTCTTGATTCAGGACTCAATCTTTCAATTTAAACTAGTATTTAAACTTTTAAGTTTCTCAGATAAAGGTTCTTAGATTAAGAAAATCGGGGTCTCTGGTCGAAAGTTGGATTGCGAAATGACGGATAACCGAATATATTTATGCTTTGTCAAAGTTTTCGGGTATTGATCTGACTCGACTTATAATTCCAGGCACCCGCATACCTTTACACGCCATTTTAAGAATAGCATCGAATTCAAAAGATGCCATTATGACCACCCCACACATTGAGAATAGAAAGAAATTGCGTCTTCACCGATGACAGAATGTTTATTCTAAATATAATGGTTGGATTTGAAAAGAAATTAAATTTCTGAAACAACGTAAAGTACCGATGTAAAGAAGAAATATTAAAGATATATACTAGTATAATATGAAACACTTTTCAAGTACCTAGATTATTTTTTCTCGAAAGACCGTTTATATTCTACCATTTTTCGTAGGAATTAGAGGTCAGCAACAGTCTTTGTCTCTCGCACGATATTTCCGACATTTTTCATATGTACTAAATACGTTTGCCACTCGATAACGTTGTTGAGAAATGTCGAACCACAGTAAACATTGTATAAGGCAAAGCCTCTGCAGCTAACTCGCAGCACAATATCGCCATAAACTCCATCATAGGAAGACACTAACAAACTCGACACAGTCAAGGAAACCCATTACCGTCGAATTGAATGCAGTTTTCATGTGCGGTGGCTCCGCTGCACCGAAGGGGAAAATCGGCGTGCATTTCTTTCTCTTTTTCGGAGTGAAAACGCATCAGAAGGTAGAATTCAGGAAAACGCCAATTACTCGATTTCGAAATTCTCCGGTCGAAGCGTATAAGTGCGTGTAAACTGATTTCCACGAAATTATGAGTGGGCAGCTCAAAGTTGACAACCTTCCGATCAACGCTATAGTTAACTGATTTGAAATTCAGGGACATATTAATGTTACGTTCTTCACAGTTGTCACAAGCAAACTATCGAATCGTCTAACTAACTATCGGTCGATTCAATCAACGATCTTCTCTTCTCTGTCCTTATTCCATTATCCTTCATTCTTTGCCTATTCTGAGCGACACAGGTCAATGCCCCTTTTTGCTTACTGATTCATCGACGCTGCGCTGCGCAGTCTCGTTTACCAATTTTAATTTCCTCACTTCTCATTTCTTAGCTCAACCCATTATCCAACGAAAAAAAGGAACGTCGAATCGTCGAACACAACCCTTGTAGCATTCATGGTTGGCCAACAGTGAACAACAATTGGGAATTAGTTGGGATATGGTTAATGATTTTGCCTACATATTCCCAACATAGGGCCTATAACGAATTAATTATGTCAATTTGCTAACGAATATCCAACGTTGGGCCTACAGTTATTATAGTCGTTTAATTAACAAGAAATTTACGTATGACAATATTACATTGGCCCAATCAATGCTTATCAACATTTAAATATCGTACGTCTTACAGACATTAGAAACGTCGTTACACCTAAAAATTTGTTAATTATTATATTCCAAATTGATTTTTTTGTTTTCTTATTTATGGATATAGTGGTCGAAATTTCCATAAGTCCGCTAAAAAATTTCCCTGTTTTTGATCGTTAATGACTGAGCTTTTCATTATTACTGACTGACTATGCGTGATTACTTCTTCGATTACAATTGATTTCTTCATTGTTATTTCTGGTTGTTGCCTATAGCTTCAATTATTACAGTAATATTGGATATTTTATTGAGAATTCTAGCGATATTACCATAGTTCCAGCTAAGTTATTCCTTTATCTTTAACAGTGTGAATACTGTGTAAGAATAAAAATATGCTTACTGACTAAATTTACTTTTATTTTTATAAATAGTATATATTTTTAGATTACATCGATTTTTCTTAACATGTCATGGTGTGGCATGATATGGCAATTCCGTCGAACGGAAATTTTGGCTGTTGGACAGTGTTATCGATCTTCCTTGGAACCATTCCTCACACTTTCCACCGAAGAGTTCATCTTACAAGCGACTCATATTATAATAATTTTAGGTTTTATAATTTATATGAAGATTAATCAGTATTAATACTAATAAAAACAAAATAGATTTCGCAGCTCTTCGACTTGATAGATAGAGCTTCTCCGAACTTGCAGCGGAGTTTTGTTTGAAAAAATAACATGAGTTGATAACCCTATAAGTTAGCTGCGAAATGTATCTCATCTTTCTTCTTATTCTATCGCTCGCAACCCAATACATTGTTCGAGGATTTGACAATCAGTGGTTTGATAATACTTATAAAAATGATACATTAAAATCGTTAATTATTACTATTGGGTGGACCACCGGACGTGACAATAGCAATTTCATAGTTCATCAAACCTTCCAAGCACTAAAATTGACTAAAATGTTTTAGCTTACAAAAATGACAAAAGAGTATTTACTTAGATTGTGTATAATTTTTATTATAGTATGTGCTAGAATAAAGAAATTTATTGAAACTGTAGCTGTATAATGTTAACAGTTGCAAAATAAAAAATATGTAACTGGTCATTTCACCGGCAGTGGTAGGTTTAGTGTTAAATATTATATTGTTTGTTAAATATTATTAAATTTAAATATTGTTTGTGTAATTTCGTACTATGTTCAAACTATGTACAAGCAGTACCATGTCGCTGGTTCTATTTCACATTTTTTTTTTTAACAATAGACAAACCCTTATTAAGTGTTTTGCGATGCGACCCGATTTTTGACGCGCGGATTATGTTCGTATCTAACCGAGGTTGTAAATCTTGGCTTCACTATTGTGACGCGTCGCGTATTCGTGTCGCTGGAATATTACCCGCCAAATTAATATTGGGCAACTGGATTATAGTGAGCGCGCGGTGGTTATGTACGAGAGATCGCAAGACTAAACGAAACGTAAGAGCGTCAGCGAACGTAAAGACGAACGAATGTAAAAGCTAAGCGAAACGTAAGAGCGACAGCGAAAAACGTACGAGAGCGAAAACGTGATAGGACGAAAACGAAAGAGCTTGCTGCCCCGGAGTATGCCCTTTTTATATCTGGAGTTGAGTTGGACATGGGCCCGTTTTAGGGGAGAAAATCGACTGCATTGGTTGATCGACTTGAAGGAGGAAAATCTTCCGGGAACGCCCTCGACCGGTGGAGGAGGAAGTGTCCACCCTCAAGTCGAATTCGGAAACTCCCGATATGGACCAGGACAATACCCCGGGACAGCGCGAGTGGATTGCCCCAAGTGGCCCGCAGATGTTTTATCACCCGTGTTCGGTTACGGTCTCGTAAATGACGCGGTTCACACCTTGATGCGTCGATCTCCAAAACCGCCGGTTTGCTGCCCGCCAAACTAATATTGGACAGCCTGTTCGAAAATCGGTTGAACGTATTACCACGATCGAAGAAAACGCGTTTCGTCCCGGGCCTGTCAGAAGACTCGTCAGTAAGGCTTGACTGACAGGACCTGCCTTATACGCGGTGAATGCGCGACGTTTTCCCAGAGATTTATAACGATATATGCAGGGAATGCGCGACGTTTTCCCAGAGATTTGGGACGATGTTGTCCGGTCGACTTTTCTGACGAGAATGGCCGAACAAAACGAGGCTCGGATAGCCGTGTTTTGTTCGTTCGTCAAGTGAACGAAACACTTGAATTCGAACAAAAGACAAGCGATTTCGACATCGATAGTCATTTGTTTCTGCAGGGAACTTTCTTCATCGTGAAGCGAGCTCCTTCATAGTCTATGGACAATGTAGTGACGTTCATTGGGTAACGCAAGGCGATGCGTTGATTGGGTTCTGCCGAACGCTGCATTACCGGCTCAACGCACCCTTGATGACTCGTCTCCCTCCACGGTTGGCTCGAGCAACTTTCGAGTGGAGAGAGAGAGAGACAGAAAAAAAGAAAGCAGACGACTCTGATATTCTCCAACCAAATTCTTCGAAACAGAGAACCGTGTGTCCCGTTCGATGACGAAGGCTAACATGACGTTTGCAAACATCCGCGAGTGACCATCGGGTGCCACGTTTGGGTACCGTAAATTTGATTCTTCCAAATGGTTTGCTCGTGCGGCCCGAACGCTGGCCGTCGAGTATGCGGGCAATAAGGCCCGCTGCGTCTGAATTTGAGATCCTCGCGTACCTGGTACGCAGGCGAGGGCACGGATTGACTCTATGGCCACCTTTTTCATGCCGTCAGCTCGAACCCTAGAGTTCCCCGTGTGAAAAGTCGAGGGTTAGCATCCTCCTAATTACTCGAAGGACGGCTAAAAATAAAAAAGGGGCTTTTTCGGAATGGTACAATGCGCATCTCGCGACGTGCCTTCTCCAGCTGTGTCGCAGCTGATAGCCTCGCGCGGTCGGTTATTTCCTCGTTTGATTTGCGACATCGGAATTTTGGGAAGGAGGCGACGTGTCTTCTCGCGGATTCTTTAACTTGTAATCTCATGTTATGTTATTGTTGAGGCCTCCGTTCGCTGGTGTTAACGCAGTCGCTCAAATACAGGCCTTGTCCTATTTTTTATACCATAGATCGATAGAAAATATGTTTCGTTATATCGATCGTAAAATGTTAATAATAAATTTCCAGTGTTATCGGCGCTACGGTTCGATCAATTAAAAAAACCAATAAACAATTTTGCAGATCGATAGAGTATCAAATTCTGAGCATAAAAGTGTTGACCTTCATACATTCTAAACCTAATAGTTAATAAAATATCAGCAGTAATTTATCAGGTAAACATTGTCAGATAAACACTGCCGTCTTCGCGAATGACTCGTAGACATTGATCTTTCAACGCGACTTTACACGTATCAAATTATTGCTAATATCACATTAATTATTAGGTTTAGGACGTATAAAGGTCGACACTTTTGCACTCAGAAAATTATATGATATGTTATTATATAAAAAATAGGACGTTCCATTAAAAAAAGACAGATGACCTTCAAATGACCTTAAAAACGCCGCGCAAATAAAAAACTGATACTGTCCCCCTCTTTTCCCCTCGAAATCCTTGGACACATGTTTTACACTTTTTTAATATCTCATACTTTTCGAGATATTCGGCTAGAAAGTATTCAAATAAACACCCTGTATATGATTGTACGAGAATAAAGTAACCTAAATTTAGCGAAAGTTTTTTGCAATTATCTCGAAGACTAAGAACGAGCAAGGTGACGGGTGGATGTGTAGGAAAAGCTGTTCAGTATGTTCATCTTGACAAGATATTTTAAGGCCAAGATCATTGGTGTTATTTTTTCAAAAAGGTCCCCTTTTGTCAACATTTACCAAAATTGTTTCAAACCATTTCGCTGATTGTAATACTTGGTACCGTCATATACAGTTACTCTATAATTGATCACACACGTACATGCGCACACACACACACACACACACACACCCTTTAGATCAAAATAACTTTTTTATAAATGGATCAAACGACTTCAAAAACGATCAAATGTGGTTATAGAGATTACTCGTGGTCGATCCATGGATCGTTTGAGTTTATCGTAGGTTCGCACGTGGTGAGCCGACAAACTACATAACTAACTCGAAGGACCACTTCCTTTGTAGGAACAACAACATTTCAAATTTGTAAATGGAACTTTATTACTATTGACTAAATAAGAATCTCGACTATCGTTACAAACTAACTAGTAAAACGTTGCGTTCAAGTCGAGAGTCGGAAAGAATCTGCTCTGGAACACGCAGGACCAGGATGAGGAAAAGATGATTTTTCCCTCTTCTTAACAATTTTAACGGATGGAGATGTCGTTGGAAAAAAGGGAGAATACAATACTGGCTAAGTGCTAGAAAAGACGACCATCGACGACGTGAAACTATCCAGATGCCCATAACAATATAATAAAATCGTAAAAAATTGCATTTTTTACCTAAATCTGTAGTTGTGTAATTTACACATTTTTTAAATTTTCGTTATTGATCCAAATAAAAAAATTTCAATAATTGCTTTTACTATTTTTTCCACAATTCCGACCAAATGCATTTTTGGAACATGTTTGTTAGACATTATTTACGAAACTAATCTCTCCATCCTTACAGAGAAATTGAAGTCGTTTGGTCCATTTATAAAAAAGTTATTTTGATCTAAAGTGTGCGTGTGATCAATTATGTCAGTAACTGTAGAATATTGGTGGACATTTTCAAAATGTTTTGTACATGATTTAAGTTTAGACTTCATGAACTTCAAATCCACTGTTCAGACTCACCGATAAAAGCATTTGCGATATATTAACTGTTCGTTCCCAGCAGAATGTCCGTAAGTTTTTAGTGACTTAATATAGGCGCAGGCGTATGCAAATTCAGTGTCACATCTTTAGATTGCAAATTTTCTATATTGCATTGTTACATAACGCGACTAAATTCCATTAATGGCAGTTATGGCATCGTTTTTCGAAAAATATCCAACGGTATTAACATACATAGTATAAACTTACAAACTGGGTTTATTCAGGAATTGCAATACGTATCTTCTTTATGCCAATCAGCGACTGTCGAACGTGCATTACTTACAATTAGTCTTTTTCTACGTGTTGTATTAATCAGTTTTGGTAGATAAAAACAAATTTTTTAAAAACTCGGTGAAATTAAAAATCTCTATGAACATTTAAAAAAGCCGATCTTTTTGCCTTGGTAAATTAAGAATTAAAGAGTCGAATAGATGTCTTCTCTTTGTGAAATTAAACGTCCATTAAATTTTTCCTTTATGTTCTATAATTAATGCCTTGTATTGTATAGAAGAAAGAAACCAAACCAATCTCAAGTAAATATTCAATTTATATCGATCGTAAATTGTTAAAATCAGTATTAATGTTTTCGGCGCTCGGGTTCGATCAATTGTTACTATTTAATAGCATATTTGCAACGTATTTAACGACGTTTCGGTCTTATTTTAGACCATTTTCAAGAAAAATAATTGCGTCTGTAAAATAAGAACGTTTTCTTTTTACTATCTATTATTGAATTGTAAGTTGAAAATAGTAGAGAAAAGTACGACTAACAATACTCACTTGCTATATGTGAAAAGAATTAGGACATATTTTAAAGAACAGAAAAATCCTCTTATTTCAAAATTTCAAAATTTTTTAAATAAAGCACAAACATGTGCCGGTTCCATGACTGTAGGATGGACACTGCGACTAAACTGTCAAAACATTTGAAGTAGGCATTTTGATCGATCTACTAACCAATCGATATTTGGCGGTAAATTTAAACACGTAACGTGACACATCCAACAACCTTTTACTTATTGTATACCATATTGATGTTATGATAATGTTTATATTTTTGACATACAAGTTGCTTATGACCATACATAATATACAATTATGGTTGTATGAGATAAAGTAACAAGGTATAATTTGTTTTGATGAAACAGCAAAAAGTGATTATTTGTGTATTAGAAACGAAACGTCATATTAATACTGATTTTAACAATCTCAAATTACTTGTTTTATTTTATTCCGAAAGTGTGACAGTCAATTTCGATAATCCTATCGTATATATTATTATTTTCCTTACTGCTACAATGGTTAGAACTTCTTTATCCCGCAAAATGTCACAGAAGAGAAAAGAAAATTTATATTTTTTGTGCGGCTACATTCGCGTTAATGCTTAAATGTTGATTACATAATAATAAAATTGTATTTCGTCTAAAAAGAAAGGTACCTATAACGGCAAGGTTTAATTTGGAAACTAGACTTACTTTGGGACTAATGCTTTAGAGATCTACCGCTAGAGGGCCTAGGGGATGAAATGCTTTTCCGCAGTTGAAATGATGCGGTATAGATGTGAAATATCGTCCAGAAGGGAGGGACAGCATACTTACCTGGCGTAGAGGTTACCGTGATCACGAAGGCGGTTCCTCCAGGGCGAGGCTCTTCCATTGCACTTAGGATCGAGCTGACCCTTGCGAATATCCCTAATGTGGATATCTCGAACGTAGAATTTTTGTTAGTCGGGACTGCGTTCGCGCTCTCCCGGATAATTTATTTCTAAAATTAAAATAATCAACATAAAATTAAAATAATCGAAATATAAATAATATCATGAATTGTGTTATGATCGGTTTTCATAATCGGTTTAACGGCACGCAAAAAATTTAACAAGTAGTATATCAAGTTGCGGTGTTGTGTATTGTATGTACTATAAGACTTACAGTTTAAGTAAGTACAACACAGTCCAGTGTTGTGTAAGTAAATTCGTCTGTCCTCCGATTTCGATGGTTTATGGATAAGTTATATGATCTTAATATTTTTAACAACTTTTTTTCTTTACATGCTAATAGCGGTCTCGCTTAATTTCCAAGATATTGTCGAAAAGTTGTCGGTACATAGTATACATATGTATACCACTACAAAGAATTCTATCCATATTTATGCATCTGGAGCATTATTTATTATCTGTTTATACTATACACGTGGATCGAGTGAGTATAAAGGTACCGTTCACGAGTGCCAGAAATGTCTGTTATACTTATTTTACGCACACATTGTCACCCCTCTCTCCTCCCCGGGCAGCTGGATTAAAAAGAACATAATACAAAAACCGATACATTCACTTTTAATTGAGCTACATATAACGGACATATCTTGTAATTTCGCATACGCAGTTGTGCACGGGGCCTTTAAGCTTGCTCTATCCTTCTTTC
Organism: Lasioglossum leucozonium; assembly: GCA_028454225.1. Taxonomy (NCBI): domain Eukaryota; kingdom Metazoa; phylum Arthropoda; class Insecta; order Hymenoptera; family Halictidae; genus Lasioglossum; species Lasioglossum leucozonium. The sequence continues at coordinate 16,974,498 of CM052218.1, read as the reverse complement.
TGAAGTACTCGACGCCACGCGACGATCAGCCACCAATATTAACGCTTGCAGTGCCGCAAACTCACAAGTATAGGAGGTTGTTGCCTATTCAGAATATTGATTTTGACAACATATTTCAAAGGCTAAGATAATTGGTGCTGAGTCTCCGTTTGTCAACATTTAGCTTAATTTTTAAATCACTGTAACTTTGTTAACTTTCCGAATTTTATGAAACAAGTTTAGGGATATATGTATATACATATACATTTTAGCCCATTTTCCCCGTTTAATGACAAATCAAACTTCTGAAACAATCTGACACATTTCAGATACTAACAATTAGGTATCATTTTCAAATTTTTCCGTTGAAAATCTTGGTAGTAAAAAATGAAAAACATGAAAAAAATCGAAAAAACATTCAGATTCCATATAGAAATTGAAAAAGCACACCTACAGATTTAATTTAGCAATGAGATATTGTCGTAAGTGTTATGCTCAATTTTTTTCAAATTCCTGAGTCTGGTGCGTCATAGTTGAAAACAAAATAATAACCACTTTCTTCGGCGTTTTCCCGTGACAAACTGATTTTTACTTATCTTTTCTGAATCTTAAAAATATATTATGTAATATTAAACATTTCTGCGATCAGAGAAACATCTTCTACACTTTACCACGCTGTGGACTCCGACTGTGGAATCACTGAAGACTTTGTAGGCCAGGTTTGAATCCCGACCAGGTCACTTTTGTTTTTTCCGTTAATCAGATGTTTTTTCGCTTTCTAACCTTACGATTGTTGCTAAACCATTGTAAAACACTTTTCAACTACGTTTAAACTATTTTTATATAATTTCTCAGAAAAATATTTTTCTATCATCCTTTTTGGTAAGAATTTATACAATAATTGGAAAGAATTTATACAATAATTAAAGATTGTGACTTTTTCCATTTCTCTTGAATACAGATTTTTAAATTATTTAAATTTTCAAATTGTCTACCAGTGCGTAGACAGCTTTTAATAATAATCCCCAACAGTTTTCAATTATATTGAAATCCGGAGACCATGCCGGCCATTTCAAAACAGGAATTTTCTCTTTTGAAAAATACTCATGAATCATTTTTGCCCTGTGTTTTTCATTACCTTGCTGGAACACAAATTTTGGACCTGCAATGCATTGTGCATACTTGTCTATTTACTTGTCTATATACATTTGGCTTTTAATTAATCTCAAATAACTTGCACTATTAATTTTCCCTTCTATGAAATTAATATCAGTTTTCCCTTTGTAACCTATGCCAACCTCCTTTCATTTGTCGTCTAATTCTTGTTCATTGTCCTTTTCGAATACCACAATAATAGTATGCATTATTATCTGGACCATCCAGACAAAACCGTTTTTCATCTGTAAAGATTATATTCCTTCAGGTTTTCCTTCATGTATGTGTTTCCTCTCTAAATTTTTTTCTTTTAATTAATTAATAAATAATAAATTAATAAAATAACATAAAATTTTAATAATTTTATTATATGAATAGAAAAAATTCATGTATTTATTAAAGGATATTTTTTTGTAAAAAAAATATCGTTTTTATATTAACTCCTAATATTTTATCTAATAACTTTTCATTATGTTTTTCATATATTAATATAAATATTAAATAATTTAAATAAATAATTCTATATATATAAATTGAATAAAATATTCTCCTCAAAAATCTTAAATAATAAAATCTTCTTAATATTTTTCGACTATAATGAAATCTAATTGTAACTCCTCAACATCCAAAATATAATATATATAATGTTAATTTATCAACTTCAGTAACTATAAAATTATAATAATTAAATAAACTTATATAAATATAACCAAATAATACTACAATAAAAAATATAAAAAATTTGCATATACCGGGTGGTTCACGAGAAACAGGCCACCTAAATAGCTCCGTTAGGATTAGAGGTCGAAGAAAATGTTAGAGAGAAAAGTTGTACTGTTAAAGGGGGCAAATATGGTGATATAAAAAAATGTTCCGATTGTAGTCGTTTTCAAGATTTTTTGAAGGTCATCGATGATTTTTAAATTGCACCATATATTTTTAACTTCATAGTGTTGTAGCTGATGGCAAGACGAGTTCAATGATGTAGTACAGTATGTATATATGTAACTTCATCTATCCCCTACATATTGATAATTTTGAATTCCTAATAAAATACTATAAAATAATTTAATTAAAAGAACAGTATATTTAACAGTTAAAATTGTAGATATTAATAAAATATAAATTAATCGGTTTATAATATTACTCATTTGCAGCACACGTCCAACATTTTGAATGTTAGAATATTACAGTATACATCAGCTTCGCAAGCAATTGTTCTTGCAGTAGCACAAGAATTGGATGCAGCACGAAGTATTGCTGTTGTGTCACGGTGTGATAGGACTGCTGGCCTTCCAGTGCTTTTCCTTTTACCGTAGTTATCCACATCTTTTAATACGTTATATACGGCTTTCCTGGCTCGATTAATTTCTTTAGCAATTTCTGTAATCGTTACTTTCCGTTTTCTTAAAACAAGAATTGCGTTTATTTTACTGTTAGACAATCTTTTACCACGACTCATCCCGAAATGCGACAGACACCAATATCAAGAAGCATGAACACTGACTGACCACTTCAACTTCCTTAAACCTCGCGTCATATTGAAGAAAATCAAAATAAACCTTGAGTGTGCAATCCTTTTGACTCTGTTTATTTGTGTGTTTACTCTCCTCCTAAGAGAATGTTTTGTAGAAATTCCAATATAGGTAGTATTTTCATAATAGTAGAAGGTAGTCCTTATGTATCATTTACACATTTTCTGTACCATAATTATAACACGAGAAATTAAAGATACCACGCGTGGGGTATCATTTTCTGTGGGAGTGTATGTACAATAGAGCGGTGACTTGTGTTGATATTTACCACCACTCGTTGTTATCATATTTTTACCCAAAAATAGCTGTTCGTTTTTTCCATGATAACAGTTCTAGTACTATGGTTTTTCATTCGTGAAATTTTTAGACAAAAAATGTCGCTCAAATTATTGCTTAGATTTCTGGAGCAATTATTCTATAATACTGTCAAATATTGGTAAGCGCATAGCTCTCATTGTCTAATCTCGCTACAAAGTTTATTCTTTCTTCGTTGCTACAATGTTCAGGATATTCAAATCCGCGATAGCTTCTAAAACTCTTTGTAGTAAATCAATGTCGTGACGAATAGCGGAGCACGAAAACTTGCTGGTCGCTGCTTATAGATTCAACAGACTAATCTAATTTCCAATTTGAATCTCGACTTCCCATAAATTGTATTCTATTTTTAACATAATGAAGTATTCGTAGTCTACGAGAAAGTAAATTTCGATACTCAAAATGGTCGTTTCGCTGATCGAACTACTGATCCTAGAACAACTGTACGAAGAATTTTTTAAGAGAATCGATATATTGAGTATTACCTTAAATTCCGTGCGCGTGATTCGTATTGTAACGCGCCTACGTGTAATTCACTCAGGCCAAGACCTGATTGAGACACACGCGCATTCCCGTAGGCGATACCAAAAATAAATCTATTTATTTAGCAAATAGAAACTTCCCGGAATTATGGGTTCGGAGAGACGCTAATCCCTTACGGGCCTTTTCACCAGATTACACTGTCCAACAGCCAAAAAATTTTTCGATTCTCACTATGAA
>CM052218.1:16939607-16966846 GCA_028454225.1 Lasioglossum leucozonium | reverse complement strand
ACGAAGTTTCACCTATCCTAATAGCTCCCTGACAATCGCATCAGGTTTGTCTGCGTTTGACTCCAAACCTAGAGGCTCCCTGACAATCGTATCAGGTTCGTCCTCGCCATCTATAATCCTAGCGGCTCCCCAATCTCGCATTGGGTTCGTCCGCGCACCTCAACTAACAAATTGAGACCATATTCCTAGGGTGATAACCCTTCGCCGGCCACTCGAGCTGCTCGCGGCCGTGGCTCGTAACAATTAGACAACGGATTTCATGCATTTATGCTAAAAATTGGTAGGTGCAATTTAAAACAGTAAAAATATCAGGAAAATTTCAAGATACTGTTGTATTATTTTCAACCTATTAAATATATTAAGAGAGGAAATCAATTTCTATTTCACTCCAATTTGTTGTAATTCACATTAAAAAAAAATTGGTTTTGCACAAAGATGCGCTGTCTAGTTATAATGCTTTAGGAATATGTTTTAAAGTGTATCACCCGTGAAACTAGCGTAACGATTTAACAAAGTTACAGAAAATTGTTGCTGTGTCAAAATCGCAGTACAATTTCTGGAACTCGTAAGATTATCATTCGTAAAATCAACAGAGATCTCAATCATTTCACCGCCAGTTCACCCAGGGTATCATTTAAAAAACTTTAGCTTTGTTTAACAATAACCATTACTATAATTTGAAAACACTGTAAATTTAATAAGAACAAAGCGTGTATGGAAAATTCAAAGTGGGTGACATAACTGAAGACGCAACTACTATACACATAGATGGCAAAATTAAATATGGCATTGTCTGAATAATGGGATTGTTTATCGTTATTTTCTTAGCGAGGTAGTAAAAGGGCAAATATACATATATTAGTATGAAACGTCTATGTATATCGTACAACTTGGTTAAATTGGTAGGGGATGTTCCATTAAATATTTGTTGGACTACGTGACACTAACATGATGGTTGACCCAGCTCATTATTCACGAGCAGCTATTTAAGTGTTCAATCAAACATTCCCAAATTGTTTGATTTACACAGGAACTTAGCACTCCAGAAGACGTGACCGATCGTATAATTAGAGCTTCCTTCCTTCTTGCATCAGGAACAACCGAAATAACATTGCAAATAACGTTTATTCAAAGTGAATTCTTTGCAAATGTTATTTTTTCCGAAGTGTTCACGTTAACTTTCAAAAATCAAAGTCATATGAAGGTCATGTTACTATACATATTTGAATGTATTTTTCGCTTAGCTACACGATACAATAAAAAAGAAATGCAGTTATGTATGAAAAAACAGCTATGACCATGATAACTCCGAAAAAAATTACCTTGAGGAAAAAGATGTTATTTCCAGATATTCGCTCATTGACACCATGCACATTACGTAAGAAATAGTTTTTGCATCACAATTACCTGAAGAGAGAGTTTAGGTGGTTTTACTTAAATGGACCACATGTTATTGTATATCTACTCGGAAAATTCTTTTCTTCTCTTATCTTTCTGAGAATCAGGGACCTTTTTCTTCAGTAACACTTTAGCACATTTTCTCAAAATTGCAAGTGTGCAATAACCCCCTGACGTTATAATAGACGGCAGTTTATATCATCAACTTTTCTACAATTTTCTTTGTTGTTTCTTGATCCCATATGCATATTATGTACGTAGGTATTTTAATCTTCAGGAATCTAATATTATCCGAGTAGAATATACAGAATCTATCCTTAATATGTATGTCTTATCTACATACACATTTGAATACCTAAAACTAAAATCATATTGCTTCCTATTAGAGTTGTACATTACTATACGCGTATAATTATACCATTTTATCAGTTTTTAATGCTGTTTATGCAAATTCATTCATACGTAGCACAATGACTTCCAATGTCACACGAGATCAAAAATAAGAGAAATGCGTATGTAGATCAAACATTTCAGAACATTGTAAAAGGTCTTCCATTAACAGGTGTCATTTAAAATTTTGAGCTATTTTTTATTTGTGAACATTAGTAACTATAGTGGTAACTAAAATTGTAAAAAAACAGCGGTATTTTTCTAATTTAAAATAACACTTCTTAATGGAAGACCCTGTATTTACTACTCTATTATTGATAAAGCTGCATAAATTGTGTTCAGTGTGACTTCCGTTGACTGTTTCAACGTTTGTTTATGTTTCTCATAGTATGTATAGTGACTCGCATTAGTATTCGGATACTTTTAAGAATAGGATAACTTTTTCAAATATTTGACCATACAACTTGAATTTTTCTTTAAAAGTTGGAACAATATTGATTTACTGCATAACATGACAATTTTTGAAAAAAAATTGCAATTTTTTAAATCGGGCCTATATTGAAAATTTATAAAGTACGTTCTGCAGATCTGTATCAACTATACTAATGCTGACAATTTTATCATAATCGGTCAACGTGTAATGCGCTACAAACATTTGAAGAATGTAAAAATTTCAGTTTTTCACGATTTTCGCCCTTTATGTCTCTCGATGTCTTTGTCCGCTTCAATCGATTACGATGACATTTTTAAGGTACGTACACACGTACGACATGTTTAAGTTAACTTGAAAATTTGAAAATATAGAATTTAAATAGCTTTGAAGGAACTTTTCATACAGTACATATGTACATGTCTTTTTGTGGGTGAAGGCGTATTGGACATTTCAAGGTTATTATCATTTTTTTATGCTCCCAACAATATACTTCTAGGTCTTTGAAATCCGCGAAAACCTCCTAATTCCGAATAATTAGCGGTATGACACTTATTTAACTATTAGGTTTAGGATACATGCATAAATATCAATACATTTTTACGTAGAATTTATTACTCTATCGATATTGTATGATACAAAAGATAGATTATTTCATTTTAAAAAGTCGAGATGACCTTGAAATCACCGAAATGTCGTAGGGGTCATTCCACGCCAAATCGATCACTTTTTGCGGCGACCATATTATTATAACAAATTATTTTATAATAGCCCAATCCTTTCCGAACAAAACAAACAAAAATTTAGCTCAATCGGATAAACAGTTCCTGAGATAAAAATTCGCAAAAATCGCAAATTTCGAAGGCTTGTAATTTCCAAAAAAATTCGAAACCGGCAAAATGATGACTTAAACCCCCCCTAATTTCAAATAGCCAACAACATATTTCAATTAGAACAAAATCTTCTTTCGTGCAAACGGCCAAAGTAATTTCCGATTATCGTTCGACGAAGTTATTTTTGAGTGGACAATTTCCAGACCTCTTGTCATCGCATGTGTAGTAGAGTTTTTCCAAAAGTCCTCAATAGCAATCTGAGACCGTCGTAAATAAGGGGACTAGCTGAAGGACACTTGAAGCGGACCCACAAAGCCCTTAAAATTCCACGGTTTAAAATTTTGATAAAGCGTATACTTTAATACTTATTCGAGATGAGCACATAATATTTATAGTTTTTCTCTTGCTCTTCAGTTAAGTAGTTTACTCATACAAGCTGCATGCGAGTAGTATATTTAGTGTCTTCTATCTGCTGTAGTTTGTGCGCATATAGTGTAGAGTACATACCTATGTACTTCTGTTATGTCAGATAAGTATTGTATTGTTAACTCAATGTCTCAATTCTAATAAGAAATTGACTTATTTTATGTTCGATTTTACATTTGTTCCTACGTAAGTACTATTGGATACTGCTGAATTCATGAAATAACTCTGTAACACTTGTTTTACAGAAATTATTACTTTTCACCTAAACCTAAAGAAATGTATCGAGCAATCGATATGCCTGGTTTTCCTTTTCTGATTGTCGAGCCCGCAACGAACATTGAAGAAAAATCAAACGATCAGTTCTCCACGAACGCTCAAAGAGTTCGTTACAAACATTCGACAAGTTCCAGCAAACACGTGCACGAGACAAAATCGACCGACTAGTCGTCGACTAGTTCGAGACGACATCGATACTTTAGCAATACTTTCTTACCTACGAACTTTGGTAACTTCAAAATTCTGATTTTTTTTGTTTCAACTTTTCAAATCTGTAGAAGTTCTCGAGAGAAGTGTTCTTCTATAATCTTCCCGTTTTACACTCAGAGAAAAAATACCTTCAAACAACCTTATTACCCTTTTTTGTTTTGTGGAACTGTTCTATAATTATAATCAATGTGTTGTGTAAATACCAAATCTGCTCCAAATTCTCAAATTTGTTTTCTAAGGATTTATATATAATATCTTTATATCAGCATAAAGAAATCATTCTTTCATTGTTAAAAATATATGTCTACATATATTGTTTAATTGAAGTTAAACGGGTGAGCATTAGTTTTAATACATACTCTTGTACAGATACTGTCTGTTTCTCTAAAGTGACATGTTCAGAAGCTCTATCCCTTCTGGTAAAATGTTACGTTATTAAGTGAAAAAATAATCTGTGTGCAATTTAAAACAAATTATGCAAAAGTTGTCCCGTATCGAATTTGAAAATTTTTTATTTTTGTAGCTCTTTTTCCGATTGCACTATACATGTTTATATATACATACATAGTATAATTGAATTGGTCTTTTCACGAATTATAAATATAGGAATCATAATCTGGAAATTTCAAATGTTGATTTTTGAAGAAAAAGTTTTTTGTATAATTATATTTACTTCAACAATTAGTGGATATTTTGATTCATCCTATGTATTAAGAGATGAGTAATTTTTTGTCTAAAATTTTAGAAGAAAAAATAACCGAAAGTTATCTTTTATTTGTACTTATTTTTCTGAAATACATATTTGTGATATACATATGTATCTGATCATAGGCTTAAGATGTATAGGGGGAGCCCTCTCGTAGTGGCGCGTGACGGCCAGAGTAAGAAGTATCTGTAAGATTAACACACACGTGCAATTGCAAGTCCGTTTCAACTTATCAAACGAGAATATAACAATATTCAACATAGTTTATCTATAAGATACTCTTCAGAAATTTCATCTGTCACCTGTAGTTTATCGAAGCTCGAAGTAACGGTGTATGCGTATTCAACGCCTCTAGCGGCGAGAAGTTGTTCGAGAGACATTATTCGTAAGATACAGCTGAGAATTTTCAGCTTAACTTTGACGATTATTTGATAGTCGAAGGCAGCTACGGAAGTTTATCTATGAGATTTTAATGGAACAATTTCATCTTAACCATGAGATTTATTTGAAGCTCGATGTAGCAAGATGATTTATTCGATTGGTTTATTTGTGACGAGTATTTCAAAGAGATGAGTAGAAGGTATTGACGTGAAAAAAAACTTTAACAACAATTTTCATTGTTATAAACAATTTTGCGGCAAGTTTCTCTTACAAACGTTCACCGATCCAGAGGTGTAGATTCACCCCTAGGACGGATGACCATTACTTTTCTTACACCCTGTACATCGCGACGATCATCGAACGATCTGTATACCGCAAAAACTCTTTAAAATAAATGATGATGAAGAATGAGTGCATATTACGACGACATCATACATACCCACACAGTGATGCTGCTCGCGATTTCTCTGTGTTTTGTACTTTTGTAATGTCGATTGTATGCACCGTGACGGAAGCCGATTGTCTCGCCGTGTATTGTATGTATATACGCGAGTCTGGCGAGCGATTCACGGTGGTCGCGATTGACAAGTGGGCGATGTTGTGGATACGGTTGCGAATGGGGAAAAAAAGAAGCGATTAAAGCGATAGAATTGAGTTTTGTCTTAGCCTGGAGTGTTCCGCGAGTAATGACGGGTAATGATGGATTTGGATGTTGGGTCCTTGTGCACTCGGTTCGGCAAGACTTGGATTCTACCAGGCCGGTTGCACATCTGAGATTCGAGGGCATTGGAAGCGTTGAAGCTCCTTTGCAGTGTATACCGAAGCTGGGACGGATCGCAAGGCTAACCGTAGTGCTGTCAGCGAAGGATTGTCCTAAGGGCAAGCCGGCAATCGTACAGGGAGTTCCAGTGGAACTCTGCTGTGGATCACTGCGCGTTGAGATCTGGTTATAAACGGTAAGAGAGCTCTTTTAGTTTTAAATCGGAATGGCCATTTAGCAGGTAATTTGTTAAATCGTTGATTCCCTGAAACTGCGTTGGTTGTTTTAAATGCGTTTTATGCGCTGAGCTTTCATACGATGAAATTTATGTATTATATTTCCTTTTGATTGAATAAATCTGTGGCGACTGCCTCCTACACCCGCCAACAGAGGGACAAAAACGGTCAACGTTTTTTTTTGGTCCATCCCCGATTCCTATATATACCGTCCTCAACCGCCTTGTAGTATCCCAGCGTCTAAGGCAGGGCCCGCTAGATAGCCTTACCGTTGAGTCCTCTAGCGGGCCTAGGACGAAACGCTCCCATTCCTTTTCCTCTTCTCTCTCTCTCTCTCTCATTCTAGCAGCCGCCAAAAATCTATTGAAGCTTTGTTTAACCGGGAAATGCTGTACATATTATTATTTTAGTAAAGTTCGAACCTTGTTCAATTATGAACTCCGTTTCTATGCTACGAATTCCATTTTACTGAATTGCTAAAAATGGACAATAAACAGATGCGGAGGAAAAGTTTCTCACATTGAACAATTGTAAGAAATATCGAATGAAGGAACGTCGAGAGTGGGCAGCGTGCGGCTCGACAGCACGACGCGTACCCTTCTCGGGGAAAACCCATAAGGGTGTATGTACTATCAGGTAGCAAACACTCTGGCAACAAGAAGTCCTTACGGCTAGAATTTACTTGAGCATTCACTCTTCCAGTGACGCCCGGAGTGTACGAATCTTTCATACCAGAATTCTTACCTAAAACCAAGTTCACATAACTTACTTATGACCGTGAGACTACGAATAAGACTGTTATAGATTTTGCGCGTTTTTGCGATAGGATATCGCACTGTGCGACGCGTTCCAGATAATTTTACAAACAAATGTTTCAAACAAAAGGTCATTGGTATTTATGCGTCTATAAATTTCAAAAATTAAAAAAAAAAGGTTTTTTTGACCAAAAATGAAGTTAACCTTAATTTCTGAAATGTTAAAATATATTTGTAATTTCGTAATGTTGTAGCTGATGTCAATACGAATTCAATCATATACATACATATATAATATTATGACCGTGAGTCTACAAATTACACTGTTGGAGTTTTTGCGCGCTTTTCCTACCAAATATCCCATTGCGCGTCACTTTGATAAACTTATCATGACGAAATTGTCTTATTAAGACTTATATGCATACGTTTTACTTCACTTAAGGCTTAATAATATAATGACCATTCGTTTCTTTCAAAATCATCTTGAAATTTATTATGAAAAAAATTCATACTTACATGTATATTACAGTCAAATACAACAATTAAATTGGCCAATAACATTGTCCAAAAGCCAAAACATTTTTCGATTCTCACTATGCAATTCCTATAGAGTTTTTTGCGCTGATTCCGAATCTGTCCTTAATTTTTTTCCTAGACGCACAGTTTTTGAGAAATTTGAGTTTGAAGAAGAGACATATTTTTCAACTTTCAACAAATATTGTGATGTTATTATTAAAGATAATGAATTGATCTTTACAGCAAAAGATTCCTTAGACTTTCCCGAATACAATGATAGCCAATATTAATACATTATGATTATTTAAACATGTTTAAACGATCAGTAAAGACGGAGAGACACCACTTTTGCACCAATTTTTGACGATATTTTTGAATTTATCCCAAAAAATAAGGGTCCAGCGGAAAATCGAACTATATCACGCGATAGTCCGTTCGTGCCTAAAGACCGTCATAGAGAATTAAACAAACTAGGGTCATTCGACGACCAGTCGAGGCATCTGGCCTAATGTTATGTTTCTTCTACACTTTTGGGACCACCCGCGACCGTTAAGTACGGTGTCGAATTACCGGGACCCGTCGCCGCCCGAGTTTAGGTATCGCCCTACTCCTCCTTCCCAGGGCCTCATTCAGAGCAACGGGAAGGAGGTCCTAATTGTCAAAAGTGTGCTGATTGGGAAATGCAACTTTCTGCAGAAACCAATCAGTGCATCTTATTTCCTGCTCGAGAAGCCTGACAAACATCGCGTTGAGACCGCGTTCGTCAGTTGAGTTTACGCTTTAACGCCGCGCTGCGACAATGTCCAGTCCGCCGGTAGACAAGACAACGCTCGAGCCGTTGTCTTGTCAATCATTCTTAATATTTGTAATTAGCATCGCGATAATTCATTGTCCAGCGATCAGAACATCCGACTAACGGGATCGCATCAGTCGAGATCCGTCGCGTACGGAATCGCAAAATTTGATCATCTGCGCGCGTATAAGGTAGGACCTGCTAGATCGGCCTTATTGATGAGTCCACTAGCAGGTCCGGGACGAAACGCTTTTTTTAACGCATTTCTTTGTCATGCGAATCGATTATTGTCTTTTGCGTTTTTTATATCATCTTATCATTCGAACTACTTGCCCAAGATTAATTTGGCGGGCACAGATCCGAAACATTCGCGAACCGACAGCCTCGCGAACTAACACAGAAAGCAAAATATCTTTACCCGACATGAGCTGCCGGCAGTGGTGCTCTTCCACTAGCGCGGTCGTTTGACGGAATACGGCGCGGCGCGGCGCGGCGTAACGGCGATGCAGGCGTGAAATTATGTTAGCTTATTTAAATGTTTATCTATTATTGTTATTTATTATTTTTATTACTCTATTCCCATTCTATTAACATATTTATTCTTTATTTATTATTTTGTAGTTCACATTCGTGTTTAACAAAAAATTTTATAAGGATCATACAGAATTTGAGTTAGATAGTGTTATCAGTTTTGAAAAATGTTTGAGTATCAATATACATGTAGGATGAGGTACCTAAGATTCCCACCGAAAATATCTCTGCTGTTTTTAGTAATACGAAAAAACGTTTCAGAAAGAAGATGTTTCGTTCAGTGGGACAATTATTACGACGGAGCTGTTTTTTTCCGTTTGTCTCCGTTTAGTTTTAAGAATAAGTATATTCGAATGAATGGGCCTGGTTGTGTGCTGTGCGACAGCGTCGATAGTTTGTCTGTAAGATATGGTTGCGTGCTGTGCGTTAGCGTCGGGTGATTGTTTAGATGATTGGGTCCAGCGTTAGGATTAGAGCGTTTGGTGTCCAGTGTCACGAGGGTGAGTGTTTAGCTGAATTTAAAAGCGAATGTTTAGTTTAGAGTAAAAGCGAACTGTGTGAATGAGAAAGAATGATTTTCGTAATAATGTATCAGCGAGCGAACGACTAGTTTAGTTTAGTTCTAGTTAAGAATTCGAGGAGAGCAGTCACGCGGGCTCCGCGGGTTGTAAAATAAATAAAGTTCAGTTCTGATTTTAAGAACGGTATCACCTTATGAAAGTACCTTCGCACCTTCCCGATCATAACACCACCTCATAGCTAATGAAAGACAAATTCAACTATGTATAGTATATTGATCTTCAATTTCGAAGCAGTTCGATGTCTTTCGATAATGTTTCAGTATTTACATGAACGGAACCCTAGTAGAGTACAGTACGCATTAACATGATTTTCGCACGTTAAGTTATGCTATTTGAAGAATTACTCCTTCGAAGATCATTTGAAGGTCAATATATTATACATGGTTGAATTTGTCTTGACATTCGCTATTGTTCCGCGGTATACACGGAAACAATTCAATTGGGCGATTATTATCGTTAAGCCGGTCCCCAAGTTGCCGCGGGTCCTTGAGGGTCTCGAGGTCGAGTTCCGGGCCGGCCGATCGTCGCTCGCTCGAGACAGGGAGTCATAAACCACGGCGCACATGCGGCCCACTTGGGCATTCCTTCGCTTTGTTTCGGGGTCTCTTTACTGCTTTTTTTCGGCAGGGATTTTGGGTTTTTCCAGACGGGCTTGAGAAGGAGATTTCCACCTCTACTCGGCGAGGGCTATCTTGCACGATTCCCTTTCCTCAAGTCCGTCAGCCAATAAAATCGATTTTAACAAATTCCAACCACCCCCCGTTTTCCACCACCAAGATGATAGAAGGAGACCTCGAGGCAGAAGAAAAAAAGTCGGGTCACTCTCAAATTAGCCATACCGCAGTTCACTTCTCCGTAAGACTACCGTCAATTGTTACTGTACCAATTAAGTGTTTTTTTTTATTAAATATATTCTATTGTAGTTATGATACTGTTTCTGATTATTACTCTCCCTAATTAAACCTACGTGAGAAATTGTTCGGGTTGAATGAGGATTTACACCCTTCATTTTTGAACACAACGCACTGCTGTCGTTCGAATTTAAACTGCGAACATAAACAGCTATAATGTTACACGAATCAAAATACGTCGTTTTCTTCATCATATTGCGAATTTAATACATAATAATACATAATATTTAATTCTAGATAACATTGAATATACATTGCTGTTATGCGATATGAAATCCGCATTACATAATACAATAAAACGAGTAACCACAGTAGAAACATTCAGTGTATACACAGGTTATGGAGGATCTGAATGATACAAACGGACAAAGCGATTCGTTTAAACTGACAATTAACGGTATAGTGAAATCATGACGCCATTCGTAAAATTTCAAGAGAACAAGGACTCAAATCAATCGTTATAGTGTTGGTACGTGTCTGTCCGATGATACAAGAGGAAAACAATAGCCGAAATGAAAATGGGTTTTTGGTAAACAATGTGCACCGGAGGTAAATAAGCATTGTGGTCACACTGTCCTTTTCCGCCAGTTCCATGCTTTGCACGTGTAACAAATGGAAATTTACAGCATTCCAGACGAATTACGGAAAACATACGTTAAACGCCGTTTCGAAAGTGTTGTCGATCAAATCTAAATAAAAATAGGTTGTCTAGCTTTTGTAGCTTTTTATAACGCAAAAAAAAGAAACAAAATAAATCATTGAATTTATGCATTGTGTTTACGATGTCAGCAGTCGTTGCCAATTTTGTACTGTCATAAATCGTTGAAGTTTTTCAACTAAATCAATGTGGATCACATTTTATTTTTCATTTCTTATGTACATCTGTTGCTCGATGGAAAATAAAATATGATGTCTAATTTTCGTCAGAACTGTGTTACGTTTGGAGGATATTCTCCCCGTGTAATACACGGTATTTCAATTAGAATTTTTCTAATCTCTAGAGATTTATACGCTAAAAGATATCCTCAAGTTCTCACTCTACATGCCGTAAAATTGAATGCATTTATACAATAAATTGTTACAGTTTTATACTACTCAACAGATTAAATACTACTCAATCCGCGATAAGAAGATTGCAGCATTGCATCGATACCAATGGCAATCACTTTGAACACCTTCTGTAAATGCAAGTTTATTTCGTCTTTTCTGTCATAAATGATCTTTGCTGACCTTCAAAGACCTTAATATTCCACCTCGTTGGATTTGTCTCAATAGCCGCTATCAGAAAACAGGTACCAAAACATAGCATTCTGTTTAAAAAGACAAAGGTGACCTTCACATCTCTGTAGCAACTCCACCTAGGAAGAATAGATTAACGCCATATTAGAGTCCCTGTTGTCCCATGCGTCTTTTATTTCGAAAACTTTTTTGCTACTATCATACTTTCAGAGTTATTGTAGGTGGCAATAGTTAGTGCCTCACCCTGTATACAGGATTTCCCAACATTCCTTCAACTCCCGGAAATGGGAGGTACCTGAGGTGATTTAAACATTTGCCTTTACAAAAATGGCCGCCGCGGCTTCGTTTGGGAGTTATTCACGAAAAATACGGACCAATGAATCGGAACGCGGCTACAGCGGACGGACGTTGGCTCGTCCAACGGGAACGCGACGCTCAGTAGAAACCTGTCGCCGAGCTGGAATCCGTTCACTATAGCTGCGCTCTGATTGGTCCGCGTTTTCCGTTAATAACTCCCAAACGAAGCCGCGGCAGCCATTTTTGCAAAGGAAAATGTTGCTTTAAATCACCTCAGGTACTTTCCAATTCCGGGAGTTGAAGGAATTTTGGGACACCCTGTATAAATTTGTATTTTCCTATAAATGTATAATACACTAACTGCATATATTGCACAATACTGAGAGCATTTATCGTATAATAGTTACATCTAATCGAAATAAAACAATAAAAATCAAGCTGGAAAATTTTATTCTTACCATTTTGTTGAAAATAGGTAAATGTCTGGTGAGCTAAGGGCGGGTGTGTATGTATAAATCCTAGACCGATTCTAAAATTAATTTAACGGTGATTTTAACACCGCTGTGACACAAATAGATTAAAGTCGAATTTCGTTAAAAAATAGGCAGTGGCACCTTTAGACTATATATACTAATAGGACCCGACATAGGTATAATATGTGTATAGGGAAAATCGAGAATTCAGTGTCCGAAAGATGATGGGACACTTTGACGTCACAAGATAAATCTTAAGATAATTACAAAATACTTTTCATTGTAATACCTTAATAAAACATATAGAATAAACATTTGTATCTCAAAGACAGTTTATATATTGATTATTTCATGATAAAATACCAAATTCTTTGAAATTATCCTGTTCATTCTTTTCATGTACTGCGTACATGGCGCACCCGCTGAACCCCTCACCCCATGTAAGCCAAGCGTAGGCACTGTCGATGAGCATAGCTTGTACATCTTTTGAAAATATGACGTCACAGTGTCTTTCAGCTGATTTCATCTTTCGGACAGGGAAAATTATCTACGCCGTGTCTATAGGTATACATGGTCTAAGGTGTCACCAGACAGGGAAATTGAGGGGAGTACAGTTACCCTTCCTCTGCTATACCGGGCTAGTTACTACACAGACGCAGACGCAATGCGAATTGGGTGCGCGCATCGCGTCACGTGACCGGTCCGTGGCGGAAGCTTGGGGCTGCTCGCCACCGGAAAGTCGGGGAACAGCGTGGTAAAAGGTAGAATGGAGGAGAAGTCTTAATCCGACACGGCGACACTGAGTTCGGGTCCAAGTTGAAAAATGTGGCCCCTAGTGGAGGTTGTAACGAGTAATTCCATTCTTTACATCATTTACAACTTTTGTACAAACTGGTGGAAGAATATATTGACGTTTCCCTGGAATTTCAACTGGTTTTCTTTATACAATGGCTTTTCCAGATTTACGTCGACGACCCGTCCGGTGATTCTCCTGTGACATCATATTTTTACTTTATATCTCTCATTTCATATTACATACTGCAATTCTCAGATTTCAGGTAAAAAGAAGAACGAATAGTGAGGGTGACAGAACCAAAGCAGGCAACCCCATACATGCAGTTGTATATATATGTATACACTGCCCGTTCGCTAAATAATAGTCCTTTATGGAATCTTTCCGGTTTGACGAATTATAATTTTTTCACACTTTCTTACAGTTTAAAATTTTCAGAGTTTGGTAACGATGGAAAATATTATTGGACGTATTTTACGCGCAGTCACGAAACTACAAATTTTGCCCCCCCCCCCCCCCTCCCCAACGCCACAAAGTATAATTTTGGGCTTCCAGAAAAAAGCGATTTATATTATATGTATAAAGATGGAAAACTTGTACTACATAAAAAAAAAACAACTTATATTACATCAGGAAAGAAAACTTATATTACATAAAAAAAACAACTTGTATCGTATCAAGAAACAAAACTAAAATTACATAAAAAGAACAACTTATATTATATAAAGAATTCTCAACAATTTTTTACTTTTTTCTTTTGATATTTTTATAGGATTGGGATTTTTTAATACTTTTTAGGAAGAAGAATTGTAAAAATTCAATAAACGCATAAAGTATATTTTTTTTGTCAGTGTACTTGTAATTTAACTTAACTTTGATTACGAGCCGTCTCGCGTTGCGGGGTCTTACGGTATTGTAGCTCCGACCCTGCATACGCGATTAGAAATGTATTAGGTTGTCCCAAAAGTTTCTTCCACTATGTGTATATTCCACATTGTTAGATAACATCAGCATACACAAACAACATAATCTTGTGTTCGTTAATGTTTTATTATTCCATAAGCTTCCACTTCCTTAACTATGCCATTGGATTTCTTAAAAACTACTCTGAATTTGCATCGAACACATTAATTGAGAACGGAACGAACTTTTGAGACAACCTAATACATAGTACGCAATTAGTCGCCGAATGTAGCCGACCATATCTGAATTTTTCCGATCGAATTAAAAAAATCTGATATTATTATAAAGTTTGCATTCTGCAAAACAATCCTTCCAGATTTGGCAAACGTTATATTCTAAATACCAATCGATCAAATAAATATCTACAAGAGAAAACCAACAAATTGTTTGCTGAAAAATTGTATATGATCTCTTTCGAAATGATGTAATCCTTTAGTTCTTTAATATTTTTCTTAAACATCGCGCACCCAAAATTAAACCTTTGATGTTCATTTTAAATCGGACTTAAAATTTAAATTTTCGAAATGCTAAACAACTATTAATTTCTTATTCCCATTGAAAATGCATGATTGGATTGCACAATTAATGTTTTGAGAACGCCTGAATGTTTGCTACGAGAATAAAAAAAAAGGTTTCCACGTAAAAATTTTATCTTAATCAGTATAAATTTTTTGAAGGTCATTGCAAAGTCAAATGAACATTATTTTCCTCTGAAAACCAAACAACATTCGTCTGAAAATTTTTTTCGTATCATTCATATTTTTCGAGATATCCCTCTAAGTCAAACTGTAACATAATTATATGTATTGTATAATTTGTATTGTACATGCTATATAAATCTTATATGGTTTAAGGCAATAAATAATAATAATATTTACAGGTTTCCAGGTAAATCGCACACGCAAACACACACACACACACACACTATTGTGTATCATATTCATCAAAGATAGTTTTTAAATTTGCAATACAAGCCCAAATAAAAAAAGTTGTTAAAGGCAACCTTTAAAATTTTCAACACGATTTCGACCAATTACAATTTTTCCAAAATTTCTTTTCCACGTCAGCTGGTAAACTAATCCTGTCAACTTCTCAAAAAGTTCAAGTCGTTTGGTCGAATTTCAAAAAAGTTATTCAATGACAAAATACACACGTAAATCGATTATTTGCGTCCACTTGCGATGTGGTATTCATATTCTATTTCTAAAGTTTAATCACAATTGCATAACCGTACATTACTGACTACACATCAAATGTTCAATACCACTATTTTTATTTTACATATTTGCCGAATGGTTGACGTAATTTCGGAATAAATGCAGAGACATGAACTGTCACGTTATTGTAACGAAAAATATAATTCCTAAAAACAATATTGTACAATATTGATTTTCTACTGTAAATATAACCGATTTATCAAATATCGGAGGTGGGAAAAGAAATTCTAATTCTGAAGAGAACTGGTTCCACTAGAACGAAATAAATTTTCAATTAATTTGTACTAATAATATAAGTGGTACAGGAATATTTCTAAAAATGTATCGAAATCACGTTGAAGCACGATAAGCGAAAACATTTAATTCTTCAATGTATGGACTAAAATAAATAAATTTCTTAAACAGTCATATCGTAGAGGTTTCTTGATTTAGAGTTTAACTTAAAATTTCACAAAGTTAATCTGAAAAAAAGGAATATTTACGACACAACGCGAAAACACAATTATGTTTACTGGAAGTTTGATATTATTTTAAAGTATCACAGTGACATTAAGTGTTTTTTTTTTAATAACAGTAATATTTCGAACAATGCTATATATACCATTTTAGCTTTATTACCGGTTTTGATTTCATCGGTTTGATTTCATCGTTCTTGCTCGGGACTTTTCTTTGCTTATCACAGAAAGGAATTCAGAAAGGAACTCAGTCTATTTTAATTAAGCGTGCAAGTAATCCGATGAAAAGGTAAATCCCATGAATAGTTGTCGTAAAAAATGAATCACGTGATGAAATGTGCAGACAAAATTACTCAACACACTATTATTTATGAAAGGCTCAAATATACAAATATGTTGATTATAAAATTTGTTTTATTGTACAGGGGAAATTTAATTAAAATCATTATCAAGTAGAGCTCTCAATATATGTATCTTGTGTTTATTAAATGGTACAAATCTCGTATAGAATTAATGAATAATGTAATCATGATTAATTTTATACTTACGAGATAATCTTCTTACATGTTGATAGTTTGAAAGAGATATGAAAAAATCGCTCTAACAAAATATGTTCGCTATCAGGGCGGAAATCTTTTGATGTAGGAATATATGGCGCGGCGCGGCGAGTCTAGGTGATTTCCAGGTCAATTCATTTTTGTCAAATGAGAATTTATAGCTTTTTCCTATATTCCGATAGTTTTCGCTGTGACGAATTCATAGTCCACGGTATGTACAAGTTTATCCAAAATTATACTAGGTCAGAGGTGGGGAACCTTTTTACCATTAGAGGCCACTTTTAAATTAGGCAGTATTCATTTGTTTAAACATTCTATTAATTTTCAAATTGTCATAATCTATATAATTAGATATTAATTAATACAAGAACTAGCTTGTATGAAGGCTACACAAAAAACTCACGAAAGCCACACATACCACATCTCTGTAGTAGGTCATTCAGAGACAAAAAATTCAGTGATCATACTTTGGGAAAACAATCTGTTTATTATCGCACTGTTACTTCCAACAAAACAATCAACTAATCATTGTAAACATCAGATGTACGCAAACAAGAGAAATCACTAAACTTCTACTATTCTACTACTACTACAACTACTACTACTACTACTACTACTACTACTACTACTACTACTACTACTACAACAACTACTACTACTACTACTATAACGTTCTCATAAGTATGTATAAAGAACAGAACATCATTCGCTTGAGCAACTTTTTCGTAGCTCTTACCATTTTTGAATAAACTCAATCGAACTAACAGCAAAAGTCTTTAGAAGCTGCTTAATGGCGTAACGAGAACTACTAAACGGAGAAACTTATAGTTCAGTACAGGAGTTAAATAAAACGTTAATTATAAATGAGATATTAATTACGGCTCGAATTAAACGAAATATTTTATTGAAAATGAACTGTAATAAAATATCATTTTGAATTTAATCGTGATTTAATATTCTGCATAAACGGGATTTTTTTTCACAAAATTATCTACAAGTGCATCTTACTTTTTACTACGCAATGTAAAACACTATTTAATTTATCGTTAATAATAATTACGGTATTCTGAGAACTTTATTAATTGAATGATTTATTTGATAAAAATGTACCTTCCTGAAATAAAAAAATAGTGTGAGAAATATCGAATTGAGGAATGTCGAGAATGAGCAGCGTGCGGTTCGAGAGCGCGACGCGTACCCTTCGCGGGGAAAACCCATGGGGGTGTACGGTCAGGTAAAAAGGATACTGGCAACAGGGGGTCCTCACGACTAGAAGCTAGCGGAGCGGTCACTCTTCAGGTGACGCTCAGTTTGTAGTGACCTTTCATCTTTTATAATAAATCGCACTCTTTGGCGGACGGCTTCACCGTCAATACTAGTATTATTCTAACACCCGCTCCGTTCATCCTATTCCACATATATATAGTTACGGGTTACGGTCTCTCCTCCTTTTAATATAATATATTTCTTACAATAGTTAGATTGATTACAATTTTCGCTTAAGTATGAAATGAGATATCATATGTGGGTGTTTTCTATAATACAATCATGAGTGAGTGAGAAACAGAGAGAGAGAGAGAAAAGAGAGAGATTGTTTGTTTGGAATGTTCCAGAATTTATCGATTGAATGTATTGAATCTGAGCGAGAGAGAGAAAAGGAAAAAGTGAAAGAGTGTTTGGAAATTTCGAGAAGAATATATAAAGATAGCGCATGGTGACGAATGAATGTTCTAGAAGGTGTGCAAGTGGCATGGATGGATGTCAGTAATTATATAGGAGCGAGTTTTGATTGCGGCGGATCATTATGTAAACGTTTGTCATCAAGTCCGTGTCGCGTGATTAATAAAGAGTTTAATTTTTCGGCCCGCATATAACGCCCTTCACATAGAAAGAATTACGATGATATTGTAGGTTAAAAGCACAACTACAACATAGGGTAAAATTGTCGGGGGTTTCTTTCGGAACTGTTGAAGAAGCAAAGAAAATAGTAAAAAGGGGAGTATAACAAAAACGTAATTAAAAAAACACGCATTCTTTTCATGCTGAATTTTTCTCGTTTGCGCTCACGTTTTTTTTCTAAATGTCGCTTTTTAAGCTTCATCGTCCTCTGTCAGTACACTAGAAACCAGCACCGTAGCACCGACTCTGGTCAAAGGCGGCGGAGTTGTGCGAATACATTTTTCAACCTGTCTAATTATCAGGCTCTTGAAAAGTCTGACGGGTATTCAATTTCGTTGGAATTTATTCAGTAGATCGCATGCTCCAGTAATGTTTAATAATACGAATGGAGGTTTCGTCAACAGAATCGTCTGTATGTACGCACTGTTTATAATCAACGTCTATTTGGAACAGTAATTTACGCGGTGATGTGCGTCTATACATTATACAGGGTGTTAATTTTATCTTGAACACCTAAATTATTTCCGCTACTATTAAAAGTAAGAAAAAATAACTAAACAGGATGTACATGGTTTTAAGACGCGCATTAGATGGTGCAGTAATTCATCCATCATTGTCTATACCACGGGTCTGGCCAAAGACAATTACAGTAAAAGCTCGTTCGTTGTCCAAAGGCCGGGTCTGAGAAATGGACAACGAACGTGGAGGGACACGCTTTTTGATTTATGTATGATTGGGTTTCATCTACACCGCGCCGACCGCGCCGAGCGCGTCGAGCGAAACTTCAATAGAGAGCCGAACATAGAGAAGGACAGAAGAAATACGGATCGCATTACCGAAGCGTGTCGCCGTCGCCGGCATAGTTTAAAGGCCCGCGTGTTCTCACAATGTAATACCAATTAAAAATGCTTTATTTTTCATTATTTTTTAATAGGACTTTCACTGGCTTGTTTCTGGCATTTTTCTGATTAGAACAAGACCAAACACGACATAATTTGGCCCATATTTACTCTACATGTGAACTGTGCCGGCGACGGCGACTGTTCGCGTCTCTTTCTTTCCAATACGCTGTTCGGCGTTGCCTTCGAAACTTTCAACGTCGATAAAACCACTTAATACAGTTCAAATTATATCGTGTTTGGTGTCATTTTAATCAGAAAAATGCCAGAAATATGGTAGTGGAAGTTCCATAAAAAAATAATGAAAATTAAGAGATTTGTAAAATCCTTTCCTCCAGTCAATGTAGTCGTGTTCACACCGATATACCCGAGCCGAGATCAATCGCCGCCGCCCTGCGGAGCGACTCGGCATTGACAGGCGGTGGAGTGGGTAGGCACTGGACAACGAGCGTAGAGAAGATTTTGGACAACGAACGAGCTTTTACTGTATCGTGAAAGGATACTGTTCTTTGACTTTTGCCGAACGTAGAACAGGACATCGAAGCTCGAGAGGCCTCGGCCGCAGAGCAGTGAAATCCGATACCGGGTCGGGTGTATCGGTGTGAATCACTATTAATCCAATGAAAAAACTTCTTTATTTTTTTATGGAACTTTCACCAATATATTCGTGGCATTTTTCTAATGAAAATTATACCAAATATGATATAATTCCGATGATATTTACCCGTGTAAGATTCGCGAATTGTCCCGGTCAAGAGAACTGACTTGTATTATAAATGACCATATACATATCTGTATATGATCCGAATTATATCGTTGGTGAAAGTCTCGTAACAAAATAAGTGATAATAAAAAAGTTTTTTTTATTGGCATTACTTTGTGAGGACACGCGGGCCTTTGAACTATTTGACTGCGACTATCCGCGCCTCTTTCTTTCTCATACGCTGTCCTTTCTTCCATCCGAAACTTTCATCGTTCATTACACGCGTAAATATCGTCGGAATTATTTCATATTTGATATCATTTTCAGTAGAAAAATGCCACGAATATATTGGTGAAAGTTCCATAAAAAAATAATAAAAAATAAAGGATTTTTGTCATTGGATTAGTAGTGTTCTCTTGGTCTCACACCGATATACCCGATCCGGTATCGGGTTACATTGCTCGACGGCCGAGGCCTACTGAGTTTTATGGCCCGTCACGGGATATGCCCCTCAGTGGAATGGGTAGGCGACTAGACAATTATAGTTTAGATATTTTAGACAATTATGGATGAATTACTGTAATAAAAAAATCCTTTGAAGGTCATTTTAACTCTTTTTTCAAGGTCACTATATTTTTTTTACCTATTAACATGTATTTTTCATAATGTAATGTTGTAGTCGACGTCAAGATGAGTTCAACGACCTACACGCGATGGCCTTGAAGTGACCTTGAAGGCGAAAAAATCAGTTTCAGTATGAAGAATACAAAAGTAATGTAACGAAAAGGGGTCAACTACAACATTGCATTATGAAAAATACATGTTAATATGCAAAAAAATATAGTGATCTTGAAAAAACTGTTAAAAATACCTTCAAAGCATTTTTTTTATTACCATTGGTTCTAGGAAAAATCCTCGGATCCGTGCTGTTTCTTAGATCCTGTGGTTTTACTATTTCCTTGTGACATAAAAAAAGTAAAATATGAAAAAAAAAGATTGTTGAGTATAATTCGGCCCTGGTATAATCCGACCAAGGGTTGTGCTACAGAGTACTTACATAGAATAATTACATAATACAGAACACTCGTAAAGGTTCTAAACTTGCTTATAAATCAAGCTGTGTTTTCTTTGTAACGTACAAAAACAAACAATCAATAGATTAAATTGACTTGCACCACTTTAGCATTAAACAGCTCGTATATATTACTATAAAGTAAATATAAATAAACAATATATTTACGTTAAGTAAATGTATTTATACGTATATTTAATTTCTGTAATTGACTGTTTAATGTGTTTACATTAAAGACAGAGCGGAAGATGAAAACTATTGTTATAAAAAAATAACATTTACGTATAATATCTTAGTATAAACTAAGAAATTGTATATGTTTAAGATTTATTACATGTATAATATAGTTACATGCATACATACCAATGGAAAATTTATTCGTCACGTATACAACAGTTTTCTCCTTTTTTCGCAGCACCACGAAACCTGACTGCTTTAAGGATCCCCAAAGAAATCTTCGGAATCGGTAGTATTGAATATAAACCACTTTGACGCGCGAGCTTTTCCCATTTATATTTGAATTCACCTATCCTAAGTTCAATACTCGTGACTCGCGAGTTGTCGTGGAAATACACTTTACGCTTAATACCTATTGCATATTACAGTTTTCATGAAATTCAATAATCCTAGTATAATAAACAACAATTTATTTGCTATTTCAAGTATGATAAATAATGTTGTCATTAATATCAGTATTGAAATGTGCTTTTCGTAAAATTACTAAATGAAACATTTATCGTATTTTAAGGGGAACGTTACTTTTCATTAATTGTTTCAGTAAGTAAGTTTATAGAAGTACTCATCTCACAGTATGGGTCTTGAAATTCTTTAATCAACTTCACATAATCAAATTCTCATTGCTATCATTCCAAACAACAGAATTTTACAGAAACTATATGCATAATCTTGAAAAAAAATGATATGCAATGACAATGTAGTTAAACATTGCCAGTAACCGAGTTTAATTTAATTACAAATTACTTATATTACATGAAACTGTTGTAATTAAAAATTTCATTACTAGAAAATAGTTTACTATAAATATATTCGAACTAAATATTCCATTGAAAGTTAGAAAAAAGTTAACAGTATATGAATACATTTTTCAGTATTATTGTCAGTAAGCACTTCTCTAGCCAGTCCTATGGCAATATTACAATATAAAGTTGCTAATATTGTAGTTTCCATCCATATGTAATTAAAAAAGTATTAAAACGTTCGAGTTACGAGAGCACAATTTTTCAAACAAAGATTAAAATAAAAAATTATTAACTTTATTTGTATTTTTATACTGCGTTTCCAAAAAAAAAATGATTGTACTTCCTGACACAGGAAGTTTTCATTAATTTTATTAGTGTCATCTTTAATTGGTCTTTACTCACAATCAAGTAAAAAAAGTTGAGAAAATTGACTTTTACTTTTTTATCAATTTTAAGCAGGGACTTAATACCGGTATTACACAGGGACTTAATACCGGTAAAGTTTTTATACCGGTATTACGAATACCGGAAAAATTTTCATACCTGTATAACGTCGCACGGCGTAATATTGATATTGTATGGGCCAACAGAACTATACCAGTAACCGTTTTGAAATACCGATATTTTTTCGGTTTTTCCAATGCTTCCCAGATAGCACTCGGACATCCGATGGACGTCCGTATCGGACTTCTGTACGTCCAACGTACGTCCGAATAATGTCCGTATGTTCCGAGATATGTACAAGGGATATCCGAGAGAGGTCCCAGTTAGAAAGTGGAACGTACATGGGACGTCCCATGCGGACTTATCTGAGACGTCCCTGGGACGTTACTCTTATACTCGTTTTTTCGTAAATGCAAAACATCCGTTGTCTGATAATAGTAATAGAAATAATGGTAATAACAATAATAATAATAAAAATATCATGTAAGTGTCCTGTTATCGTTACAAATAACGTCCGTATGTCCCAGATACGTGCCAGGTATGTCCCACGAACGTTCAAATAACGTCCGTATGTCCCAGATATGCCGCAGAAAAATTCCACGCACGTCCCAGGGACGTCCCAGATAAGTCAGCATGGGACGTCCCATGTACGTTCCGCTTTCTAATTGGGATCTCTCTCGGACATCCCGTGTACATATCTCGGAACATACGGACATTATTCGGACGTCCGTTGGACGTACAGAGGTCCGATACGGACGTCCATCGGATGTCCGAGTGCTATCTGGGTACATATACAATAGTATAAATGTATTTGTATGTAACAGCCCTATTGCCTCGTTCCCTTCTCAAATACCAATATGATACCGGTATCATACCTAACTGATGATCATAAGTGAATGCAGACACATTTTTGGTAATCACAATTTGGACAAAAAAAATATAAAGAAAAAATTCAATTATTCAACCGCAATTTTTTCCACTACCGATGTAAAGGTCTGGGTACATTCACCCAGATTATTTTCAATTTTGTATAATAGTGATATAACGGAAGCCATTATCATTAAAATACACAAAACACTTTTGTTGCTGCGTCTTTATTATTTGACTTTTACCAGTTTCATTATTAAGTTGAAGTTGAAAGATATTTACAATTTATATTGTATAACTTTGTAAAGTAGGGTCATTTTATGGAGAAATAACATTAACAGACACAAAATCTGTGAGAATTACTTTTTACTTATTACATAATTAAGGGTACTCAAATTTCAATAAAAATAATGAAAAATTTAATAATTATCATTTGTGTGAGAAAAGAGATTTTTGCCATATATCTGGAAAATTTGTAGAGAAAACGAGTTTCTGTTGTTGCATAATGCCATTGATTTGAACAATTAGAAAGCATCGGATAATTAGGATAGTCCTAAATGTTGGACTAAGATAATAACGGGAAAATGTTATGATTGTCGACGGACAACAACACTTGTTGTTTGCGAATAATCTGTTAACGATGACGGTGCGCATAGAACAATAAAATTGGTAAGTTTAAAATTCATTTGCATTGTGCAAAGAAAATCTTTCAAACGATTTAAGCAGCTACACTTTCTATGCAAAGTGTGACGACAAATTTGTCGTTTACTCGTTCATTTAAGAACTTTTCCCAAGTTTTCACGTAAAGTGTAACTTCTTTTTCGCAGTTCTGGTACATCCTGTGCTTTTCACGCTTCGTCCCATGTTCATCGCTGTGAACAAGGCGAGTCGGATAGATAAATTAATAGTTTAATTTCGGTATAATTACTTGTAAAGTGCAGCCTTGCTTGGCCCATCCTTAATAACTTTCAGAATTACTTCTACATTATAATACCAACCAACTACTAAATCAATTATTCAACGAATGATTATCTGGATAACTAAACTGTGGTATACTATGTATGCATATGTATATTCTGCTTTTTACTGTATTCTTTTAAAGCGAAGTATAAGTTTCTTTACAGAAAACTTTATACATAGAACAAATTTTTTCATTATATTGCTAAAATTGGTACGACACTGTACTTATTGCTTTTTCAGTTTATATTATTGTACTATTCTAGTTCAGTCAAGCGAACCATTTGCTTTGATATACTTGTTTGTTGTTTTATTAATATGTATGCGAGCACATACTGTAGGCTGTATATCGCTTATCTTCAGTAATCATGCAAGAAAAATGTTATTACAAGATTTATTGCAGCAATAGTATTTAGATGAAAACAGGGACTTAATACCGGTATTACACAAGGACTTAATACCGGTAAAGTTTTCATACCGGTATTACGCCGTGCGACGTTTTGAAATACCGATATTTTTTCGGTTTTTCCAATGCTTCCCAGATAGCACTCAGACATCCGAGGGACGTCCAATGGATTTAACCTGGATATACCCAACTCGGATATGTTGTAACTCAAGTAAAAATTTTTTATTTTGCATAAAGATCCGCTCTCTAGCTGTTAACTATTATAATCTATATTATATATATGTATATTCAAATTTTCTATTATATACAAAATAAAAAATTTTTACTTGAGTTGCAACAAATAACAGAAGTAAAATAGGCATTTTTTCCTAATTAATATGTTTAATAGGTCAAAAATAATATAACAGTATATAGAATTCTCTTTCTTACATTTGAAAGCGCTCAGTGGCTCAAGTGAATGAGACTCGCGGTTACGACTCTCGTGATACCGTTAAATACCACGGTATTATTGATTTGAAAATGATTGAATTTTGAAGTTTATATGCTGTTCCAGCGTTATGAGTTATTAACATTCTTTAAATATTTTACCTCTAATTTCATATGAAATTGAATCGTTGAGTTTACTATTAATCGGTTGCAGCGTCTACACAAGCTCAAACACATCGTCATTATTTTCTATAGTTGATCCGTTTCAGCCAGGCAATATTCCATTAACCGCTTTCCGAAGGGCAGCAAATGATAGATAAATTAGCCTTTCAGTTTACGATTAATTAAAATACAATGCGGGGAAGATTGGAAATATATTGTAAGTATGTATGTACATATGTCAAAGGACTGCGAGAGCTGTCCAATGTTTCAAATTTCCACAGATATTGATTACTAACTCAGATAACATAACGAACTAACGAGCGATAATTATCGCGCTCTCCCGGCCGAATCTCGGCAAGTGATTTAATCAACTTCGTACATCTACGTAACACGTGTGTACACTAGCTAGGCAAGCGGACACACATTAAGCCGTATGGCCTTTAACTGGTGTTAACCCAGTTGAAGGGTGATTACGGAACTCGTCATTCACAAACTATTCCTTGACTCGATCAGTCCTGAAGCGGCGCGACGCGACGTTCTGTTAGAAAAGACACGATATGTTATTGTGTTATAAATATGTAGAGTGCGAGAACTGGGTATGCCTGGATGAGACGAGTGAGTGCGTGCGTGCGTATGTTTGCGTTAACCCGGCAACGGTGCGAGCAATCGAGGCTCGGAGAAAACAACGACATAACAGCCGAAAATCAAAAGAAGAAGGCAGTCGTAATCGAGGTGTCGAAGCGAGCAGAATAAGCGATAATAGACGATAATTTTACGATACCGAACGTTGAGTGTGTGAGCGTGTGTGTCGTTTTCACTGTTTGCGTCGTGAACCCGGCATAACCCGCCCATACCATAGATCCCACAAATATGTTTAAAAATATTGAAGCGCTTGTGCTATACATTTTCGCGTGACTCGATTCTTTGACAAAAACAACAGATATGCTTATTTTCAAACAGCTACAACGTCTTATTTATAACAATCGATGCAAGAAGTAACAGATATACATATAATGCATTGCTATTCAAAGATTTAAGGTGTAATAAACATGAATTCTCGCTAGCGGTTCAATCGATTCTTACTCACCATATTTTCGCCGCACCGATGTTCTAAATTCAAGCTATGCAGCAGCCGCTTCAAAAGATCTATTAGGTCATCCCACAATTTCATGCCGATTTTCATACCAATAGCTACGTGTATCGTATTATAGAAAAACAGAAATGCGGTCGTTATTGCATCTTATATTTCCACCATGGTGTATTATACTATGTATAATTGTTACATGGTAATTATGGAACTATATTAACTTAGTTAGTAGTAAATATGTATAAGCACACTACTATGCATGATGGCCTTAGAAATGCGTTCACATATGTATGTGGATGTAGCAACAGAGTGATAAATAGATTTTATTAATTCCTACTCTACGTTACTTTACTACTATTACACGCTTACCGTAATCTTTCATTGTTCAATTGACTCTTTAACAATACTCGTATGCTCTGTTTATCATAAACTCGATTCCACCCATTCAAATGCTTTCACGCCAATTTCATACGCATTCTTCATTTCCTACAATATTGATCTCCCCTATACGTATTATAATATACGCATGCAGCGCGTGTAAATAATATGTCCACTTAGGTAGGTATACAGGGTGAGGCATTTAAAACTTTCGCCGAAAACATCTCCGTTGTTTTTAGTAATACAAAAACATGTTTTGTTCAGTAGGGCAATTATTATTTTGACAGAGTAGTTTTTCGGTAATTGTGCATATTAGGGGCCCCCACCGATTTCGATGATTTTTTAATACGTTATCAGGGTGAAGATTCTGAACAACTTTTTCCTTACATGTAATCGTCGCTCAGGCTTAGTTTTTGAGATATTTGCGAAAAACTGCAGTTACTACTACATTGAATTTTGGCTATACGTGCACGTCCGTGATGTCCGTATGCGTCAGCATGATGCGACCGCTCGTCAACTGTTTCACTACGATTATCGAACAATCTATATACCGCGTGAACTTTTTAAAATATATGATGATGAAGAATTAGGGATAAACTTCCGAAAAGCCCATATCTCCGATTTTTTTATACTCTGGATTCTCACGTAAGAATTAGTACATATTACGACGACGGCTAACGACTGTAGATAACCCGAAAAGTTTATTTTAAGAACGAGCGGAAATGACATTAGTTTGAGTTAGGTTTGGCTTAATAATTCTCCACGGTTTATTATTAAACTAACTCCACTTCCAGATTAACAACAACTTCAGTTATCTAGCCAAACCTAACTC
>CM052218.1:16897961-16939507 GCA_028454225.1 Lasioglossum leucozonium | reverse complement strand
GGGGGGCCCCTAATATGCACAATTACCTTTTTATTTTATTGTAGTTAATGAAAAGACAAATTCAACCATGTATAATATGTTTACCTTCAAATTACCTTCGAAGGAGTTATTCTTCAAAAATCACAACTTAACGTACAAAGATCATATTCATGCTTATCATACTCTACCAAGGTTCCGTTCATGTAGACACAGAAAGATTCTCTAAGTACTGTCTAGCTTTTTCAATAATGTGTTCGAAATGGTGGTCGTCAGCATTTAAACATTCTCGCAGCCTGCTTCGTAACGAAGGTTACACAGTATTTAATATCTCACGGGTAATATTCCCACATTCTGTCACTATGCGTTGACGCAGCTCCATCAGCAGTTGTTGGTACTTCGGCATATAATAAACTTAGAATAAAGTTATCGGCGCTATGGTTCGATCAAATTCTATAATATAATAGCTATTTTATGTAAACCTCAAACTTCGGCATATACTTTATTTTTTAATGTTCCCCATAAAAAAAATCGAGGGTAATTATGTAAAATATAACCTCAACTCCAATTACTCTTCCAAATACCATTTAGTGACCATTTTTCCGAGAATACACTGTACTGGCAACATAAGAATAACTAAAGTTTTTTACGTATATCTCGAAAACTAAGGCCGAGCGGCGGTAACATGTATAGGAAAAAGGTTTTTCAGAGTAGTGACCTTGACAACATATTTCAAGGTCATCAAAATCGGCGAGGTCATCAATCATCTACATAATTACCAAATCGAGTGAATTCAAGTCAGGTGGCCACTGAACTGCCTGAACTGTCCAATGCTTCTCTTGATATTCTAGTATAGTGAGCAGGGCATCCATCATGTTGTAACTGCATATCACTACGATTTTGTAGGAGTATGTCTTCGAGTAAATCCGGCAAAATTTCTCTAAAAATTGTGCGCAACTTTGTCTCGTCAAGGTTCCGTTTATAAAGCATTCTACTGTTTAGAATACCGCTTCAAACATTAACACTCCACTTCCTTTGGTGTTCTACTTGACGAAGCCAAGGTGGGTTATCAATGGGCCAATAATGAGCATATCATAAGTTTACTGAACCATGATTGGTAAATGTGGACTCATCCGTGAATAGAACATTATTGAAAAATTCCGAATTCTGACGCAGCTCCTATTGACAGAAATTTACTCGGTTTTCGAAATCGTTTCCGCAGAATTCTTGGTGTTACGATAAATGAAAAGGATAAAATTGATGCCGGTGTAGAATTCTTAACACGCTTTTCTAAGATCCGACTGCCCGGCGATTTCGCGTGTACTAATATGTAGATTATCAACTACGGAACCTAAAATGTTTATTTAATTATTTACATTTGTTTTTGGCCTATTTCGTACACGTATTTTCTTCTCTACACTTTCAATTTCTGGAACGAGAAAGATAGATGGAACACTGGAATGTGACCCGTTCAGAATATCATCTTATAACATATCGTAATTGCGCTTGCACTGCGTTTTGTCAATGTTATATTTTTCAACGATCGAATACGACATGTCGAAACTGAGACAGAAATCTGATATAATGCAATATGTATAAAACTGATATACATGTGTATATGTTCCGGTGAATGTGATAAATTCTTGAATATTTATCAAATTAACCGGCTAGATAAATTAATAAAATAAATTAACAATTAACCTAGACCTAACCCAGAACTTTTTTATTCTTTTTTTATTTGATGGCTTGGTTCTGGAAATGCAAGTCCCCGCTGTTTGCATCTCTCGTGCGTTTCCTACCAAACTCTGGGCCACTCCTATTCTTTGCACAGATCCGCGCATGTTCTTATCTCATTAGACCTAACCCAGACCAAATTTAGTGATGGTTATACATATATGTGATTAATCTGGCGAGTATGTATAATTGCCGATAATTATATATAATCATCACTAAATTTGGTCTGGAGTACATACTAGTCATTAAACAAACATGAGTTGAAGGTATCGAAGCAGATCACCACGATTTTCTGCGATATTTTCTTAAAGTTGTGTTTATAAATTTGTGTATGTGTTGTGCGGAACGTGGTCACATAATAAAATGAAAATTATGTAAACCTATTAAGTAGTAGTTGTTATAAGATATAAAATCAACTGAATATTCACTGGCAATTGTTCAAACGAAAAACACACAGTCAACGATGGCAAATAACAGCAGAAAAATAAAAGTTTCTCCTCTTATCCCCTCCCTTTCTCCATACACACACTTAACAGATATTTCTCTGCACCAAATACAAAATAATTCATCATCTGCAAACTGCAGCGGTACACTCGTGTCTAGTTAAATATAAAAACTGTGAAGAAGGAAAGAAATCCAAAGAGAAACGTTTCTGTCAACATCATACAGAAAGAAATCACGCGATTTACCTAGAGAAGTCGCTTTCATCAATGAAAAACAAAACGCAAATAATAAAAAATAATAAAGAGAGGCTCTTTATGCCTCGACAAATAGGCGTTGGTACAGTGCAAAAATTAACTCTGGAATATCTGACAAACTCAGTCGCAACCACGATGTGTAGATTATAGTGAATATTGTTCCGTGTAGTGGATTATTATAAAATTCGTTTCAAGGAAATCTGAACTAAAATGTTCTATACAAGCTAATAACAGATATATTGACATTTTCCTGGGATCTAAACTGCTTCTCTATCACAAATGACTTTTCCGGATTTACCTCGACGACCCTGCATACATATGTTATTGATCAAATTAGGACAAACAAAGATTCGCAATGGTGCATTTAGAACTAGACTAGAGCGAATACCCGAACGTGTCCCCACTTCGAAAAAGTTCGTAAATTAATTTCTCAATGTTCAGTTTAAATTATACGAACATAGTAGTTCGTTACCGTTCGTCTTGTGTTACTTGGAGCAAATTGACATTCACTCGGTTGATGTAAACGCACCACGAGCATACGAAATACTATCAGACACAAACGAGAACTACCCACAAGCAGCAGCTGTTATCATTTGTAGATAGCGGTTCTTTATGCAACATAAAAATTTTCTACCTGAATTTGCAAAAAACTGGAGTGAATTTATTTTCTTTCTTGGCATATTTAATAGGTTGAAAATAAAATAACAGTATTTTTTAAATTCCAATGTTTTTACTGTTTTAAATCTACTTATTTTTGTCATAAATGCATAAAATCCGCTGTCTAATCATCAGCAACAACTGTTAAAATTGCATACAAATGTAATAAAATCCTATCGAACGAGTTATGTAAAAGTACTGTAAAAGTTATAATGTATAAGATACAATGTATAAGATAGACAAAGAGTAGAGAAAATAGCAAATTTTGCTGACGCGTAAAAACTTAATAAATCTGGGAATCACAGAGATTACAAAATTGTAAATACATTAACATAACATTAATAAAAGTTTCAGACTCATTTAGAATCAAAGTTTCTGAGCTCATTTCAAGTAACTTTTTCCTTTGCGGAAATCTTCACTGCGGCTTTGTTAAAAAGTTATTAAAGAAAAACACGGACCAATCAAAGTGCGGCTACAGCGAACACATTCCGGCTCAGCCAATACAGTAATTCATGGATAATTGTCTAAAATATCTAAACGATAATTGTCTCGTCGCCTACCCATTCCACTGAGGGGCACACCCCGTGAGGGGCCGGGAAATGAGGGGCCGAGCAATGTAACGCGATACCTGATCGGGTATATCGGAGTGAGACCAGGAGACTACTACTAATTCAATGACAAAACTTCTTTATTTTTTATTATTTTTTTATGGAACTTTCACCAATATACTCGTGGCATTTTTCTAATGAAAATGATACAAAATATGAAATAATTCCGATGATATTTACCCGTGTAATGGACGATGAAAGTTTCGGATGCAAGGAAGGACAGCGTATGGGAAAGAAGGAGACGCGGATAGTCGCAGTCGCCGGCATAGTTCAAACGCCCGCGTGTCCTCACAAAGTACTGCCACTAAAAAACTTTTTTATTATTACTTATTTTGTTACGAGACTTTCACCAATATATTTGTGGCATTTTTCTGATTAAAATGATACCAAACACGATATAATTCGGATCATATACAGATATGTATATGGTCATTTATAATACAAGTCAGTTCTCTTGACCGGGACAATTCGCGAATCTTACACGGGTGAATATCATCGGAATTATATCATATTTGGTATAATTTTCATTAGAAAAATACCACGAATATATTGGTGAAAGTTCCATAAAAAAATAATGAAAAATAAAGAAGTTTTGTCATTGGATTAGTAATGATCCATAACGGTATACCCGACCCGGTATTGGATTACGCGGCATGTATACACTTTCTACTGCTGGGCGATCGAGGTAGCTCAAGTTCTGGGCCCATCGATAGGTATGTCCTCCAGTGGAAAAGGTAGGCAAACGGACTATCAATACGATCGATCACCTCCGTGGAACTTGGATCGCGATTTTACTGTGATCGGAGAAATAACTTTAGCTACTGCCAAGGTAAATTTTTTTATCGAAGTACCATTGATTATATCCATGATTACAGCTTGTTCATTATAGTTAGTCGGAGATGTGATGCTTTGTGTTGAGGCTGCATACGTTAATGGTATATTTTCTGTTGTTACTTTTCTTGAGTTCGTTGATTTGTTTGCTCAGTTTACAAACACATTCCACTCGTTCGACGCAACGACTGTTCAAACCGACTTCCATCCGCTATTTATTTACTTGAGTTAATATTTTTCACTGATTCATTCTTTCTATTGAAATCAACGTCACTAGTCGGTGTGTATTCCCCTCAAAATGTTTCGCCCCTACAATACTAATATGCACATTCTAAACGCAATTAAATGTTCTTTACATGAACAAACATTAACTGAAAAGCAAAATTTAGTCAGTTTTGATTATACAAAATTCACTTGTAAAAATCAATGAAAAATAGTTGAAAGCATTAACACCAATATAAATCGTTATAAAAATGGTTAAGAACCAACATGGATTTTATAACAAAGAGAGCTTCCAAAATAACTGCACCAAAATTTGCGGCGTATGTAGTAAAGCATTTAAATAAAAATGTGCACCCTGAAAAAATAATTTTTACAGCCGAGTAGCCCGGAAGAATCCGTTCGTTAGTCAGAAAAATAGAAAATTGTGAATGCAAATCGTGCAACATTACATGTGCGTAAAAATGTTTCTTTTCGGAAAAATATTAAAAACGATAATTTTCATTTTGAAGAAGGTAACACGGAAAAAACGACAATATTCAAAATTTTTTGAAAACATTTTTCAAAATGTTGGATTATTTTAGAATTACAGTTGCTGATTATAATAAAAAAAAATTGGAAAATAAAAAGAAATGAGCAAAAATTAATTTGGAGAAACAAAGTTTTGTATATGCAAGATCTAATAGGGGATTCTGCATCAGAAATATGTATATGGGACACCTATCGGAGGATGTAGTGTAGTTACCGATATGGCGTGTTGAGTCCACGCGTTCGCGACGACAGACAATGTTCATTATTATGATCAAATATAATAGATATATGTAGTGTGTGCAAAAGTGCGTGAATAATTCATTTACACCCTAAACATATAAATGACGAATCGTAATTCTAAATTTGATGTATGCATTTTCAAGGTAAAAAAAATATTAAATAGGTTTGGCAGGGTTCGCAAAAGAAAATTAATAATTTCTTCGATTGAGATTCATATTCAGAAAATGTTCATTTTTAAATGCTTGTTCTATGGTAATTATGTATAATTTGTTATTAAATTCTCTTGATATCGACATTTTCGGTCAGATGCATTAAATACCGATACGAGACAAGTGATTTTTTATCAAACGGACTGCTAGATCCGCCTTCCGGATCACTGTGTGCTGTGCTGAAAAATTAACAGATGATATGAACAATTACACCTAATTAAATAATAGTAGGTACTGTGATTCGAGTACTCTAAGTCCAGTGAAAACTTGAGATGTTTTTAGATTATCCCAGATAGCACTGAGACGTCTTAAAGACGTCTTTAAGACGACTGCCGTAAGACGTTCAGACATATTAAAGACGTCCCCTGAATGTCGT
Source organism: Lasioglossum leucozonium (assembly GCA_028454225.1). NCBI lineage: Eukaryota > Metazoa > Arthropoda > Insecta > Hymenoptera > Halictidae > Lasioglossum > Lasioglossum leucozonium. The sequence goes on along the minus strand of CM052218.1, from coordinate 16,933,428 downwards.
TTGTTAAAAAACGGTATGTCTTTAAGACGTCTCTACAAGGTCTTTCAGACGTCTAGAGGACGTCTTTTAAACGTCTAAAAGACGTGTTTTGGGCGGCTTTCAGGCGTCTTTTGGGCGGCTTTCAGGCGTCTTTTGGACGCCTTTCGGCCGTCTCTCAGGCGTCTTTTGGACGTCTTTCGGGGTCTTTTAGGCGTCTTTTAGGCGTTTCATAGACATTCCTAAAAGTTAATTAATAGGGGAAATAAATTTAAAATTACTGTTTCTTTATTACTATTAAAATAAAACCTTAAAATTATAATAAAACATTATAATGAAAAAAAATCTAAAATTTCGAAATTTTACTTTGGACGCGGTCGACCGCCCCCTTCAGCCACATATGTATTGCGGTCTCCATGTCTGCTTTTTCTGCGGAACCTTAAATAAGAAATTCTTTGTTTACTAATTTGTACATGAGTAATTAGTATTATAATAACGATAAAATAAGTGTGATAATTACATATAATGAGTTTCGCTGTCTTGTAATTTTGAAATCGTTTCTTTTGTTTCCTTCTAACATCGCTCTTCTTGTAAAATTAAGTATGCTGTCGCTTCCTATTCTCCGTACTTCTTCAACCTAAAACAAAAAATTGTTATTATATCGCATTCTGTTAACTGAATGAAAATGCAAGATAAATGTCAGTTATTTAAGTGTAAGATGAAATGCACTAAGTGTTAATCTAACCAATGACGTTGGGATTTTAAATTACTTTATAAAATCTGAATTTTATGTTAAAACTCTTAAAAAATTATGCTTGTTTATTTAAACTGGTAAAATTAAAGGTAGCAAAAAATGCTGTCCAGGCCTAGGGCATTTTACTTTATATGTTTCACAAATTTTGACCGCTGTAACAGTGACGGTCAATAACACCGGTCGCCTCGCAGCCAATTTGGTCCTCTTCAAATTGAACGACGGTCCAAGTCGGTGGATCCATAATCCTTAACAAAATGTTCGAAAATTAAGAAAAGTTATAGCAATCTATGGAGCAAAAGCGGAAAGACATCAGCGAAACCACTAACGGTAGCAAATAATAACAATGAAAGTACTTACTTTTCTAAATATATAAAATAACTCGTACGGCACAGCACGGTTGTAACTAGCCCACGCGATGTTGCAGTAACGATAATTATTATAAAAAAGTAGATTATGATGGGGTACGCTCTCACCAACGACACAGAAAAGGCTGTCGTTTCGACCGTGTCTCTCGTTCGATCGTCCTTTCGGCGATCGTCATTTGTGATTCACGCGATCGCTGTTCTCGTTCCCACATAAATGACGATATCACTCTCGTAGAAACGAGGTCAGAAGAACATCGTTGCGCAACATTATAATTTATTAGTTTTGTACTTGCAATAATCAAAATTCTATAAAAATAAAAACATGTATATTATTAAACATATAACTTATTCTGCCCCTTCTAACTCTATACATATATGTATACTAGGCCTTGAGACCAAGGGACTTGTGTCAATTCATTCATTTATAGAACAGGGAAATACCTAAGTTCCTTCATGTTTATATATCGTAATACATGAAATTTCGAAATTTCTTTTTTGTCATTTCACGTAATAGCAAAACTTAGAAAAAGTAGTTTAGTCATTGTACAGTAAAGTAGTCCCTTTCATATAACATCTCCAAAAAATTCAAGTCATTAATTAGCCTCGAAAAAGACGTCTCAGAGACGTCTCCAGAAAGACGTCTTTAACACGTCTCCAAAAAGACGTTCAAACGACATCTCCGAAGTGGCGTCTTTAAGGCGCCTCAAAAACGTCTCTACGGACACGTCGTTTGAACATTTGAAATAGACGTCTCTAAGACGTCTCCAAAAAGACGTTTTTAAGACGTCTCTTTCAGACGTTAAAACAACGTCTCCATCTTTAAGACGTCTTAAAGACGTCTCTTTCAGACGTTAAAACAACGTCTCCATCTTTAAGACGTCTTAAAGACGTCTTTTCGAGACGTAAGACGTTCAGAACTAAAAAAGCCGTAAAAACGACGTCTTTATAACGTCGCATGCTATCTGGGTATGCAAAATCTACTTTATAGGAGTAACATGAGGAAACAAGCAAAAACCTGCTACACAGAGAACTCCTGTTCTAGGGTAATTACCCCGAAGAACCCATAAATTTACCGTTCTATGGTCCTATGTGATGAGAAAGCGCGGTGCTACGAAGGATTCAAATTTGTAAATTTCCAGCTTCGTGAAACTCCCTACGTCTTTCTATACTTACGTCACGCAACGTCACAGATACGCTATCGCCATAATATTTCACTTAACATTTAATACACAACGAATGCATTTCCTTTTCTAAACAAAAATACAAACAAATACGAAAAATTTTATAAAGGAAAGTAATACATACGAAAAGAAACGGATACTGTCATCTATTCTTTTAACTTCAAGTCCCAGATAGTATGCGACGTCGTAAAGACGTCTTTTTTACGGCTTTTTTTTAGGTCTGAACGTTTTACGTCCCGAAAAGATGTCTTTAATACATCTTAAAGACGTCTCTTCGGTGACGTCGTTTGAACGTCTGTCTGGGAACGTGTTAAAGACGTCTTTTTCGAGGCTAATTAATGACTTGAATTTTTTGGAGACGTTATATGAACTTTACTGTACAATGACTAAACTACTTTTTCTAAGTTTTGCTATTACTTGGAATGACAAAAAATAAATTTCAAAATTTCATTTATTATGATATATAAACATGAAGGAACTTAGGTATTTCCGTGTTCTATAAATGAATGAATTGACACAAGTCCCTTGGTCTCAAGGCCTAGTATATATGTATAGAGTATACATACATCGAAGGGGTAGAATAAGTTATATGTTTAATATGTATGTAATGATATTTGGTCCCCTCAGGGTTTCAAATCCATTCCACCACCTCTCCCTTTACCAATCCTCAACTATCGCCTAATTTCAGCGGGACCTACTTTTTATTAAGGTGGGTTCCGAACCACCTATTTTGCCAACAACACGTGAAACGCACCCAGAGGGCCACTTCCCGGCTTTTTACCGAGCGGTCACCCATCCTAGTGCGTCCCCCGCCCTACGCCGTTCAACTTCGGTGATCGGACGAGAACCGGTATTTTCAGCGAGGCAATGGTCGTTGACAAGTTATATGTTTAATAATATATATGTTTTTATTTTTATGGAATTTTGATGATTGTAAGTACAAAACTAATAAATTATAATGTTGCGCAACGATGTTCTCCTGAACTCGTTTCAGCGAGAGTCATATCGTTGTCATTTATAAGGGGAAAAGACGTTCGAACAAGAGACACGGTCGAAAAGTCTTTTCTGTGTCGTTGACGAGAGCGTATCCCGTCATCATCTACTTTTTTTTAATAATTATCGTTACTGCAACATCGCGTGGGCAAGTTACAACCGTGCTGTGCCGTACGAATTATTTTAAAATATTTAGAAAAGTAAGTACTTTCACTGTTATTATTTGCTACCATTAGTGGTTATACTGATGTCTTTCCGCTACATTTACTCCATAGGTTGCTATAATTTTCTTAATTTTCGAACATTTTTTTAAGGATTATGCATCCATCGACTTGGACCGTTGTTCAATTTGAAGAGAACCAAACGGTCGAGGCAGTTCCAACAAATTGGCTGCAAAATTGGTGAAACATAATAAGTTGAAATTCCCTAGGACTGGACAGTATTTTTTGCTACCTTCAATTTTACCAGTTTAGATAAACAAACATAATTTTTTGAGAGTTTTAACATAAAATTCAGATTTTGTAAAGTAATTGAAAATCCCAAAATTTACACAAGTTCGAAAGTTTAGTGGTCCACTTAATTTTTTATTTATAAGTTTCATTTTAATTTTCATTATAATGTTTTAATCTAATTTTAAGATTTTATTTTAATCTTTTATTTAATTTTAATTTTAATGTTTCGTTTTAATAATAATGTTTTATTCTAATTTTAATGTTTTATTTAATTTAATTTTATTGTTCAATTTAAATCGTAATTTCGTAATAAATAGTAATAAAGAAACTAAGTAATTTGAAAATTATTTACCCTATTCATTAACTTTTATGAATGTCTTTGAAACGCCTAGAAGAGGCCCGACGGGCGCCTGAAAGACGTCCAAAAGACGTCTTTGAGACGTCTAAAAGACGTCCAAAAGACGTCTGAAAGTCCTTGTAGAGACGTCTTAAAGACGTACCGTTTTTCACTAACAACCTTCAGGAGACGTCTTTAATACGTCTGAACGTCTTACGGCAGTCGTCTTAAAGACGTCTTGAAGACGTCTCCGTGCTATCTGGGTAATAACATTCTTGAATTGATGCAAAATATTGAATTAGTAAAAGACTTTGTTAGGAAAATATAAGGTAATTTGAATGAATTGTTTAGTCTTATTATTAATTTTTAGCTTAACAACTGTTGCTTTACATTTCAATACAGGACTATGTTTAAAATTCAGTCTATTAGATTTATTACAAGTCAGCAGTGTATACATTTTTTAGTCATTACTCATTAATTCACTTACAATTACCACTGAATCTGCCACCGTTGGTCAAATGACCGGTTACTGGATTTTTATTTCACCATTATTGAAATTATAATAATGCTTTCAATGGAAATGATTATACATGTAAATTCTATGATGACATTTTCTCTACTCCTTCCACAGCGAACAAACAAAAACCCTATACCGCAAGCAAATAAATAATAAAACAATATTCTGTGAGCATAAAAATCATTTACACTATAATTTTGCTAGAGAGGAACAACGTTTTTGCCCTTTCTTATTGTTTCTAAAAACTAGTCAAACATTTCGTATCGAAATCAATGACAAAACCAAAAATATTAAGATGAAAAAGTTTTACATAATGAAACAATCGCCGTTCTCTTTTTTAAGAATTACATTTTAAACAAATATTGAAGGATTTGATAACTTTTTAAAAAATTGTCATGCTCAGAATTTGGAGACAGATATGTTCGAGAGATACGTTCGAGAACGTTTAGCGTCCGTATCTGCCAGTCGTTTATTTTTCGTTTCGGGAAATGTAAAGCATCCAGCAACAGGTTGCAGAGGACTTCGCAAATGGTGATAGTAATGTATAAAAAAAGAATGATAACAAAAATTGGCGTTTCTGTTTCGTTTCGAATTGAAAGGTACAGAACCCGATCAGTGGAAATTCTTCAGCATGAAAACTGAGATGATCAAGTCTTTTAAAATTGTCACTACATGAAAAATAAAACTAAATCGTCAGAGTTGAAGCAAAACACAAAAACTAAAACATTTTGGCACATGTTTTTCCTTATTATTCTCCGGCTTCATTTGGAATGGTCAACACAAGTCTAACGCTTAGTTTGTTTACGTTTCAAAATACGTAGGGTTTCAAGGTCCTTCAATTGTAAATTGTAAATTGTGAATTGTGAATTGTGAATTGTGAATTGTGAATTGTGAATTGTGAATTGTAAATTGTAAATTGTAAACCTGACACGCGTGTCGTTATTGATGGATATGAGAAATTTTCAATGATTAAAAATTATAAAATAACGTCAGAATTTCAAATTTTCAAGGACTCAATAAACAACTAAATTTTACAGAGATGCATTGTTGTAAAATAAATTAACACAGCATGAAATAAATAATGCATATACATACATATGTGCTATTAAAGCAGGAGACTGGATTTGTTCATAAAATATATAATTAATTAATGTATTGTAACCGTACAAGTTACATAAATGTGAAAACAAGGTATGGCGGCCTGTGTATGTATACACAGACTCGACTTACACCGTCTCACTGCGTGTCACAGCATCATCATCGCCCCACCTTGCCACACCGCGACATATATTATCGATATTTCAACGAAATCGCGAGGTCGCCCCGGTCTAGAAGTGCGTGCGCATCGATCCCTACTCGATCTACATCGAAGGAGGTCGATGCGCGACAAATGATCGACACTCTGCGTCTGGGAACGGTTCGAGAAGCACGCGTGAAGACGGATTCCGAAAACCAGTGCGAGAACGGAAAGTCAAACCGCCTGGGTTACCCTCGTCTCGTACACGCCTCAAACCGAGGAGCTGCTAATGCAAACCGCATTAGGGCACAGGAAATATTCGTAGACCGTGAATATATCGCGGACCAGCGCAGCAGTCAAAATTATAAAGGTACGAGACGCGGATAACCGGACGGGTGACTGAGCCCGCTTGTTCAGGCTTTCGGAAGTCAAGCAGAACGGTCTGCCGTAAATTCTCTCGTCGCGAAAAAGGATTTAGTTATATCCCAATTATTCCTCTAACGCCAGAGTTCGTCCGAAACCACCAAGTGCAGACGAACGAACTCCTTCGGCGTAGCAGATCATTGAGATATTTAACTTGTTGTCATTCGTGTATTTATTCCGAGTAATCGGCCTGGTACACGAGTGTTACAGCGGTCCTTGATTGTCCGGAACAGTCGTCGTGTCGAGCGGTCTGCGCGTCGCGTCGCGAAAGCAAGGATTTAGTTATATCAAGGTTATTCTTCCAACGCCAGAGTCCGTTCGAAACCACGAAGTGCAGACGAACGAACGCCTTCGGCGTGGCAGATTATTGAGATAGTTAACTCGTTGTCATCTGTGTATTTATTCCGAGCGATCGGCATGGTACACGGGTGTTACAGCGGTCCTTGAACGTTCGAAACAATTAACGTGTCAGAACGGTTGACACGTCGCGTCGCGAAAGCAAGGATTTAGTTATATCAAGTTATTCTTCCAACGCCAGAGTTCGTTCGAAACCACGAAGTGCAGACGAACGAACTCCTTCGGCGTGGCAGATTATTGAGATAGTTAACTCGTTGTCATCTGTGTATTTATTCCGAGCGATCGGCATGGTACACGGGTGTTACAGCGGTCCTTGAACGTTCGAAACAATTAACGTGTCAGAACGGTTGACACGTCGCGTCGCGAAAGCAAGGATTCTGTTGTATCAAGGTCATTCTTCCAACGCCAGAGTCCGCTCGAAACCACGAAGTGCAGACGAACGAACTCCTTCGGCGTGGCAGATTATCAAGATATTTAACTCGTTGTCACTTGTGTATTTATCCTGAGAATTCGGCATGGTACATGGGTGTTACAACGGTCCTTGATCGTCCGGGATAATCATCGGGTAAGAACGATCCGCACGTCGCGCAGAGGGAAACAAGGATTAAGTTGTATCAATATTATTCTCCCAACGCCAGAGTCCGTTCGAAACCACGAAGTGCAGACGAACGAACTCCTTCGGCGTGGCAGATCATAGCGATATTTAACGCGTTGTCATTTGTGTATTTATTCCGAGCAATCGGCATGGTATACGAGTGTTACAGCGGTCCTTGCATCGGGTCAGAGCGGTCTGAAATCGCGTAGTTAGAACACGGGATAAAGTCATATTGAAATCGTTCTTCCAACACCGGAGTTCGTCCGAATCCACCTAGTGCAGACGATTGAACTCTTTTGGTGTGGCAGACGATTAAGATATTTTAACGTGTTGTCATCTGCGTTCCCATCCCGAGTAATCGGCATGATACGTGGATGTTACAACTATCCGATTGCGTTCGAAATACAATACCGACCCAGATGTTGAGTCCTATCTAACGCCGTGAACGTTAGGTATCCGTGAATATCGCGCTGCGATCGACCTGACGCCGTCTACGTCAGGGTCCCTTAAAAATTGTTATTTTGTTTAAAATCGCGTATCGCCGTATACTTGAGGTCTCCGTGTATTTCGCGTTGCGAACGAGCTGACGCCGTTTACGTCAGGGTCCTATAAATATTGTAAAATTTTGCGACATATCTATCGCCGACCTCATTAGGTTTTGTTCGAAGCTTATTAAAACATTCATAGTGTACGAATTCTTTGTCATATCAGAATATACTCCAATTATACCAGAATAACGTCTAGATTTCTTGACAAAGAACCAAACACTCTCCGCTTTCCAGTGAATGGAGGCACGAACCTAATAAAGACAAGTCAATCAAGGGTCGTGATCGCCCTATCGAGAATTTATCTTGAAATAAGATAAATAATGGACATTTCAAAGGCCTTCGATACGATACCACATGAAATGATAGATATCGGCCTAAACAGTAAAGGTATTCCCAATAAATTAATCGATTTAATTAAGAAAATGTATGAAAATAGTTTAACAAAAATACGCGCTCGAAATGGAAAATCTGTAAACGTTAAACTAAGACGTGGCGTAAAACAAGGCGATCCCCTTTCCCCACTTTTATTCAATTTGAGTATCGAAGCGCTCCTAGTGGAATTAGAAGAAAAAACCACTGGGCTATCGTTTAACGGAGGCCCTAATGTTCCAGTACTAGCCTTCGCAGATGACATAGTTCTTTTAGCCAAGAACAACAAGGAAGCTCAACAACAATTAAATATGGTCGTGAGTTTTTAAAAAAAAATTAAATATGAATTTATCCGCAAAAAAAGTACTTGTTTCGAAATAGTAACAAAAAAAGATACCTGGTTCGTTAAAAACCATTATTATCTTGAAATAAGATAAATAACGGTCACACTATCGTGAAGAAATTATTGACACACGTTCTCACACTTTTCAATGAATCTCGAACAACAACTGTCTCTTCTATCAAATTTAACACTTTCTCTCGTTTTCAATCATTTTCCACTCTAATATCAACACAATATAATTAATTTGAACGATATACTAATTATTTTCGAACCTTCACAGTTACTCGCACATATACACGAAAATGTTTATCACAGACATAGAGCACAAAAAGGGGTCAGCCACAATGAGGTAAATCTTTCCATCTGACCCCGATTTTTGTGACGAGTTCAGAAGAAACACCAACGCGAGTCCGTGCGGCGCGTTGTGTCGCGTCGTGTCGCGTCGCCTGTTTATTTTCCTCGGTCAAAGGACATCATATCCATTTATCCCATTTTTTACGAAAGGCGAGTCAACAAAGCTGCTTTTTTGTCGCGAATTTATCTTTCTGGCATACCTACTACATTCGACAACAACACATTTCTCAGTAAATTTTAATGCATGTATTCACGTAATTAGATAGTCCCTAATTACAAATATATCCCTAATATAAGACGTCCTACAACGATTCTTAGTATTCTTTAAATGATTTGAACAGGAAGGTAATTCCTGTTAATTTATTAACAGATTTTTCCCAATAAATTCTATAATTTAACTTTACTGTTATTTGCTACAAGATTTTCGTATCTTTTTGTTTATACAGGGTGGTCCGTTTAAATAAGAACACCTAAATATCTCTTCAGGTTATTGTGATGCAAAAATTATTTGTTACGTAATGTGTATGGTGTCAATGGACCAAATATTTGGCACGAATATTTCTTTTCCGAGGGTCATTTTTTTCGGAGTTGTCAAGGTCATCGATGTTTTTTGGTACATAACTACATTTTTTTTTATTGCATCGTGTAACTGATGGAAAAATATATTCAGATATGTATAATAACATGACCTTGAAATGACGTTGATCCTCGAAAATTAAAGTTATACCTTTATACAATAACTTTACACAATAACCTAAAGAGATATTTAGGTGTACTTATTTAAACGGACCACCCTGTATATCTATACTGCACTCAATTAAACTACAATCAATAATAAGATATTGAAATCAGTGCAAAGCACAAAACAGTTTAAAATGACCAGTATTAATAATAGTAGGAAAAATAATGCTTTCATTGGCACTGTAACAAAATTCAAATATACTTTAACAGTTGCATACATTTTTTCTGATTATTCAACAGGAAAAAAATAGTGTTTAATACCAGAGATAGGCATTATCTAAATAAAAAATTATTCACATAATTTCGGATGAAGCGCGAGAATCTATCTATAACTTTTATATGACCGTCGAATAGCGTCACGATGTATACATATTACGGTTGTATCCGTAGTTACTTGGTCGGAGAGTATCCGTCAGATTCTATTGTAAAAGATAGATACGTAATCTTGTGGGTTATTTAAATCCAGATGTCGCGCGAGATTTTTCTGCCATCTTTATCTGTTATTTATCTGTGATTTAACCAGATCATTTATTTGATGCTTTTATTTGTGACGAGTATTTCGAATAGATAAAAATCATCTGTATCTTTCTTCGTTATTTTTATTTGATTTCAAATAACTGACATTTTGATACGCCGTTGCCAAATCGTAATACGTACTACAGAAGGACGATAACTTTTGTAATATTGGACTATACGACCTGAATTTTTCTGAACAATTAGAACAATTAGTTTACCTTATCATGTGAAAAACATTTGGGAAGATTGCAATTGGTTGAAATTGCAAAGGATATACCAAAAGTTGTATTTTACAACTTTTTTGTGCGTGGTTTGGATTTTAGGCAACAACAAATAATAAATAATTTGGCATAGGGGCACACGAATTCCGAATTCATAAAGTAGGAGGTGAGTTTGTTTACAATAGTTAACAACGAACGTTCGCGTACACAAAAACACTAAAAGAGTTGAATGAAGAACTACATAGATCAATCATTATTATTTATACGATTGTTTCAATAAATAAATATGTATTATATAAGCAAATGTTTAAACCAATATATTTTTATTACTTAAACGATTGTTTAAACCAATATATTGTTATTACTTAAACGATTGTTTAAACAAATAAATTTTGTATTATTTAAACAATTTTCGTCGCGTTTTGCAATGAGTAAAGGTCTATGCAATCAATGGAAATGTCATTAGGTTTCACCATTGGTACTTTGCTGGAAGGAATTCTTTAGATTACAGATACATGTGTATACAGACTTAAGATAAGATCCGTACAGACATTGCATGCAATTCCCCCTGATCTGCTATGCGGATGACACCTTGGTTTATGCAGAGGAGGAGGACTAGAGGAGAACCAGGCACCTGCTAGAGTCCGCCCTGGACTGCGTCGTCGGGCGAATCCGGAGAATGGGGCTGATCGTGGCCGCTGGAAAGACCGAGACGATCTGGTTGTATGGATCGTCTCAGTCGCGGCGGCAGCCCCAGGGTCAAGACCTCCGGATTCGTGTCGTCAACACCACCGTCGAGATCGGACCTCAAATTAAATTTTTGGGCCTGATCATCGACGGCCGCTGGCGCTTCGAAGACCCAATGGTCTTAGAGGTCCCAATCCTCTAAGACCATTGGGTATTTCGGGAATGTTTGGAGGAGGGGCGTGCTGGATCCCGCCTCCGACGATCCTCCCTTACCGGTGCGGTGGCGGCATATTCTTGGCGTGGGTGGACCGAGCTGAGGCTCGGGAAGCCCATTCCGACGGCTTCAAGGATGGGGACACCGGGCGTTAGAGTAAGTAATGGGGGAGGTTAACACCGGGTAGCATGTTAGCTGGGAGGTGTCCTGTTGAGTACTCGCGTGATCCAGGCACCTCCCCTTTAGCTTAGGTGGGCGTGTGTTTCCAGTGGGTATGCCTCGGGGCATGTCGAGGAGAGTTCCACATAACTCCCCCAGGGGGCCGAGGTATGCGTCACAAATTTTCACACGGAAAAAAAGATGGTGCGTTGTCTCAATGCCCAACAGCTGTAGTGGACTAGTTGAGTTCGCGCTTCCCAATGAGAGATAAATAACTGACAGTCAAATTGGATAAAAACACAACAACTTGCAACTTTAATAACATTAACAAACAACAAGTAAAAAGAGGAGGAAACGGACTTATATTTTAACTTAAATAAACGGAAAAGACAAGACTGTCTCCGCGATGTGATTCTTACAAAATTATCTTTAAAACAGCAGTGATCGCAATGTCCTTAGTCTATTTATAACCGAGGGTCCTTCGTGGGCGTAAACATTATTGACCAATAGAAAATGAGTGGGCGGTTGCTTTCCCGATACTTTTGGTGGGTTCGGAGGTGACCCGAAGACGTAACATCTTAAAAAAAATACTGGGCCCATGGGTTCCCTCGCGTTCGGAATTACCAACAGCTGATTCGCACGTGGATGTTTATTACTGTCAATCGTCATTATGCTCAGACCCAGAAAATCCGCAAAAGCACGTTTTTTTACAATCGTACCCTAATAAAGGCTTGCTGGGCCTGACTCCGAGGCTGATCCGAGGACGGCCAAAGCTATCCTGGTAAAACCTCCTCAAGATAAGCTGAAGTTGCTCGTGCCATAAACTGGTCATATAATTATACAAAAATCTGCCTTCGCGACATAACAAAAGACATTATATGCAATGCATTTTTCTGTCTACGGTTCTGAATTACCGACTCTGTAGAAAATTCTCTGATACGGTAACTAATCACCCGTTGATTGGTCCGATGCGATCTGGCGCGATTGACAAAACACGATCGGCAAAGGTTTCGTGATCGATGCTGACCGCGAGGAACGTAGTTACTGCATAGTCGTGATTCGTATATTATATGTATAGTGTTCACTTTTTTCGTCGCCGAGTGCGATTTATTCTAAGGAAAGATGACGTGAATGTCGGATTGCTTATTTTGTTTAGTTCGAAGAGCGTCTGAGAATAATCTGAGAAATCTACATTTAAGAGTGCGCGGGAGAGACCTGACACTTTTTGGTGATTGCAGCGACACATGCGGAAAAATTAAAAAACTCCTAGAGATCCTTGTCTTTCCTACAGGACTGTGACAGAGAGGACATACGTCACTCGCAGGAGAAACAAAGACAGATTCAGAAGCAGTTTTTCGCTTCCTGAGGCGAAGAAACAATATTATTTCGGAATTCTTTTGTGAAAATATTCTTTCTTCTATTCCGCTGTTACGTACAGAGCGCTTTTTCAGTTTGGCTGTTGAAACTTTATGTAAAAGAAAAGTGTACGTTTTTATAGAATACATTTTTTTTGTACACTTTTTCCAAAATAGGGCTCTGTACGTCGATGCACAAAAATATAAAGAATGTTTCTACACAAAAATCATGAGAAAATACTGCTTCTTCGCCTCAGGAAGCGAAAAATTGCTTATGAATCTGTCTTTGTCTCTCCTGCGAATGACGTATATCCTCGCTGTCACAGCCCTGCAGGAGAGACAAGGATCTCTAGGAGTTTCTTAATTTTTCCGTATGTGTTGCTGCAATCACCAAAAAGTGTCAGGTCGCTCCCGCGCACTCTTAATAACTGTTTGAGGTGTGCACGAGAGAACGAAAGCGAGGAGCAGTATGTTGTCGTTGTCGGTCATGAGAGAGTCAAGAGTGAGTCTACACAGAGAGATTAGCATTGCGAGAGTTACGAACACGTGGTGAATCTATTCATTCAATTTGTTCACTGTTACAATTGTCGGTGTCAAATCTATTAATTGGTAAAAATTTATCAACCACAGGTTAGAGATCGTGCGGTAAGGTAAAGTCGCGCGAGTCTTTTTATTTATAACTGCAGTAAGAGCAACGTATTTCCCGGAAAACTTTTGTAACATAATTTACATTTTCAAGAGAAGCTTTGTGAAAGATAAATCGATAGGAAACGTATTTCTTATTGTTAGGATATTGTCCCTGGTATAGCGTACAGTGTACAACAGAATGTAAAGGAATCGTTTGTCACACTGTTAGGACTACGAACAGTTGGTAGATTTATACCATAGCGCTGAAGGGATATTGCAAATTTTCCAGCAACGCGTAGCACGTCATAAATCTAGGGCGATGAGAACAGTATTCTTCACTGTAACTTGACCAGTAAGGACCATTGGGGAGGAATTCGTATCAGCAGAATTTCTGAATGTTAGATTCGTCGTGTTCTGGTAGCAACAGTGCAACATCTGAAATAAATATATTATTTATTATATTTCATGTACCAATGATATTCATTCCTACAATTTTATTTAATGTGTTATTTTGTTGGATGTGTTACCAGTAAGAATTAAAATGTAACACATTTGTACAACATTTTGCTGCTAAGCATTGAAATTTTGTTTGCATTTATAGACAAAATATTTATACGAGTTCTCTTAATTTTTCTCACACTCTGTCACGGCATATTTAATTAGAAACTATTCACTATGTCCCATAGTTTCTTGTCTTTATACTACCCTACTATTGGTCCCAAAAATGTTGTATAGTTCGTCGAAAGGGACGATTCTCGAGGTCGTTCGAAGTAATTTTTTCCATTTCAAAAATGTTCTCCGCGGCTTTTTAAAGCGTGTGAAAAATAATTTTAATGGAGATGTAAAAGTGGTGAGAATATGTATACCGATGTTATAAATTCGTGGATGGGCGCCCTGACATATTTCTACGACAACCGGAAGACATACTTCGCCAGAATTACAGCATTTAATGCAGAAGAAATCAATATATTTTATAATAATCCCCAAAATACAGTGTAATTCTCCGACGCTATAAAAAATAGCCTATCTGTATTTATCTGTATTTTGGACGTGTACCGAAGAGGCACACGTGTACTCGGTGTTTATTGTCCGTGGGTGATCCAATGATCGTTCGGACTTTGGCTGTGTTTGCACTGCGTGTGCTGACTAGGTTAACTTTAAACTCGAAGGATCACCTTCCCAATTCAAACGAATGAAATACTAAAGTTCGTTCAATAACTATACAATTTCGAAACGTGTACATACAATGTTCCCTAGCGACGAGAATTTCTGCTAGGTCTAACAATAAGTCTAGGTGTCATCCTCAACACCTCGGTCCTCCCCACCTCTTCAAGGTTTGCATACCCACGTCCGGAGATTTGAGGGCGAGCGGGACTAAAACTATTTAGTGTTACACGGATTAGGATTCGTTTATTACACGTGTACGTGTGTAGGCCGGAACTGTTTTGTTTATGTTTTGTGGTAATTTACTAAACAAATAGTTCAAGTTTTGTTATTAATAGAAAAAAGAATATATTGTGTTAATATTATTGGTTGAATTTACAATTTTCTTTAAGCGCCTACAATTCTCTCAGTCTCCTCTAAAACATGGGTAACATATCCAGTGGCGGAGTTACAAATTTTTGACTCCCCTCCGCAAAAATAAGTTTGGACCCCCAGAAAAAAAACAGTTTATATTATATAAAAAAAGAAAACTTATATTACATAAGCCACATGGAGGTACTTACTGTGAATGTATTGCCAAAAACTTTTCAAATAAACTTAGAGAAAAGAACAAATCCAATAAAAAATGTTAATTTTTATTTGTACTTTTCATAATAGGGGTATAATCCTCAACAATTTTTGACTTTTTTTCTTTCGATATTTTTATAGAATGAAGATTTTTTAATGCTTTTAAGAAAGGATAATTGTAAAAATTCAATAAACGCAAAAAATATGTTCTTTCGTCAGTGTACTTTTCATTTAATTTAAATTAAGGATAATTTTAGCAAAATTACAAGATAATAAATACAAAAATTTTGGGCCCTCTCCAATTACGGTCCCCCTCGCGTTGCGGGGTTTTGCGGTATTGTAATTCCGCCACTGAGCATATGTCTTGAAACTTTGAAATTCGTAAATTTGTATAACCGGACTACAGTAATTTTTCGTGGCCTTCGAGGTCACGAGGCCTTCTTACGTATAAAAAAAAACATGTAAATGTTATGCATAAAGGTCGTAGTCAAACGTTTTAACAATGTTAAGTCTAAAAATTCGGTCCCCACTGCGAAAATATTTTTCTTTTCATAAAAGATGAATATTATAAAAATAAAAGAGACATTCGAGGTACTCTTATCGCCCGGTGTGTTTTGTTTGCTCGATCGTTTGTCCAAAGGAGCTTGGAGTCGTCCATAATTATTCAAGGGTAAGTTGGACAGTTTAATTAGTCCAAGTGTTGTGACTAATACTCGATAATGTCTGATAAGTTCTATCCTCTGCAAAAACTTGATGAAGGGTGTGAAAGTGTGGTATGTCGCCCTTGGCGGGATTCTTTAGAAGAGGGATTGGAGGTACTGTATGGCGTAGGGATGAACGGTACTTTGGCAACACGCAAACTTTCCGCCAGGTTCTACTACCCTTACGACGCGGTGCGGCGCGGTAGCAGTTCCCGGTAACCGTTAAGCCCAAGGTGCACGATGTTACTCTTTCGAAACCTTGAGTTTATGACACGTCGATAGCCATACAAGACTTCTCTAAGTTGCGTGCACCTAGAACATTTGCTTCCGAAATGTCAGGGACATGTTTCTTTAAATTCCTGGAGATCATAAAGTACCGTAAGCGCCACGTAACCGTATGTTTCTAGTACATTCTTGCGAGCACGTACATTTGTTATTAGGTAATATGGAGTTACAACTGATACTTAATGAAGTGTGAATCGAAAAAATCAAAATTTGTTGATCTCTCAACATTTTCATTCAGTGTACTAATCGCGCCTGCATTCTATCCAACAAAACTTCTGCTATACACAGACTCCCATTAATATTCGGACGGTCTTAAAAAAACGATAACTTTTTTATATTCGACTATAAGATTTGAACTTTTTTGAGAAGTTAGACCAATTAGTTTACTACATGATGTGAAAAGAAATTTTTTTAAAAATTGTAATTGATCGGAATTGCAGAGAAAATACTAAAAGTTCCATTTTACAACTTTTTTATGTGGGTCTATATTGAAAATCATAAAAAATATAAAAAATAAGTTTTGTAGATCTGTGTCAATTATATGCATTGTGAAAGTTTCATCTAAATCGGTTGATGCGTGAAAAAACGACAAGCATTTAAATATTTGTACCTTTAAACATTTGTAGCTTATTGCAACGTTGACCGGTTGAGAACATGTTTACTTAATACAGATCTACGAAACTTGGTTTCTAAATTTTCAATATTAGCCCACATAAAAAAGTTGTAAGCAATAATTTTAGTATTCTCTCTGCAATTCCGACCAATTATAATTTTCCCAAAAATTCTTTTCACGCTACTTAACAAACCAATTGTTCTGACGTCTAAAAACGATCCAAATCATATGGTCCAATATTTAAAAAATTATCATTTTTTTAAGAGTATCCGAACTGTTTTGCGATGCGACCCGATTCTTGCCGCGTGGATTTTGATTGTATCCAGCCGAGGTCGTAAATCTCGGCTTCACTATTGTGACGCGTCGCGTAATCGTGCCGCCGAAATAATACCCGCCAAATTAATCTTGGGTACTTGGATATCGAGTGAGTGCGCGGTGGTTGTGTACGAGAAAAAACCCGTAGTACACGAAAGAATGTGAATGTGGAAAACGTACGACTCGAAAACGACTGTCCGACGAAATGTAGAGAAGTAGTAAGGCGAACCGTAAAAAACGTAAGGGCCCGCTGCCCCGGAGTATGCCCCTTATATCTAGCGTTGAGTTCTCCATGGGTCCGTTTTGGGAGAAAAAAAGTCGCCTCCATTGGTTGATCGACTTGAGGGAGGAAAAAACTTCCGGGAACGCCCTCGACCGGTGGAGGAGGAAGTGTCCACCCTCAAGTCGATTTCGGAAACTCCAGAACAATACCACGGGACAGCGCGAATGAATTGCCCAAGTGGCCCGCAGATGTTTTCAGCCGTTAGCCTTAGTCCGGTGACGAAAGCTAAGGCTTGAAAACATCCGCGAGCGACCATCGGATGCCACGTTTGGGTACCGTAAAATTGTCTTCCTAAATGGCTTACTCGTGCGGCCCGAACGCTGGCCGTCGAGTATGCGGGCAGTAAGGCCCGCTGCGTATGCAACTGAAACCCTCGCGTACCTGGTACGCAGGCGAGGGCACGGATTAACTTTATGGCCACCTTTTTCATGCCGTCAGCTCGAACCCTCGAGTTCCCCGCGTGGAAAGTCGAGGGATAGCATCCTTCTAATTACTCGAAGGACGGCAAAAAATGAAAAAGGGGCTTTTTCGGAACTATACAATAAGCATCTCGCGACGCGCCTTCCCCAGCTGTGTCGCAGCTGATAGCCTCGCGCGGTCGGCTATTTCCTCGCTTGAAGAAAGCGACGTATCTTCTCGCGGACTCGAAACACGAACATTATTAGGAGTCACTGTACCTACTGTTACTACACTAGCACTTAAAGATAAGCATAGCAAGTGTTCACTAACTAATATGTATGTAGCTGTCAGATAATTGCCTGAAAGAAACATTTTTCACTCGTACGCATCATATACAAACGTGTGCGCAAAGTGCGCATTAGGGTGGGTCCTACGGATTCTCTTATATTTATTTAACGGTTCATGTTAGAGCGCTTTTCGAAACGTAGTTCTCTTTCTAAGAACTTGACCCTTGAGAAAGTGGAACCAAAAAATGTTTTTAACTTTTAAGAAAATATGAAATTTTCTGCAAAATAATATGCAATTAAAAAAAAAAGTAAGTTCCGCAAGTTCGAAGAAAAAATATACTTTTTTCGTTAATATTTATTGATAAAAAATACAAAAAAATACGAAAAAAGTACACTTCAATTTTCAAATTTCAGAAAAAATTGTTCGATTTTGGTCCGACATTTTTTTCAATTTTTTCGAAATCCGTTTCTGTTACGAAACAAATGAATATAACGTAAAAGACGCAGCCTGTTCAGATCTACAGGTTTTGTCTAACACATTTTTCGACGTGCTAAATAATTTAGAAGATATTCGATATAAACGATTTTATGAACATTTAATTAATTATTTTAATTTTTAACGGCCTTGGGGCACGTTTTCTCGTTATCTGCGGGAGTTCAAACTTTGCACAGATTTTTTTTTAATTATTTGGAACAATCATAGGGGGTGCTGTTAAAAAAATTTTTCGACAAGAATAAATACGAGCTACCCTAGTGCGTATTTATCTCTAACGCCTACAAGGAGGAATGCACGCTATATTGCGTCCTCTAGCAATATTTTTGATTACAGAAACTGTGAAATTTCAGAATATTGAACAAAAAAGAACATCGTACATATTTAAAGGTAATATTAAGTATAGCTGGACAGATCAGTCTGTTCAACTGTGTTTCTACATAGGTCGATATTTTGCAATATTCTACATAATAAAGTATTAGGGTACTCGCTCAAAAAATGAATAATTTGAAAAGAAATTTAAACTTTGATAAATACTTGAAGAAATAGAGTCATCCACAATTTCGACAATTGTTTGATATATGTTATCAAAGTTATCACGGTAAGTAGTCTTGATGGTTTTAATTAGGGGTCCCTGTTCATTAAAAAATTATTATAAAAAAAAGTTTCCTGAAAAGTACATACTTTTCTCGATATCACCTGAATGGAATGGAGTGGTCTCGGGCACTTCAATACTTAATATTTTTTTAACGCCAACTGTTAAAAATTATTCTTCAATCGTTTGAATGAAAAGAGAATTTAATTCGCTTTAGTATGCTAAGCATTTACTTTGAGGTGCTAGATCAAATTCTTTTATTTATATACAGGGTGGTTCATTTAAGTCAGGTTACCTAAATATCTCTTTAGGTTATTGTGATGCAAAAAATATTTGTTACGGAATGGGGATGGTGTCAATGGACCAAATATGTGGCAAGAATATTTTTCTCCGAAGGTCATTTTTTTCAGAGTTATCAAGGTCCTCGGTATTTTTTGATACATAACTACATTTTTTTTATTGCATCGTGTAACCGATCGTAAAATATATTCAGATATGTATAATAACATGACCTTGAAATGACCTTCATCTTTGAAAATTAAAGTTCAAATACAAAATAAAACGCTCAATACAAAATTAATCACAGTCGGTACATGTAATATTGTTATATCTTAAATATCGTACGCTTTACAGACATTAGAAACGCTGTTACAACTAAAAACTTGTTAATTATTATATTCCAAATTGATATTTTTGTTCTCTTATTTATGAATATACATATAAGGAGAAGGCAAAGGGTACTGCTCATGTAATATAAAAAAACCTTCTCCCATTTTTTCAGAATGGATTTTCGTTTTTTTTATATTTTCATTTAAATTCATTAACATATCTAGTAACCTAGATGATAGCATCAATGCACAACACACCTCTATACGTTCGGCGATAGGGCATCAGCGTAATACGCAGCGATCCAGGTTCAAGTCCGACGTGGCTATAAATTAATTAGTTTTTCCCTTTTTTCCCAATTTCTACCGTGGAAATACAATGTTTATACAGGGTGTCCTACACCACCCCTCTACCCTTATTAAAATTGTGGAGAGTGATTTTTATTGAAAACTAAAGAAATTTTAGTAACTAATTCGAGTACGCTCTATCGAATGGTGGTAGTTGCAATTTCCAGGACTAACCGCAAAATAGGATTTTCAGAAGTCGTATTTTTTAAATTGGAGCTGGTATTTTTTATTGCATATTTAGTTTGTACGCAGAAAAATATAAAAGTTTTGACTCAAAAAGTTTTCTCGAAAATGTCTTCATTGGACGGAAGATGAACTCCAATGTATGAATTCACATTTTTCAAATTAAAGATGTAATTTTTAATAATGAATTTGCACAAGTTAGATGACAAACAGTAAAGGACAATACCTTCTCTTAAATAATTTAATAAACAACTTAACAGAAATAAACTATTGAAATGAACTTAAGTATCTAATATTTGTTCACGTAACTTGAAAAACCGAGCATAAATGAAAAAGTGTTTAACGTTGGTGTTCAAATGAACCACCATTCTACGTAATACAGAGGTTTATCCTGTTTAGGAAGGAATCGACAGCACGAAGAATTTCATCATCATTTAACAATCGAATTGCTTCATTTATTGCTGTGTTCTTCTGTTAAGTTGTTTATTAAATTATTTAAGAGAAGGTATTGTCCTTTACTGTTTGTCATCTAACTTGTGCAAATTCATTATTAAAAATTACATCTTTAATTTGAAAAATGCGAATTCATACATTGGAGTTGATTTTCCGTCCAATAGAGGCATTTTCAAAACGTCTGAGTCAAAACTTTTATATTTTTTTGCGTACAATCTGAATATGAAATAAAAAAATATCAGGTCCCATTAAAAAAATACGACTTCCGGTGTGAAAATCCTACTTCTGGTTAGTTCTGGACATTGAAACTACCACCATTCGATAGAGCGTACTCAAATTAGTGACTAAAATTTCTTTACTTTTCAATAAAAATCACCCTCCACAATTTGAATAGGGGTGGACGGATGGTCTAGGACACCCTATATATTATTTATGATATACTGTCAAAACACCCGAAAGGAAGAAATCAGAATAATGTGTTAGCGTGCCTAATTGGTCGTTCGGATTATAGTGACGTTGGCCCTACGTTGGACTTGATTGTTGGCCCTACGTTGGTCATGGTCGTTGGACCAACTGCAAAAAGACGACATTTCTAGCAGTTACCCAACTAATCTTCCAACGAAGACTTAATAAAATGCTAACCATAAATGCTACTAGGGTAATATGGCGATACCATTACCTGTCGTTAGACCTCGAATTTTTGGCATTTTCTTTTCAGAATCTACAGAATTATATAAAAAGAAGTCTAACACTTGTAGTTCCGGAAAGTGAAGTTTAACTTTGTTTTGAACTAACTGAAGTCAAATATAATTTTAATGTAATAAAACATAAGTTTCTCAGTCGCATTGAACTTTTCTCGAGACGATAGTGCAAGCGGAGGATCAATCCGACTAGAATGCTTGGACGAATCGGTCTGCTCTGATTCGACAAGCGCGCGATGACTTGCTGCTTGACAAGTTTACGAAAAGGATAAAAATATAATATTATACAATACGTGATGTTTCTATTTGTCATTGAAATGAATAAACTTAAATTTAAACTTTGTGTCAGATAAAAAATATGTGCGCCATATTTTTCATACACAGTCATGTGAAAGAAACATGTGTTTAATAGGTCTACTACTTTCAAGTTGTGCATGAAAATCGAAATTTAATACCTCGAAAAGTTTCTCAGTTATTGACTCCACCTTGTATATTGTATGGAACTATCACGAGACAATAGTCAGCAGCACGGTTGCCAGAGGATTACGCGTGAGATTGATCGTTCGATAACTACCTGTTCCCGTAGAAATGTTTGTTTTTAGACTTAGGAAGACTATCAAAAACGCCATTTTAACCGCTGCAGTATTCACAGTTCGGAGTAGCAATGAAAACGTTGTGAAAGATTTTCTGTACAGTTCTCAATATTGAAGCTTCCGCGAGTAAGCCGTGTTTTTATGAAATTACATACTAGCTCATATAATATTGGGTTCCTTTTTTTCTTTCAATATGTTTATAGGATTACGTCATTTTTTTTATTAGTATACTTGTATTTAAATTTAAATTAGGGATAATTTTAGTAAAATTACAAGATAATATATTCAAAAATTTTCATTTCACCCCGTGTTGCGGAGTCTTGTGGTATTATAGTTCCGCCACTGTATTAATTGCAGTGTTTTTGAAACTTTGGATTAATCAATGAAAAAAAATGCAGATAATTAAAAAATATGTAATGGCAAAGTGGCTTTTTTCTTATATATGCGGTTCGACGACAGGTATTAAGTTTTGTTTGTAAACCAGTAAATGAGATCAAACAGAAGATATCGTTATGTTTTTAAATTGTAGATGTCTTTAATGTTATTGTTAATCAAATTTATTGTTAATATTGTTAATAAAAAATTATCCACTGAAAAAGTTGTTTGTCTATAATAAATGAAATATTTCTGAGCTATAGTATACCTGCGGTAGATGATATACATACCATAAATGGAGATAATTCGTAGTAGACATGAGCAAAATAGAGTTCAAGTGCGCGCGTATGCGGCATACGTAGGTACATACATTCAATATCGATTAGTTTAATGTTCAAAAGCAAAGCATTATATGCATGTACCTATGAAAAGCTTTTGTTGTATATTACATTTATGTGTTGTATTTATGTATGTATGTTGTATATTTTTTTCAAAAATACAACTTTTTGGAAAACACATTTTTGGTTAAGAAGAAACATACAATAATATAAATTCTTATAATGAAAAAAGAGTTATTTTATTAAGACAATTCATCATTAAGATTGCATTAATGATTGATGAAGATAATTCTAAACGAACAAAATGCATCATAACTATACATATTATTATGTACGTATTCGCGTAATGAAATAACAAAATAACCAATAAATTGTGTAAAAATTTCTGTTCCGTATCTCCACTATTACGGTTACCGATAGGACTAAAATACCTATCTCTCCTACTATCGTTTCTCATTTCATTCACGTATCTAAGCAACCATTCGTACTATACATTAATTAGCAATATGTAACCGACGCGGTTCGCTTGGAAATTATCAAGATTGCAATTATCGAGATTTGACCTATTCATTACATAGATTGCGAATGTTTATAACTATAATACAGTAAAAGAATTCTTTTTTAATATAGATTCTCGACAGTTTAACAGAAAAATATTAATTTATATTACTATATATACTATACACTCGATTTTATTATCAATAGGAAAATGCTTCGATATATAGAACACATATTCAGCATTATAAAACTTGAATACGTAATGAAATCTGTAAACATGAACGATGATCGAGTTGAAAAGAGCAAACTCTCTTCAAGTAGGAAATCGAAATTAATTAAAAATGGCGCATAATAATAAAATTGCCCCAGTTGATAAACAAAGTTTTAATTTGTAATTTTACGGAATTTGTAACATTAAAAGAAATATTTGACCTATGCGATATATATTTTTTAATCAATTTTAAGCATATAGGCATTATTAATTTTACGTTGGTATATGATTTTCATTTATAAATGAACTGTAGTTAACCAAGTTTCGAGTACATGCAATAAAACTTCGTGTTCTCAGAGAATATGCTTTTAATGTTTCGATTCGTTCGACATTTGTGAAATAGATACCTTTTTCATGTAATGTTGAGGGTCCACGAAAATTACATTTAAATAATAGGTTTATTATTATGTGTATCGCAATTTCTAGAAGTTTTAAACTTGAGAACCGAAATGATTCTAAATAGTTAATTAGGATGACACGTATATGTTGAATAACTTAGGATGCCACGTAGAATCTGACGAAGCTAACGAAGAATCGTATTCACTCATTATACATTATTTTTTATCTATAGGGGCAGTATTTGCTATTATTGCAAGATTAATTCATTGATACCCTAGTTTTACTGTGTATATGTATATTTTGAAGCATAGATGAAAAATTCAGAATAAAAAAATATTCGCGGTATCATTTTTTATTATGTTTCGTCCTCATACTCTCATTCAAGGACAAACGGAAAATTGAAAAAATCTTATATTAAATTTAACAAATTGTAAACAGACTAAGTAGCGTACGGTTTTTTTACTTTTTTACTGCTTTTTCACTTAGTAGCATTTCCCGTATGCCATAAAACCACATGTTGAATTTTTATTTTCTGCTATATTTCCAGAATACGTGTATCAAACTTCCATTCCAATTATAATAATTTTTACCATTTCCATTGTCGACAAATTTCACTGCGCCGTAATGAATTATGTTTGAAAATTCGACAACCAGATGCACTAGTAGAATACCAGAACTAAAATCAACAGGTTTTGTTGTATGAAGAATAATATAAGCCGACTGTGGCTTCAAATCCTAACGCGAACAAACACTTGTAAGTTGACCAATCCAAACTTTGTTCAAACTTGTACCAATAAATAACTAAGTAGGTATATCTAATTTTAATATACATACATACCAGTAGAATTACGTTATTCCTTCTAATTTTCCAGTTTATATTAATTTTTAAAAAATTAACTCTGGAACATCAACTCTAAAAATACTATAAATGAAGTAAAAACACTTCAAAATCTTTCGGTTTTATGTAACTTACTTGTCCGTATCATCAATAGTTTCAGAAATATTCTCAGGCATAGATTAGAGTATACAGATCACCCTGTATATTAATAATGTCCCTATATCTACAGTATACCTGTTTCTTTATGTAGTTTAATATAACGTTACGGGAACTAATTGTGTTATAAAAAGTTATCGTCTGCTATAAAATGTAACAGTTATTATGTATCATGTTGAGTACACGAGTTGCTGGTAACATTATACCAACAGTCGACCAATAAAATTACTAATCCATCGATTATCCAGGTACAAAGTTTTGCACTTACGCCATTTTAGTAGGTCTTTAATATATTATGAATTCGAGTAATACAGCCGACGAGTTTATCAAATGTTTCAAAACCTGAAACCTAAGAAGTAGAGGAAAATTACATTTCTGGAGGATGAGAAATCTTGTAAAAATTAACCTCTGTGCACTGTTCAGACCAATCAATTTTCTTATTCAAACATAATCAGTTTATCTTTGCCAGAATCGAATGTCAATTGTGTTCCAATTTAATTTTCAAAATTATACATATATCTACGCACAAGTATTGATCGACATAAGTCTTGTTTTTGATCATGTTAAAGCATGTTGAAAATTGATTTGATAGAACTACATATTGATGTGCTATCAGCAAAGAATTTTAATAAAATCTTTCGTTTACTTAGATTAATGTTAAATTAATATATTTATATCTGCATTTGAATTCTTTTTGAACTACTATAACCTTTTCTCTAATGTTATCTCGTGTTATTTCAACGTCCTTCCGATATTTATTCTTTCATTAGTCCAAGAACAGATCATTTCTTAATCTGTTCTTAATCAGAAATGTTTTTACCTTTTTCAAGATTTCTTATACTTGTAAAATGTTTCTTCTAGCCACTGAATGCCTTTCGTCCTACATCTAGCATCTCTTTTTTTATTTCGTCTTCTTTCATTTTGGCTTTCCATCTACAGTCGCTTATTTTTTCCCAGTGTCTCGTTTATTCTCGTTCATGCACCAACTCCTTTACATTTTTTAACAGTTCTTCCTCGCCACATTTCCACCATTCTCGCGTGCCTGTTCCCTTGTCCACCACTCTTTCTTTGCTATTCTTCTTCAACTAAATTGTATTTTTCTCTGCCTCTACGTCCAGTCCTCTTCCATTGTCTCATACTCAATTTCGTTTAATTCTTTTATTCCTATTTTTAGAACTCGACAATGTTTACTTCCGTGCATTTTCATTACCTCCGTTTCTCCTACTCTTCATTCTATTTATCAATTTCAATGTCCATTAAATACTAATTAGACAGCTGTCTTTATCTTCTGTTTTCTATCTCCTAAATGTCTGTCCTTCAATCATAACTACTCCCCCCCCCCCCCCCACCGCCTTTCGACTTTTCCTATATTTTCGTCTATAATTCCAGAATTTTTTTCTCCATTTTTTTCTCCTTCTTGGTTATATCCTTTCATATCGTTTTACCCCTATCTTTATGTTATCTTCCTCCTTTCTTCCTTGGTCCTCTTTTTTATCTGATGACCTCCTTACCCTTTTGTTTCCCTGGTAACTTTTTTCATAATTCTTCTAAACTTCTTACTCTTTCCTTCGTTCTCCTCCACATATTTCTTAACTCTGCTTATTTTCCGTCGATCTTTCCTTCTAACCTTTCTTCACTTGTTAGTCTGTTCATAGTTTATACTGTTTCCTTCTCCATAGATCTCGATCTCCCTGAATTGTTTTCGTGTAAAAATAGATAATTGAAATACCTATTTCAAATTTTCAAACGATTTATGCAATTTAAGGAGAGTTTATTAAACAGTTTAACAATGTTCTAAAATATTTTGTAAAGAGTAATACGAAATTTCATTTGCTTAATATTTTATAGTTTACCTTTATTTAAATTTACATTAATTATGCAATATTAGTAGTTTAAAGGCAATTAACGCTCCGAGTTCAAACAGAAAAAGTATAATATACGTATTTAACAATTGTATGCGAATCTCGAATAAAAGTCTATGTTACATTTCCGATTTTCTGTCTATACTGTATTTGATACGTCGTCCGGACAGTTTATGATAACATGTGTACGTTGACTCGGGTGGCTCTTATTTTCGACTTTTGAAATTTTTTGTTGTCATCCCTCAGGATTGTTCCAAATGATAAAAAAAAATCTGTGCTGCGATGCGACTTCTTCGATAAGTGTCAAACATCCAAAGGGCTTCCTTTTTTTCTATTTATGATTGACCACTGGCGCAATATTCACAACCAGGGTAACTTTACCGATTACTGCGGTATTATACTTCGATCTTATTTTATTTTAATATTATTTTTAATATGTCACGAAATAATAATATGTGTAAGCATTTATATTGGTGGCCGTCAAAACTTAATAAAACATAAGAAAATATTAAACAATAAAATCGATAATATTTTGTACGTATTACTGCGGACGAAAAAGAGCATTGTACCAATTACTGCGTACCCATTACTGCGGATAAGATTCGAAATACGTGAGCGTCCAGAAACAAACTACATATTTAGGTGTTCATTTAAGTAAATCTTGAGAACAGTCACAAATGATTTTTTTAGTAGTATAATATTGTAGTATAATACCGTAGCATAATAAGTATAAAGTTTTCAGTTCCATAAGTAGATCTTTTCGTGCAGTTCACTATACCTTGTCATTTATTATTGTTACTGTTTTTTTTCATTACTTTTCGATTTAATTTTTGCCATATTTTCTTATTTTATCTATAATACTCTTTATGTAGAATCGTATCCTACCTAATTACGCGTTTCTAATAGGTATCTTACCTGAAACGTTAAGCTAAAGTCAAGTCCGTTTGTCATCGTAGTTGCAATTGAGTACCAGGGATATTCCTAATGATTTTTGTGCTGCAGTAATGAGCTCCTCCTTCACTTTAATGTACGCGATGCTGAGGGCTTAATTTTTTTATTACAAAGGCAAGAGGAGTTTCTTTTTATATTCTTATTGTATCGAAGTAGGTATCTAAATAATAATGAAACTTTCCCCTATGCAATTTAGGGTAATGTAAAGAATGTACAATCATATGAACAACACTCCTTTGGTGATCGAGATAGAAGAAAGTGGACTTATGCTTACCTGCCTTTTATGAAGAATGTTTTTTCAAATCCTGAGATTATAAAAATGTGAGAACGATTGACAATTTTGTTTGCCACACCAACGAGAAAACATTCTCATTGAATTGTACAAATTTATTTAGGGTAAAATATTTTTTTTCCGTATTTTAATCTTATTAGGAAAAAACAGCGCAGGAATAGGTACATTTACACCAGGGTACACTAAAGTAATCTACAGAGACTGTACAATCATGTTATGCTGTTAACTGAATTTCTTCCAAAATGTAAAATAGAGTGAAATTCCGTCGCCAAGTTCTGGGCACTGATAATATCATGTCCAAATTCTTAATAATTCACTGTTTGTAATGCAAAGATCAGAATGAAAATACAACCAATTCTAAATACAGAAGCGTTCACGTTCCAATTACTTTGTTCTAAATAGTCTTGTATGTACAGGTTCGATGTTGAAATTATTCTGTACTAAGATTCTGACGCAATTCCTTATCGAAGTTCGGGAAGAATAATAAGGTGGCGACTCACTAGTTTGGGGCGTAATCCAAAATTATGCAATGACTACTGACCCCGTGATTTCATTTTCACACGTAGGCCATGAACTACACTGCACAAGGATCCCGTGTTCAAGAATTTTTTCCTCGGAACTGGTTTTTCTCGTTTTCCGCTGCGCGTGGGCCTACGTTGCGCCTATTACGTATGGAGACTCTTTCTACGTGACTCTTTTACTCCCTTCTTGGAACCACGTATTGATATAAGAGGTTCAGCTTACACGTCCTAATAAACAACTCCTTATGGGAAAGTACATACAGGGTGAGGCGCCAGAAACAGGCCACCTGAATAACTCGGCTGTTATTGGTGTTAGGAAGAAATGCATCAGATGGAACTTGCTTGGTTTCGAGGGGACATTAATCTGATGTTAGTAGCTTTTTTATTCAACTTTTAGTCAACTTCATTTTTTTTAATGGAATGGTATGTTTTTTTATGTACTATCGGGTAGAGCCTTGTACAATGACCTATGGGTCAAGGTCATTCGTGGTCTGGTTAAGCCAATTGTGATAGAAAATAATTTACATTGAGGAAATGGTCGATCATCGTTGATTTATGTATCTAACAGTAATACACGACTAATACAAGTGTTCAAACTGGCGACCTTGAACATTGCTGCATGCGCTCCTAAGCGCTGTTTAACGGATAATATGTATGTAATGATATTTGGTCCCCTCAGGGTTTCAAATCCATTCCACCACCTCTCCCTTTACCAATCCTCAACTATCGCCTAATTTCCAATTTCAGCGGGACCTACTTTTTATTAAGGTGGGTTCCGAACCACCTATTTTGCCAACAACACGTGAAACGCACCCAGAGGGCCACTTCCCGGCTTTTTACCGAGCGGTCACCCATCCTAGGTGCGGACCCCGTCCTACGCCGTTTAACTTCGGTGATCGAACGAGAACCAGTATTTTCAGCGAGGCAATGGTCGTTGACCGCTTAACGGATAATATAACATGTTGAATTTTAGTTTGGTTTTTCGCGGCACAAGCTCTTCTTATACGCTCTTTCATGTCTTCTCTAGTTGTTGGTGTCTCATTATACACTTGCTGTTTTAATTTTCCCCACAAATAGAAGTGCAGAGGTATTAAATCTGGAGAACGCGCGGACCATTTATGATTTCTTGCACGACCAATCCAACGATCTCCGAATTTCACATTGAGGAATTGAATAATTATCCGTGCAGTATGAGCAGGGCATCCGTCTTATTGGAACCACATAGTTTTCCGTATGCGAAGCGGAATATTATCTAGCAGCTGTGGTAAAATTTCCGTTAAAATGTGTTTATATCTCGAAGTGTTTAATGTGCCATCGGTAAAATAAGGGCCATTATCAAGAAGTTCGTACCAAACGTTTACAGACCAAGGTCTTTGTTTATCCACTTCTCGCAGCCACCGCGGATTTTCTTTTGACCAATAATGTATATTATGACGATTGTCTTGGCCACAGTTTGTAAATGTGGCTTCGTCTGAAAACAAAACTCTAGTCAAAAACACCTGATCAATCTGTAATTTCCGCAGACCCCATTCACAAAAATTTACACGGTTTTGAAAATCATTCCCATGTAATTCTTGGTGAAGTGAAACATGAAAAGGATGGGATTTATTGGAATGTAATATTCGTAAAACACTTTGTTGACCGATGCCACTTCCACGTGCTAGCTGCATTGTACTAGCATGGGGATTGTGTGTTATAGCTGCCAAAATGTTCACTGTACTTCGATCATCAGTTGCTGTCTTGGATCTTCTTTGTATTTTGTTACCTATATTTCCAGTTTCTTGAAAACGTTTAATAACATTCGTGAAGGCTGATCGTGAGGGTCTGGCACGCTCGGGAAACCGTTCAGCATACAAACGGATTGCTTCTCTTACAATTTGGCGACATTCTCCATAAACAAAAACCATATCTACTTTCTCTGTTATTAAATAACGCATTTCGGAAGCTTAAGATGCACTTCGCTCGGCAGAGATTTTCATAAACGACTAATCATATGTACAGAAGAAGCGACCCGCGTGATTGAATGTTTATTTTCATTCAATGAACCATAATAAGAGAGATTCCGAGACAGAGATGAAGTAATATCAACAACCAGAGGCGGCAAGGAAGTGTTCGACCACTTCCTCAATGTAAATTATTTTCCATCACAATTAGCTTAATCAGACGACGAATGACCTTGACCCATAGGTCATTGTACGCGTCATAAAAGGCTCTACCCGATAGTACGTAAAGAAACATACCATACCATTTTAAAAAATGAAGTTGACCTTCATATGTCCGTTACGCTTCCACCTATAAAAGGCTACTAACATCAGATTAATGCCCCCTTGAAACCAAGCAAGTTCCATCTGATGCATTTCTTCCTAACACCAATAGCAGCCGAGTTATTCAGGTGGCCTGTTTCTGGCGTCTCACCCTGTATATGTAGTTCGGAAAATTCGGAGAAACGTCATTGAGATTACGCATGCCCTCACTACGAATTTGTACTATACATAGTATAAAGCGATCAAGTTTGTCCATAGTTTGGTTAGTATGAGTCTGAAAACGAAGCGATATACCATACAGTGGTTCACGAAGGTATTCAAACGCTTACATTTAAATGAATAAAATAAGATGTACTAAACTAATTTGTTTAAAACAATTTGGTATCTACAGTAAGGGGGAAGTCTCAAGATTACGCCAGTAAAATTTGCAAAGGATTCAAGATCGTAGGCAGAAGTTATGATATATTTATTAGAAACACGCAAAATAAGTGACTCACAAAAGTATTCGAACGCTGTAACGCTGTTGATATGTCATTGTTTTCATCTTTCTGAAAAAGTAACGTACACATTACTACTAAATGAAAACATTGGTACACTCAGTTGATCTTAAGGCATCGTTTCCGTAACAGCAAAATTAAACTATGCACAGTAGCAGTTAAAATGAAGACTAAAACGTCAGAAACACAAAAGTGTGAAAGAGAAATAATACATTGATTGCATAAAGATAGAAAATCATATAACGAGATTGCAGGAATTGTGAACAGAAGTAAGTCCACAATACATTACATTATAAAAAATTCAAAAAATGAAGGAATAATTCCGAACAACTCTCGATCAGGTCGATCAAAGACATTAACTGAAAGAGAACAGAAAATGATTATTCGCGAAATAAAAAAAAGTCCTACTATATCCGCTCCTAAATTCACAAATATTGTAGCTGATATGTTTTATGAACAAGTTTATCCCGAATTATGTCGACGAATCTTACGAAATAATGATTTTCATGGCAAACTAACCACGAAAGAAGCCTTTTGCTAAAGTATATCTCAATAAAGATAATTTTATTTTTGGGATAAAGTCATCTTTTCGGATGAGTCTAAATTTAACATCTTTGGTTCAGATGGTCAAAATTATGTTTGGAGAAAACTAAATACGGAATTGGAAATTAAACATTTACACGAAACAGTGAAATACGGAGGTGGATTAGTTATGGTGTGGGGGTGCATGGCAGTAAATGCCTCCGGAAATTTGGTATTCATTGATGGAATACTCGATAAATATAAGTATTTAAATATTTCAAAGAACAACCTTGAAGAAAGTGCCCGTAATTTAGGATTATTGGAACTTCCATTTCCAATAAGATAATAATCCCAAGCATGCTGCTAGAATTGTGAAAGAATGGATCATATGTATAACACACCACATATGTTAACTACTTCACCGCAAAGTCCAGGCATCAATACGATTAAAAATTTATGGGCTGAAATCGGCAATAGATTATTGAATTCTATTGTGTGTATTTTTACAAAATCATTGATTTGATAGTATGAAACGTCGATTGAAACACATCGTTACTGCTAAAGGTGGTCCAACAAAATATTAATATTAAATAATGTAATAATATATGTAGCGTTCGAATACTTTTGCGAGTCACTTATTATACCTGTTTCTAATAAATGTATCGTAACTTCTGCCTACGTTCTTGAATCCTTTCAAATTTTACTGGCGTAATCTAGAGAAATTAGTTTAATACATCTTATTTTATTCATTAAAATTTGTAAATGTAAGCGTTCGAATACTTTCGTGAACCACTGTACATCGTAAGATCGGGTTCTTAGTTTCTTTCGATCAACGCTTAATACATTACAAACCGCCTCTTTTGAGGCAAGTTAAGCAAGTCACCCTTGTATTTCTCAATGCGTCAAAACCGAAGGAGCTCGGGATTTAGTATCCGCGAAATACACTACGGTTACACAATAACTAAGTGTACTTAGACATTCGATCACGACCAATCAATTCTATGTATGTCCTGCGTATATTAACTAAATAAAGCACGCGAACACCGCGGATCTCTAAAATCGATTTTGATGAAAAGGAGGCGTCATACGAATAAATATTATTCCTTGTTTCGACTTATTTTTACATGTGTTATAGAATCGACTAATCGTCTGATCACACTCTGTATAATAAATAAATAAATCAGAAAACAAATGATATAGAAGTAAATATATAAAAATAAGAAAAGAAATGAAAGTAAAAATAAACTCCAGAATTTTGAGGTACGAACGTACCAACATCCATTTTTTAAATATTGATTAAACAATTAATTTTTTCTGAAATCTTTTTATTAAATTTTTAAAAAATCATTGTCCTAGACCTAGACCCTCTAATTCCCGAGATATTAACAGAAATAGGATTTTCACCCTCATCTTTGAAGTGTGACATATTTTTCAACAAACTATATTCTGTATTTTCATTAAAATCTTGGATAATGTTCCTTGTCGGACTCGGATATTGAGGGCTTTACAAGAATTTCCAACGTTTATGAAGCAACGAGAGAAACTGCATCGAACACTCGATTGCAGAGGCCTTTAAGAAAGAGAAGAAAAAGCGTTCCATGAGTACTCGCGTGGGAGGATGCTTCCGTATTAAATGAGTGTATTATGAAACCTTATCCAGCTAGCCTTTTCAAAGGATCTCCGGAAAGAATTTTTAATTATAAAATACCTATAGTAAGAAATTCGTTCGAGAAATTCGTTCGGGAAATTCGTTGGTATACGTTTCCAGAACATTTCGAAAACTTATACCGTTTGTTACACATAATAAGACGTTACGTTCTGTATATGTATGTGTATGATGCGCCAATTGGTTTAGTCGGTAGCGACTTTGTCTTCGACTGCTTGAGAAGCAACCGAGAGAGCGACTAAGTAAATCCTACGCGCTATACGGAATACATATGCACGTATGTATGTAGGTATCCCTATGTCTTGTTACCGCGTTTAAATATTGCTACGGCGACGTGATCATTGTAAAGTCGTCGTAATGCGAAACTTCCCTGCGATGAACAACCCATAAGCAGGGCCAACCCTACGATAGTCGCCGCCTTCCTGCGAAGTTAATATTGTTATTAATAATTTAATTTATTTTTTAGTATACAATGTAATGTAATTAATTACATAAAGCACTGCATAAGTACTAAGTAATATACATAAAACAAAACGGATTTACTCGTATTATAAATTCTTAAATTCTTAGAAAATTTAAATTTACAAGCAAACAATAATATTAAAATTTGAGTAACTTAGCATGGTACCAACATCATGTTCTATTGCAATTATTAATAAACCTGCTAACCGATCTTGAGACTTGGATGACCTTAAGTAGTTTTTTATTATTTTTCATCTCGAGAAAGATCTTTCGAGAGAAGCTACTGTTACGCTCACTCATACTGACACGTGTTTTAAATTTATTTTCATACCAGCTTATTTAAAATATTCAAAATAATATTCGTTTCGACATTAATCCTCCGCATACTGTGCCGGAGTCACGGCCTTGGTGCCATACTGCTCGGGTTGAGAGCGTTAATGCACACAATGACGGAATACGCACTGTCACGTTTCAATGAAGATCTCGAGCTCGAGCGATCGACCATATTGCTCGAGGAACGAGCAATAGTTTTGAGGACCCCAGGTATGTATTAGTGAAATATCGGTGTGAGTCAGAAATGACTCCGCAGAAAGGACTCTGCGCTTCAGTAGTCGGAGGGTTAAATTTGGTTGACATTAAAAAATTTTAAAAACAGTGTTACAAGCCGAGGATTGTTTTTAATTTATGGAATTTACTGTGGACTGGCCGATGCCTATTTTACAACCAGGTTGCCGCGATGAAATAAGGATCGTGATTTCGTTGTCTCGTCCCGTATAAAAATGTATCAGATACACTTCGAGCGGCAATGGTCGCAGAATACCGACTACTGGACGTTTGAAAGGATGCAAGAATTAGCAAAAGACTCTAATACTTTAATAAAGAATGATATATTCTGATTTAATATCCGATCAATGCAAATGGTTAGTGTAAGTTGTCGCGAGTTTTACGCTCTCAGTTTTAACGCACTGAGAAATGCGGGTGTGATCTACTACGATTTATGAATTGTATTATGTAGTAACTGCTCGATAGGGACTTTAACTACACGATCTTACTTAAACCGTTTCGCGTCGCGATACAAATAACACTGTCTTTATTTCGCTTGGAACTCCCGATTTTGAGGAGGACCCATGCCCCTTATACACATGGGACCGAAATCGGACTAAACTATAGTGGGGCCACGTGCTACTCCTGATTAGATTTCGATTTCTCGGCAGTTATGCAACTCAGTGCATTGTCAAAAATAGCCCTGGTTCTTCTCACTTTTGAGTAAACTCTTTGTTCTTAACCATTTCGCTACTGAAGTTGAGATATCTCGCTTCCACGATTTCGATGAAACGGTGTTATGGACGAAATCCACTTGACCATAGAACATTGACCACTTGACCACTGACTACTTGACCATTTTACAGTGGAGTCGAGTTTTATCGACATCCTGGAAGCGAGATATCTCGTCCACGGTAGCGAAGTGGTTAAGTAGGCCGTCTGTTCGGACATACATATATCTCCGGAAGGGTCAACAGTCACAAACAGAAACGTCCGCATACGTAACAACAGCATACATTTTATTTTAAAAAATTATCTTGTAAGACGCCCTGAAATTGTTCATCACTTGCATGGTGCCTTAGGCCGGCAATCTTTCTAAGGAAACTGCTGATCAACCAACTGTTCCGTCGCGCAGGAACAGTTTCACGTGTTTTTCCTTCGGAGAT
>CM052218.1:16735042-16897461 GCA_028454225.1 Lasioglossum leucozonium | reverse complement strand
TCGTCACCGAGAGGACCAGTTACCCTCATTTCGAAGTAACAAATGGATTTACGGCTGAATTATGTGAGTTTTTACAATAATTAATGCAATCGATTTCTGTTCTGTTTCGCTTGTTCATTTCTTCGTTGCGGCGAACCGCCGCGCTGGCAGTAGGAGATACAGCCGGCGTGCCAGACAGTTCGCGTCTAGCTCGCGCTCTGATTGGTCCGTGTTTTTCGTTAATAACTCCCAAACGAAGCCCCAACTGACATTTTGCAAAACGAAAATGTCGTTTCAAATGACCTCAGGAACCTCCCATTCCCGGGAGTTGAGGGAGTTTTGGGACACCCTGTATATAGTATTTTTTTTCTTAAATTTGAAAGCGCCCAGTGGCTCAAGTGATGAGGCTCGCGGTTACTCTTGTGATCCCGGGTTCGAATCCCCCCGGCACCTGTGAGATTTTTTCTCAAGTGATATAAAAAAACGCGACACACCGGGATGGTTTGGAATCAACCTTAAGAAACTGTAGGTCCAATTACTGTTTTATGTTACACTTACACTCGTTTTTTTCATAAATGTCTGATGATAGTAATAGAAATAATGCCAGGTATGTCCCACGAACGTTCAAATAACGTCCGTATGTCGCAGAAAAATTCCACATACGTCCCAGGGACGTCCCAGATAGGTCCGTACGGGACGTCCTATGTACGTCACACTTTGTAACACCGACATCATTCAGACATTTCTGGGACGTATATCGGACATATATCGGACATATCTCGAACATACGGACATGATTCGGACATCCCTGGGACATAAGAAGGTCCGACTACGGACGTCCTTAGGGCATCCATCGGACATCCGAGTGCTACCTGGGATGTTCTAATTATAACAATATATCACTCCTCTTTGATCGTTGATTTATTTGTACAAGTACAGAATGGTGACCGTTTTACCAATGTACAATTACATTACATTACCAACGTTATATTTATGGAAATATTTTTGATATATTGATGGACACTTCCTATTTAAGTAGAGTAATTATAAATTCTTATAGATGAGTTCTAGTAATGGTCTATCTAACACTATGTACAGTGACTCAGATACTTGATCACATACTGTTTAGAACAGAATACATTTTTTAAATGGACCAAACGACTCCAATTTCTCTGTAAGGCTAAAAGAATTAGTTTAGTAAATGATGTCTAACAAACATGTTGAAAAAATGCATTTAGTCGGAATTGTGAAAAAAAGGAGTTATAAAAGATCAAATGTGGTAAAAATGGCAGATATAGGCCAAAAATCGTGAAAAATTGCAATTTTTACCACATTTGATCATTTATCACTCGTAAACCAATTAACCAATTTCGATGAAATTTACAGCACGCATATAACTTATACCAATTTACAAAACACATTTTTAAAAATTTTCATTATTGGCCCAGATAAAAAAGTTGTAATAATCACTTTTACTATTTTCTTTTCACAATTCCGACCAAATGCATTTTTTCAACATGTTGGTTAGACGTCATTCACTGAACTAATCTTTCTAGCCTTACAGAAAAATTGAAATCGTTTGGTCCATTTACAAAAAAGTTATTCTGATCTAAATTGTGCGTGTGATCAATTATCGGAGTCACTGTATATCCACTTTCGAAATCCATCACTTCACAATTTAAGACTTAAGGTAATAGTTCACCTACTATTAATATAGTCCTACTAACAAATATGTTACAATACTTATGAAATAAAACTAATGATGTGGAGCTGAATTTATGTTGAAATTCATTAAACAAATAGATTATTAATTTTAATGTGTGGTATAATATATTTATATGAAATCTAAAATATATTTGTGTAGCTATATTTACATAGTTCTCGTCAAAAATGAAGTATTATCATTTTAGCTTGAAATTCTTTTCAAAATTCTCTAGGTAGTACAACCGTCTAAACTGATAAGTATTCTTACAACAGGTTTTCGTATAGTTGGATCATTAGGCTATGATACATTTTCTCTACAAGCAGTAGCAGAAAATTCCAGTGACAACTTTAAAGAAATGCGTCCAGTTCATATTACGAAATTTTTAAATGGTTCTCAAGAAAAAGTGGAGAAACAGACTTCTTGAAGGAGCGGAACATAATAAGAGAATACTAGAGAGAAAAGCTCAAGACGAATATTTTTCTAGAAAGGAAACGGTCTCGTGTAATGACCCTCGACCCGGTCGTGATAATAAATAAGAAAATTAGTTTATCGTCTAATTTTAAGGTATAACATACTTCTAGAATTCTGAATGATTTTCATAGACTTAACATACACCCAACACGTAACCTACCTAACACCTAAATAGCTCCGTTAGGCTTGAAGATATAAGAAAATGTTACAGAGAAACATTGCACTTACTGTTAATATGGTGATACAAAAAATGTTCTGATTATTGTCGTTTTCAAGGTCTTTTGAAAGTCATCGATGACTTCTACATGATACCATATGTATATTTTCAACTGCACTTCAGTATTGTAAATGATGTCAAGGCGAGTTAAATGATGTGGTATACTATGACCTGCAAATGACCTTGAATTAGATAATTCATGATAAAGCAATGACAACTTCAAAATTTGCAGTCATTTTATTTGAATTAAATTAAATGTTCAAAATTATGACCTTGAGCAGTACACGAACATTTAAACGTTTTGCAAGATAATCAATTACACTTTTAACGTACAATATCTTGGAATGTTCTCCAAAAAAAGGTCAAGATGACTTAGATTGGCCATAGTATGTGTCCATTACGTTGTATCCAGCGATTTGGAAGTTTATTATTCTGAAATTCTTGTGCCGACGAATATCTAAAGAAATATCTTCTAAAAATATGGGCAACGTTTCTTCTAAAAAATTAAGTTTGTTGATAATCTTGTTCGTGTACGCTTAGAGATCACCTTCCGTTAACAGTATACATATGCATGTGGGTGTTATGAGATCTAATGGCTTAAGAAATTAAGTTTCTGTTGATCAAACTGTACCTATTTATGAGTCCAAGTTCATTTGAAGGTCATAGTGTACCACATCATTGAACTCGTCTTGACATGAGCTATAACACTATGAAGTCAAAAATATATGGTGCCATTTAAAAACCATCGATGACCTTTCAACGACCTTGAAAACAACAACTTCCCTCTGTAACATTCTCTTCTATTTTCAAGCCCAACGGAGCTACACATTTAGGTGGCCTGTTTCTCGTGAATCACCGTGTAAAATACTCAATAAATCTGGTAAGGGTTGTAAGTCCTTGTCATAGATCTATTGATATATATTATTGCACAGTCAGTGCCACACTCGCGTTCAGTTAAGAATTATTTATTCTTGGTATGTATATTTACTAATACAACTTGTTCTTACTGTACAAAGTTCGATAGTTCACACGTTCGTTCGTTCGTAAATACACAGGTTTGTTCTTTCAAGAGTAAAGAGAATCAGCGCGTTCGAAAGTTCTAAAATTCTACCCCGCGCAGTGACCAAACATGCCTACTTATACTCGCGGGAAGGTGGGTGTTTTTTTCCTCTTACCCAATTAGAAAACCTTCCTTCTGGAGGGCAGTGGCAATTTCCAGAGAAGCTACCGCCCACCGTGATAGAAAGGATGGTAGGAAATCCGCCGTACAGAGAGAGGGAATGAAGTCCGAAAACAGTACATTATGGGGTGACGAGATGCGTAATGGGTGGCAAGGCCCAGGTATCACCCAGGTCAGTAGGGATGGCGAGGGCCCGGGTCAAGATGCGGGTGATCGGCGCATGGTTAGTTTGTCGAATGTTTTTTACAATGTGGCATTGTCTCGAGGGAACGTGACTTAGCAAGAATTTTGGGCAAGGAATTCAGAGAGCGCACGTGGAAACAAGTATTACGGTGTCATAAAAATCTTCAGGTCCTAGTCCTTAACCCTTAAGTGGGCGCGCCTATTTTTGTTACATAACTGGGCGCGCGGAGCACTTTGTGCACCATCCTTTAAAACTACGTATATCACAAATTTTATGTCAAATAAATAACACGTCCATAACTTTAAAGTACCTAAGGATAACTGAAAACCATATCGGCTCTAGTGGGATGACACTACAGTCGTAGGTTATGTGGGGGCGTGCCAATCGTAACTAGCAGAAATAAAAATTATACTACATTAAACTACAAACGGTGCAGTCAGTGCTACTGCGCGCCCACTTATGGGTTAACGATAATTTCTCCCCTTCTTTAGAAGTTAAAAACGATTCTAACACACCCGGTATATACTTTTGATAGTTACGACAGTATCATAGAATAGTATAGTTGTAAGTAGTAATTTTTAGTTTTGCATAAGGTAGCGATTTTGAAAAACGTAACTGCCACGTTTCAGAGATAGGTTTGCCTGTAATTTATCATTTGATAACTTGCGAAACTTGTAAATTATATGATACGTCGTCGTGTAGCAAGATTCGCTGAACTCTTAACAAGATCGGGGGAATGTTGACTGTGTGGGCTAACGTACGATACAGAAACGGAAACGGAAACTCAAAGAAGTCTGCGGAAAAGCGTAGAGTGTGGAGCATTCACGCAAGGTACAGAAGGTGCCATAAATCCAAAGCGTTTGCAGAGCATTCGGACTGGAATAGATTAAGCTTCTCCGGAAGTTGTATCCAAATGCAAGAAACTTCTCGATCTCGCCCGTTCACTTTTTAACTAAACTTTCTGCTAATGCATCTGCGTTGTTCACACGTTGTGCGCTCACCACCAAAATCTCCAACTCAGAGAGGGTTGCTCAGAGTCATTGGAAATCATGTTCGCGCGTACCATTTCAATTAATGATTAGCTTATTTAGAAACAGAAATTTTAAAAATCGATTAATCGTATTTAAGCATTTCAGATACTACGTAGAACGAAATTGGAAAGTTTTTAAATAAATGCAAATGTTCAATGATGGATTGAGGAACTCTTAAAAGCTCGATTAAAAGTGAATCGTTTCAAATTTGTAATTATTATTAACAAAATTCATGAAATTGTTACTAAAAGCGATGCCATTACTATATTTGAGTATGAATAGCCATTAAGCCAATTCATATCAATCAAGAATTGATACCTCTACGGCTCGGCGCGGCGGTGGTGGTACTTCTGATACGATCACACGAGATATGCTGTATCATACACCAAATTGTGAAAGATGTTCAATTTCAATAATTGTATAGTGAATGAAAAATGATTAATGTATTGTTTCCCGAGTCCTATTTCCAACATAGCTACGTCTTTCCTACTTTCCTAGTTTCACTGTTTTATAGTAGAGAACTCTATAGAAAATAATAAGGAATTTTACAAATTTTATTGGGAAAACAACGATTTCATTATCTTTCAATGTTTTCAAAGTAAAGTTTTCGAAGCGGAATGTTTACCTCGTATAACACACAATAATAGTTCCATATTTATATTCATTATATGCGTAATTAAATTAATCATATGAATGTGAAATCTACAACGGATTATTTCCAATTATCATATATTACACAGGTTGCCAGATATACCAACTAAAGCGTTGCAAGCTGTTTTCTCAGAATCTAATGAAAATATCGACTTTATTTTTTTTCAATTAAATGGCTAAACAGGCTAATATTTTAGTATATATTAAATTCGTTTGGAGTAACTTGAGGAGGGGGAAGGGCCCAACATTTCGTTAGAGTATTGTGTATTTGTTATTGTGATATCTCACATTAAACTGAGTAACATTTACTTGAACCATTTCTTTTTCTCATTGTGCATAGTTAGAGAGTTCCAGCGAAAAATTTGTACTGATTGAAACTTTGAAGAGACGAAAAAGAAAACGAGAAATATTATAATAGCATTGCATATCATTTTATAAAACGTTCAAAATGGAAAGTTCCAAGTTCCTTGGATTTCTCAGCACTTTCTAAATCTTGTACAAATACTCTGTCGAACAATTGATAATATTATAGAGCTAATCGATGCACAAGCTTAACTTGCCCGTAAACATATTCGCAGAATCAATTTCAAATGTTCACTATAACTCTGTAACTACATATACGTATGCACAATCAAAAATATGGTTCTCCAAAATTGTTATAAAAATACGTAACGATAGTTTTGTTTATTTGTAGTAATATTAAATGTCACAAGAAAAAGTCTAATTCATTAATTCTCTACAACGGTATTCCTCACACTGCCGCCGCACAGTGGTGGCATTTAACCAAAAAGCGGAAAAAATCTGTAAGTACCAAACAATCCAACAAATCTGTTTGAAAATTTGTGGAAGATCACAGGTACAACACTTATTTGAAAAAAATTTTTTTTATAAAGTTGTTAAACATTAGCCAAAATGGGCTAATTGGAATCCTCTGCATTACGCTCATTATTTATTTCTGGAAGCACACAACATATTCTCAAAGTTTTGGCAATATGTAACATTGAAATAACTGTGTTAAAAAATCTCAGCCACCTGCGGACAAGCTTCGCTGCAATTCGAGCAATAACTTCTCTTCCAACTATCCGTCATAGAAGTCTAAACTAGCCAAATCTACGAAAAAATATGATAGTATCAAAACGTTTGATTCAGTTTACGTAAAAATGTTTATTCCAGAGTTTTTGAGGTTGTTAACTATCAATTTCAAATGCAAACTTCGAAAAACAAAATGGTTGATCCAATAAATAACAATGCAACAACAAATTAAAAAGATATTTGTTCGCGATAGCAATTTTAAACTACAATGCGTTTTGTAGATCTATGTCAGTTATACACGTACTGAAAATTTTTTTTAAACAAATACTTCTAATTGTAAAATCGTAAAAAAAGTTATACTATTTTGAAGGGGGTACGAATATTTATGCGACTGACTATAGCTTCTGTAGCCAAAACCTGGTTGGATATGTACTTTAAAGTATGTTGCACAATTAGCAACAATCGCTATTAGCAACCTTGACACTTTTTGACTCACAAAAGTTATGCCAAATTAAACTTTAATTGTACTATTCAAAATACCCCTTTCTTCAATTTGCGTTTTAGGTAAAAAAAGGACACTGACATTAACTATATCTACATTAAGTAAATCACCTATTATAAACATAATGAAATTATCATCATATTCCTAGGAATAATTGGTATTTATAAAAATTTTTTTTAGCGTAAATACTTCAACTATCTAGTAAATGAAATTGTTATGAAAAACCTATGTACTTAGCTATTTTTTTCCTGTTGTCGATCGTATGATTGTTAAATGTATAAAGTAATCAATTAATTAATTGATCGAACCATTGCGCCGAAAACATTATTACTATGTACTTAACATTCGAAAAATTAATTTTCCTTCGTTCGAACGGTCACGTGATGCGTTTTGTCTCTGTCGTGCATGTCTTCGGTACTGGCAGAGCGAGAGGGTAACTTTTTTCCCCTGAATTTGGGCTCCCACCCATCGTCTGGCGACTCTGCTTGGACATAATACATACGTATGTAGGGCTTTTATAAAAGTAATTTACTTGTTATGATCTTATTGTCTTGGCAACAGCTATAGATTATAAACTATTACAGTTCGGCTATGCTTTATAAACTATTACACATACGAGTTTCCTTGTCAGTAGCAGTTCACTTGAA
This sequence comes from Lasioglossum leucozonium, assembly GCA_028454225.1. Classification (NCBI taxonomy): domain Eukaryota; kingdom Metazoa; phylum Arthropoda; class Insecta; order Hymenoptera; family Halictidae; genus Lasioglossum; species Lasioglossum leucozonium. Next base: position 16,889,862 of record CM052218.1, on the reverse strand, counting down.
GTGTTCTTTACTGAATTGCAAGGGAGCTGATTATTTGGCGTGCTAGAAATACTTTTTAAGATGAATGCATGTTGAAGAATGAAGCATCGAAAGGTAGATTTTAACAAAAAAACGCCTTATTTAACGTTTCTTTGTAGTGTTTGCGTTTAGCACATATTTATACGACATACGTATGTGCATGCTGGTTTTGAGAAAATACATTCTCTGTATTTTGTTTCACTTCCATACGGAAAAACTTCATCCTTTGTCTGAATCTCAGGAGGTTTATATAGTTTTATTACACTGGAATTTAGCATAGTCCATATATCACGTATAGAGGCTGCTTTACCATTTTCTAGCGGTCGTGCTTGCGTGTATGTGTGTCTATCGTAAAACCGTATAAATCGTACAATATATGTATAATACTAGAATCGATTCACACCCATGGGTTGCTGTATGTAGAGAGTACGAATTCGTTTTCCACGCGTCTAACGTATGGTCCTTACACGAATTATTTTCACCGGCTATAATCAATACTTCTATCGACTTAGGTAGAAGACTTTTTCTTTATAGAATTCTTCCAGAATTTTTTGCAAAACTTTCTGGAATTACTATAACTGTATGCACTAGGGTGGACCTTATTTTTCGACCTTCGAATTTTTTTGTGGACACCCCCTAGGATTGTAACACTAGCCAAATAAATAATCGATCGAACAACGAGAAAACGTGCCGCATCGAGTTTGAAAATGTTTTATTTATAGAACTTGGTTTTCTCCATTATAGCACAATACATTGTAGATATACATTTATTGTATATGTATATCGTTGAATTTGTCTTTCCATGCTTATAATGCATATAATAATTGAAGTTTCAAAAATTGGGTGTAAAAAAAGAAAATTTTTTTGGCATTATCGTCGAACGATACAACTTTTGTTTAACACATTTTTACATAATTTTTTGAATAAGATTTCTAAATTTTAATGGAGTAACTAATACTGTTGACGCGTGAGCAAATTGTTCTTTAATGTTTGAAAGAAGTCTTTCAGTGAATGCTCACTTCACACGCAGACTTAACGGCGAGTGAATAGTGATGATACTTGTGGAACTGTAGAATATAATTTATATTTACGGCAAAATTTTAAAACTACTAATGTGACATGAATATTGAAACGAATGTATCGGACGGCGAGTTATCGATTCGATGTTTTACCAACGACGGTTTTTGAGGATCTGCTGGTCCTTTATATTTTTTTTACGGGAGAACTGAGTTTTGGAGGGGGTTGATTTTTGCTGGGTCTTATTGGAGGAACGGTTACTTTCGGGGTGTGGTGTATAACAATTTAATGGAAGATGCTCTGCCCGGTGGTGGAGTGTCACTCAGCATTTCTGACCTTCGGCGGCACAGGTAAACGAGGCTGACGGCAGTTAAATTTTTGGGTTTCCCCAATTTTACTGTATAATTGTTTCAGGCACAATTACCCTGCGCAGATGGGTTTGGCATCGTCCACGTTTCACTCATAACTTTTATTACCCTAACGTTTCTATGGGTTTTCCCATTTTCGATACTTTCATATACATATTCTTTTGTTACGCAGTAACAAATACCTTCATAAAGATTATAGTTTCTTAAGTAGTAAATGTTACTATTAGTTCCTACGTGCAGAATAATTTGTACAAATATTAGAAAAATGGGAATTATCTGACAAAGTACAATGCTTTTATTGTGACACCACATCGACGAATACGGGACGTTACCTAGGAGTCTGCGTCCTTTTCGAACATAAAGGGTATAGCCGGATAAGATGGTCAAAAATGCCCTTGAACCGAATAATATCGGGAAAGCGTCATTCGATGGGACATAAAAAAAAAACGTACTGCGCAAAATTTTAACCCTGTATTTCAATCGGAAGGGTAGTTATGGGTAAAATTGAAAAATCAGTTTTTTGCTTATATTGCCTAGTTAACGAAGTTAAAAAATTCTGAAAAAAATCTGAGACATGTCAAGCGTCCGAATACATACTTTGCAATTCGTTTTAGATTTTTAAATTGAAAATCGTGCTTGTCAAAAATCTCAAAAAAATCCAAAATGTGCAGATTTCACATGGAAGTCGTAGGTTGACAACCGCCATTTTTTTTTACAGTACCGATATATTATTATAAGTATCATTCATGAATTTTTTCATATTTTTCTGCCGGGTGCGTCATTGTTAAAAAAAATAAAAACCGATTTTTTCGACGTTTTTTCCGCGAGAAACCTTGCTAACCTTCAAATTGTTATATTTTATTTAATCGGTAAGCCTATTAGACACTGATAAACTTTGAACATTTCACAGAAATAATTAAACAATGGAATTAACTTGATTAGTATTCCCCTGCAGACATCTTATACATATATGAGATTACTATGCAAAGTATATTCTCTGAGAAACTGATAATGTCTTCTAGTCCAAATGTTTTACATTTTAGAAAATATCAGGGTGCTTGACCAACAACAGACAAATTGAATTTTATACGCGGGACTGAAACTAAATACTAAATATATCCGGTAACCAATTCAAGAAATAATCGGATGTTCTATGGATACATTGTAGAATGAACAATTACCAAGAGAAGACTATAAGGAATTTCTGGAGTTAACAATTATTTTCTTGGGTGGGGTTTCTCCAGGAAATACAAGGTTCCATTGACTTTCTATATCTTTCTACCACGCTCCATGGATGGCGAAATATTGCTTGTTACTGTTTATGTAAAGGCGTGGATACGAGCTCCAATAGCAATGTCTACTCCACATCAAGATTTATAATTTTTGTAAAAGCTGTACGCATATCGCTATATTGATGAAAAAATAAGCAGCGTATCAATAACAAATTTTGTTATCATCTATAATATTTACCTTCTGAGGCAGCAGCACTAGCATTTTTTGATAAACAAAACTGCGAATGGTGGATACGCTGAATAGTGAGACAGATGAACCTTGCAAAAGATATAAAATTACTCTGTATGATGTAGAAATTTACAGTAACAGAAATATTAATTATTTCTTTTTATGGAAAATGGGAACGATTTGAAATATGGATTAAGTATCGACCAAGATTTAAAAGCTATAAATGACATAGCTGAACGTGGTGTCAAACTTATACAAAAATATAATTAAATATTAACAAAAGATGAGAAAGAAAAACAATTACAAATTGTTATTGTAATTACAAATTACTTATTACAAATTGTCACTAAAAATAGAGAACAGTTTCCTGATGTCGAAAAACAAACATTATCAAAAGATACATGAAATATTTTAACGAACTTTTTGAAAGAATATTTTAAAATCATAACGATACTTTCATTTCTTTGTTCTCTAAATATTTCTTTTTTTGTGTCCCAAAATTCTTTCAACTCCCGGAAATGGGAGGTTCCTGAGGTGATTTGAAGCAATTTTTCTTTGCAAACATGGCCGCCGCGGCTTCGTTTTGGAGTTGTTAACAAAAAACACGGACCAATCAGAGCGCGATTACAGCGGACGATCTCTGGCTCGTCCAACGGCAACGCGACGCTCAGCGGGACCTGTTACGGAGCCGCAATCCGTTCACTATAGCTGCGCTGTGATTGGTCCGTGTTTTTCTTTAATAACTTCCAAACGAAGCCGCGGCGGCCATTTTCACAAAGGAAAATGTCGCTTCAAATCACCTCAGGAATCTCCCATTTTCGGGAGTTAAAGGAATTTTGGGACACCCTGTATAGAAATGTATACTTACGATGTACTAGATTGGAGAAAACAAAGTTCCAAAATTAAAAAATTTTCAACCTCGATGTGGCACGTCTTCCCGTTCTTCGATCATCCTAAAATTTTGCATAGATTATTTGCATATTTCGCTAATGTCACAAGCCTAGGAAGGGCGGGGGGGGGGTCCCGAAGAAATTCGAAAATTCTTTTCTGCCAAGAATAAATAAAGTTCACCCTAGTCTTTATATTCGAATACCCCATAGATGAATAAAGTCCACTGGAATATATTGTGGTTATACAATAGTACAGTGAATTTATTAGTGAAATAACGTTGAGGTTTATTGCATTTTGCAAAATTATCTAAAATATTTTCAGCTTTAATAATTCTGATTATGACTACGGATCTTCATGTATCATTCTTACCGTTAAGCGATACAGGAGAAAAAGTAATTAAACGTGCACTGAATTAATTCTGTATTATTTATTATATGTATACAATATCACCTAACGGTGAATATAGCATTTGCATGTATACAATTTACATATTTCTATAATGTATAAACGTTTTTTCATACTAATATGTTGTTGTGTGTTCTCAAAATTTCATCTGAGTTTCTAAATAATGATCAAATAATTATCAAGTGTCTTGATTAATATTATTGTAAGATGTCACCCTATAATTTGAACATTATATTTTTTTAGAAAAGCATACCTTTCTCCATGAACTCATAATTTCTTTTGTAACGGTTGATAGTTACTAATAAAGAAACGTTCATTTCAGAAAAGATATACTTTATTTGGGTATAACACGGTATCGTGATTGACAATGCTAGCGTCTCGCGGGGAGAGATTTCGTTAACTGTGCGACTAAGTACTGAGTAACGAAGTAACTGTTTGCACCGCGGATTTTCTGCCTATTGATATGGTCTTCGAAAAGGCGTGACCTTTTCGAAAATACGAAGGAGGAGTTTTCCGTTTCTTCGATATCCGCCTTATTTTGGCGGGGGTGGAAATCCCGGTCATCTACTTTATATGCCTACCGGCAAGGTGGTCGTCATGTGGGGGAAAAAAGGACTTTTTGGGACCGCGTTTGCCGTGCGGTCGGACAGACTCTAATAGGACACGACTGGCAGCGTTTATGACGAGGTAGTTAAATTTCCTACGCCCCGGCAAGTAATCAGTAAAATTATTTACCATCCTGCAGATGGACCTGAGTAGGTTTTACCACTCTAGGCCATAACATCTGCAGGCGGTTATTTTTATTGTTTAACGCTGCGAATCGCGTACCGCTACACTTTCATTAATTTTGTGGACAATAATCATCTCATAATAATTTATCTAAATATATTTTGCTTAAATATGTCGAAAATAGAGAATACAATTTCTTTAGACGAATAATCTTCGTTTGCAAGAAAAACGCGCGTGCTATTCGGTAAGGGTTACCCTGGGATCGTCGACAAATGTTTTCATCGACATGATTTAACGGACACTATGTTTTCATTGACATAATTTGAGCAATACTATGTTTTCATATCGACACGGTCAAATAGTCGACAAATGTTTTCATCGACAGTCCGTGTTTAGCGACAAGTTTGAGTTCATTCGTTTCTACTGACATCGAATTCGTTACAATGTGGTAAGAAACATTTTTGACTTTGAAAGAAAGGGTCAAGGTCAATTTTGTGGTCCATTTTTTTCATGACATAATTTTTATACACCCTGCACAATTTTGTTATGTTTTGTAGTCTATACAATGTATATTCGCAGCATTCGTTCTGTTTATTCAAATTTTTTATATGTATTTACACAATTGCATGCGTTTGAAATTAAATGAAATATTATGATTTTTGTTAATTTGTGTGTACCTATTAATAGTTTTTATTTGAAAAACTTTTTATTGATAAAGCAGCAATAAAAACTTTGATGTACATAACAACACTTTTTAATTCTCTTTAGTGTTTATTATACAAGTAACTAAATGCGTCTAGAACATAATAATGATAATAACGATTAATCTACATTACCAAATACGAATTTTATGTCAGGGGAAACGAATAAACTCAAATCTGTCGCTAAACATGGACTGTCGATGAAAATATTTGTCAACGATTTGACCGTGTCGAGGAAGATATAGTGTCCGTCAAACCATGTCGATGTAAACATTTGCCGACAATTTGACCATACGATGAAAACATAGTTTCGACGAAAGTTAATGTCGGTCAAATCGTGTCGCTGAAATGAGTTGTCGATGATCCCAGGGTAACCCATTCGGTAAATGCCAACAAACGTGTTTGTCCATGACTTGCCATTTCCACTTTTTCTGGGTAGCAATATGCATGCGTGCTAAACGAATTTTTAAGCTCTTTTCTTCTTCTGTTGGGAACAATGCTACAAATGAAAACAACATTCTATCCTACACTTTAGGCTTATTTTTCGTATAAAAAGACGCGACACTTATTATTAGACTGGGGATTGTATGCGTTGATAACAAAAATATGTAGGTAAAATTTAAAACAATATCCAAATTAATAAAACTTGAGAGTATGAATATATTATTTTCATCTGATCAAAGTTATTACAGAAGGTAATTGATGCAAAGACCGGCGGTCTACTCATTCTCGTCATGGTATAACACTCAGAAAAACTTTTCAATGCATGATATAACAACTCCAATTGTTCAAGAATAGTCGTGTACCATTTTAATTACGATAATTGTAAAGTCTCGGTTTAAGAAAATGGAAACCGTAGGATCTACGAAAAACGATTATCCCCTCCACTGAGCCGAACAGTGTAAAGTGTAAACATGCCGCGTAACCAGATACCGGGTCGGGTATATCGGTGTGAACCACTACTAATCCAATTACAAAACTTTTTCATTTTTCATTATTTTTTTATGGAACTTTTATCAACTTATTTGTGGCATTCTTCCGATTCAAATAATACCGAACACGATACAATTTGAAATGTATTTAATAGTTTAATTGATGGTATGCGGTAAGTTTTCGGTCAAAAAAATACTAGAACTATACGATCTGTTTCGTCGTGACTGCGTGTGTCGCGAATGTTTGAATGTTGCCCGCCAAATTAATCTTGGGCAGCCGGTCCAATGACGTTCGAGTTATCGCAAAGACAATTAATCGTTATTGTGAACAGATATCACGTTAAAGAATGCGTTTCGTCCCGGACCTGGTAGGGGACGCAGTAAGGCTGATCTAGCAGGTCCTGCCTTATACGCTACCGCACGCGAGAAATTATAAAAAGTACGACGAGGAATTTACCGCGGTTATTCGAATCGGTAGACAACGAAACAAAACGTCACAGTTATTATGAATATTAGACAAGACAACGGCTCGTGCGTTGTACTTGTCTACCCGAGGACTGTAAAGTGTCACGGCGTTGGAGCGTAGAGCTCAACTGATTGAACTCGACTTCCAGTCCTATCGCGACGAGACAGAAAAATGCACCGATTGGTTCCTGCCGAAGTTGCATTTCCCAACCAGCGCACTCTTGACTGTTTAGGCCTCCTTCCCGTGGCTCTGAATGAGGCCTTGGGAAGGAAGAGTGAGATGCATAGATAATTCGGTTGACGACGGGTCTCGGTAATTTGACGAAATTATGACACTCGAAACTGTAGAAAACCAAACATTTAGTAGATGTCTCGACTGGTCGCCGAGTGCCAATAGTTTGATTGTTCTTAGTCACGAACGTGCCACAAATAATCTCCGAAGGAAATACACGTGAAACTGTTCCTGCGCGACGGAACACGATCTAAGAAACAACATGGACCCAAGTATTATTCTTAGACCAAGACTTTACTGTACTACACTTTTCGAACAATATATAATACATATGTAAAAAATTGTACGTGCAAAATTAGGAGAATACATTATACCCAAACTCTACTTCTTGCAAACTCAAATGAAATATAATTAGAAAAAGAATAAATATTGGCGGTTGGACACTTTCAGTGTTTCAAAAAATGAGACAACCGTTCGCCGTTCTTATGCGTTCTCTGCTGGTGGATACACATTTCCGCACCCTTTGCTCTACAACCTAAGAATTTTATATTCCATTTATGTATATACCAAAACGACGGTGCCCTTACCTGTCAAAAACGCTGAAAATCACTCAAATTTAAACACGCATAACTTTTGACCCACTGATCTCCTAGGATTGAAACTTGAATTTTTGGCATTTTCTCGCCAAAATCTGCAGGATTACATAAAAAAGAGGCAAAAATGTATGCTTTGCGGAGTACACATTAACCTAATACTGTAATAGTGTATTAGTGTTATGTATATATATATAATTTATCACGACACTGGATTGTAAGGCCGTTATTAGACTAGCCCACTGGTGGCTCAACACCGGACGCACACTAGTGGCGTCACTAGTGCTGTGCTATTGTAGAAGGAAAATGTCATCAAAGGAAAGTTTACTTCTCCTTGCTCTTTTATTAAAAAAGAGGAGAAGAAGGAATAGGAAAATGCATATATGTATACGTTTCATGTACTTTGTGATGATGAACTGACCTTTTTTCGGTATTTTCGAATGTCAAAGTCGTCCTTTTACGAGCTCCTGAAGTACAGAAAAGAAGACATACGTGGTATTGATACAAAGATGTGGAAATTGTTTATGTTCTCGTCATGCTGGTGACGCAACTGGTGATTTAATCTAATAGGCTACGTGCGAAATGATGCACCGGCTGGTGGCGGCGCGGCGGGACGCCACCAAATGTTGCCCGGCCTGTTGCCGATGCCGTCTACCAGCTCGGCAACAATTTTTGTGCCTTTGGTGGAGCAACTTGGTTACGCGACCAGTCGCCTAGGCTAATAGCGGCCTTATGGGCACGTAGGCCAGACAACAGTTCAAATACCGAAATAACAGTTGGAAAACGTTTTTTTTTCATCAATTTGTACAAAAGTTGTTATAAAGAATGGAATTACTCGATGTAGCCTCCACTAGCTATCACGACCTTTTTCAAGTTGAGTCGAACCCGCTGTATGCACGCTTTTTGTCATCACCTTCGTGATGTTGGGTTTTAGGTTATTTTTGGTGTTGAAGCTTTGTATTCACCTTTCCCTCGACAACATACGCCTCACAATTCGATAGACCAGTGATGACTCGTGAAGTGGTTTTCATAAGGCTTGATTAATCTTTTCGTGCAGGTTCCTTTTTACTGTTCCTCAGAATTTATGAATTTCTTGGCTAGCTCGTAAACTTGCGTTTCCGTCTATTCAAACCACGCAATAATTTTCGTGAAGCAGTCCGGGTGTTGCCGCTCTTCGGTCGTATTCTCGGTTCATGGCTGACGTTTTCCCACTTGTTCAGTGATTGCTGGTTTATACATATAGTGAATTACCACCTTGTTTTACAGGAACTGTCTTACCCGCATCTTATTTGTGGGACCGTCCGAAAAAATTCCGGATTTATCTTGACGGCCCTGTAGAAAGTCTGAAGGTGTCCACCTCAATAAAGCCTATATATAAAACGTCAAACTTGCAAGTCCAAGGTTGCGCTTAAATACTATACACTATATAGGAAAGTGATGTGCAATTACAAATTTTGTGTCCTTCGCAAGATAAGATTGACACGGGGTGCTGACAGTGGTCCGGAGGTGGTACCGTTAGGCCCAGGATGGAGATAATGCTTGACAACAGTTCATTTTCCTGGAAACGCAAGTGCTAACCAGATGATTTGGGGGAGGGGTGTAAACTATGGTAATCGCGGGGCAATAAATATCATCCGAGTTCTCGGTAAAAGGATCAATAAAATTCAAAGTCCGCTACCGTGCTGACTATAACAGAAGGTGTTGCAAAATTTGGCATTGCGCCCTGCATCAGCCATCCGACCTTTTTGATCCCTACCAAAACAATGATTTTTTTATTTCAGTCGAGTATGTTTCCGTCCCTTTCCTGAAGGCCCAGAAATGCACGGCTTCATAAATTATTATATGTATATTACACTAATTTACTATTACAGTATTATAGTATATGTGAGATTGAGATAGGTGGTAATCTAACCCTAACTTCCTCTAATAGTAAAAGTTTAATACCAACTAAAATATAAACACTATGAGATCGATCCGAACCTCAACGTTTCAATCGCTGACACAGGATTGAATTCATCGAGGTTTGTGTTCTTCATCTTCCGAAACGGTCGTACATACATTTTTCTAGCCAGACTTTCGATAGAGACGTTTCTAGAACATTTGAACTTCTAAGAATGCTCCAAGTCCTAAGGACATTCATAAGTGCGCGAGCACAACGAAGTTGCGAGGCAGTGTCGCCAGATCGAGGAAATTCAGGGGAATATAGGATTAGTCACGTGAGATTGTGACACATGCACGACAGAGCCGAAACGCGTCACGTGACCGTCCCGTGGCGGAAGCGTGGGGGAATAGCGTCGTAGAGGAGACTGGGTAGAGTGGGAGACAAATCTTAATCTGTTTATACTGACGTCACTCTGGTCTTCACTAGTATCACAGTTTCGTTAGTTACGTACAATTCGTACCCTAAGACATAAGAAATGAGCATTCCTAGACGCTTGTTCCTGAAGAACGTATGAAATTTCAGTCTCAAGGACATTCATAAGACGTTCCTAGAATATACGAAATATAAGTCTTGCGAACGTCCTAAATCTGAAACGGACGTCCTGTGTTGTACGGTGCTATCTGGGGCAGGACTATTCTTGTAACAGCTGAGTTTGAATAACTATTTAATTTTGAACGTAACGCTGGTACCAAAATTACAAATGCAGCAATGTAAAAATATTCAAAGTATTTTAATATCTAGGTCACTTTCCTGAACAGTTTTCTGTAACGTCCAAATATCGCTGGACAGGATCTTCACTTCATTAACATAAATACTCTGGAATTTTTCGTTTTTAATCGATGTACATATACAGAATTTCTTTGGCGATGACGTTTACGGATTTGATCAAAAGCATTTTGCTAAGGCGGCTCCAATACAGATAAAATATCCTGATCCGAACGCAAATGCTTCATTAGCATCACCCGAACTACCCGCCCGAACCAAAATTTGATCGGGACTATATAAAAATGTTTAATTCACCAGGATTCTCATACGTTTCCACATTTTTAGGTACCGCGATTGCAGCTGTTATCTGCTTTTTACTCACATCATGTTCTTATGTTGTACCGAGTAAACCAAAGATATTCCAGACGTACCTTCCAATTAAGTAATTTTAAGCCAGCCGAAAGAAGCACACCTGATAGCCACATATTTTTAAGGGTGTCTTCTGATCGTCTTGAATACTCTTGAATGTGGTGGCACACTCAAGCACCACTAGATCCACGTATACGTACACGAGGATTGCAGGGGTCCGGTATTCGCCTTCTCATTTCTCAATAATGCAAAGATGAGATTTTTCAATTGTCAAAACCGCTAGATAAAAGATCTAGGCCGCGATCTACTTCAAAAGTTCAACTTTTAAGTTCATGAGACGTAAGTTGCATTATTCGGCAGCATGGTAGCTGTCGTAGCTGTATGAAAATGTATTACTCGACAGCTCCGACAGCAGCAGCACTGTAGCGCCGCTATATTGCTTCTTGTGGTTTCTCTACATGCTACCGTATAATGAAATTTACGTCTCATCAACGTAATAGTAGGACTTTTGAGGTAGGTCGCGGCCTAGATTGATCTTTTATCCAGCGGTTTTGACTACTAAAAAACCTCATCTTTGCATGATTGAAAAATGAGAGGGCAAATACCAGACTCTTGCAACCTGGTGTACGTATACAATGGATCTAGGGTAGTGTGAGTATGTCACCACATTCACGACGATCAGAACAAATCATTAACCTTGTAACCGAATGTACTCTTACTTCTACTCTTCCTAGTTTTACACCATTTTACACCACCTATCAAACACACCCTCTGACCAATGTGAATTCAATTTTCTAACGATTGCACCTACCACCGAGGTTTCTTAACACCTCTCGAGACACAACCGAATTAGAATTGTTTCGACTACCGATTTACGATTAGCTCCAAGCACAGCCGAATCTTGTATTTACCTCAAGTATATCCTGAAGTATAGCCGAGTCTATGTTAGGGATGCAAGCCGAGACTTGCCCTTACTAGTAAACAAAACGTCTTCTGCGAAGTTTGACTTTACAGCCATTCTTCGTAAATACTGTCGTCAACCATGTCCCGTACATCTTGACCAATGTGACACCACATTCATAATATTAAATTCATGACAGTGAAATAGCAAGATAATAATTATCAACTATAGTTTTTGGTTAATGTTCGGTTTAGGGGACCACAAATTTTGGACTTTTTTAAATATAATCCCGCAGATTTTGACCAGAAAACGCCAAAATCCAAGTTTCAATCCTAGGAATTCAGTAGTTCAAAAGTTGTGAGTGTTTAAAGTTCAGCGATTTTCACCGTTTATAACAGGGAAGAGTATCGCCATGTTGGTCGCGCGTCGTATAACGAGCTGATGGTACCACAAGCATGCGCTGATGTCGATCTTCGAACTTCGCTTCCCGAGTATAGTAGTAAGTATCTCCATAAATGACGTATCGTCGGGTCTGTCGAGTAAGAGTTCTGATAGAGTTCTACATTATTTGCAGCGTGCCAAACGTAGAGAAGGATAGCCATTGAAAAAGAAAGAAGGACTGAGATTCGACGTTTCCGTTCGCCGTCCTATTTTATTTCCGAAACTTTAATCGCTTATTACACAAATATGTAATTATATCGTGTTTGGTGTACATTTAATTAGAAAAACGAGACGATGGTAACAGTTTGATAAACGGCAATCAAAAATTTTTTAAATCTAAATCTTTTGCTTCGCTTGCGTTAGTGCGAGTCTCACCAATGCTCGCTCCTCGCTGGCTCGGTCATCGTGCGTGTTCACGGCTTGAATGGTGCCAACGCCCCCCCTCCCCTCCCAGTGGTGGGAATAAAATTTTCACAGTTACGGTAGAGAGCTTTGCGACAGTTACGGAGATACATACTTCGTTGGCTAAACGTACTTATCACTGCGGATGTATGTTTTACTGCGGAATTTTTTCCCAATGAGATTATAATACGTAAAAATAAATATTTATTATAATTCCATAAAATTGTATTCTTAAAATTATCAATCATTCTCATATTTTTGTATTCTCAGGATTTGAAAAACATTATTCATGAAAGGTAAAAATAAGACCATTTTTCTTCTATTTCAATCACCAGAGAACTGTTGTTCTCATGGTTGTACAATCTTTATATTGCTTTAACTTGCATAGGGAAAAGTTTTATTATTATTCAGATACCTACTTCGGTACAATAAAAATATAAAAAGAAACTTCTCTTGTCTTTTTAATAAAAAAAATTAATCCTTCAGTATTCAGGAAGCGCGATTTGTCCCAGACCTGCTAGAGAACTCGTCAGCAAGGCTAATTTAGCAGGTCCTGTCTTAGGCTGCGATCATTGACTTCGGCGCACATACACGAGCGTTTCGAATGCCTCGGAATGCATGTGTGGTGGCCGATATGGCCGATTTCGTAGGCCGATGTGCTCGCAGTGACCCGATGTCGGATTCTACTATAGAAACTTGTACGCGTTCGACGCGTCGGACGAAAAACAAAATAATGTGATTTTCCTCCGACCATCGTCCGACTTCGGTTGCCTCATAGGTTGGGTCCTATTAAGACCTCTCTCGAAGCACTTGAAAAGGTTCGGCTATCGTAGACCCCGACCGTTTCGTTCTATTTCGGGCCATTGCGGCACCAACACATGCCTCCTGAGGCATTCGAAACGCTCGTGCATGTGCGCCGAAGTCGGACGTCAGACTTGATGGGACCAGATATGAATTAGATCTTCGATAGATCTTAAATGGTCGACTTAATAGGGCCAGATACGTTGAATGATTGAGATGGTCGACTTGACACGACCAGAACACGTTCGTGTCAACGCGATGCAAGTTTGCGACTACGACCTTGCTTTTCGTGTTTTTGTGATGCCCCGAAACAAGGCCCCTCTTAGCATGAAAGAGGGGCTGTTTCTTGTTGGGACCCCTGCATATATGCGAGAGGGAGTGTTTTTCGTGAGGACTCCTCTATATATGCGAGAGGGGGTGTGTCTCGTGAAGATCCTTCTATCTAGCGAGCAGGTGTCGTTGTGAGGACCCTCCTATGTATGTGAGAAGGGGTGAACCTCAGTTTTGGGCTTCAGTGGTTAAAAGCCGACTAATTACCGAAGTACAGCACTGATTGGTTCCTGTCGTCGCATTTCCCAATCAGCGCCGACTTGATTGTTTGGTGTCTTGTCTTGTTATCCCAAGCGAGGTCTAACCCGGATATGGAGTAGGTGATACCTGACTCTTTCTAAGGTTGACCCTCGGCCACTTGAAACTGTAACTCTCAGTCGGGGTGATCCTTCGCAAGGACTAGATTTATGGCACCTTGTAAGTTTTAAGAAGGCAAAAAAACTACCATTTGGTCGATGTGGTTCAAAACTCTATTGGTCGTCAAATGTTTCGACGGTTTGCTTAATCCTTGAAGAGGCTGTTTAGTGACGAATGTGCCATAAATAACGTTCGAAAAAACCCCACGTTTTCTGTTCCCTTGCGACGGAACGCACAGAATTGTGTACATTAAAGTGAAGAAGGAACTCATACTGCGACAGAAACATCACTAGGTGTTAGAGAATCGCATATGTGCCACGCGTGCTGCGGTGGCAGCACCTCCCGGAGACTACTCATCTCTCTCGCTCCCTCGTGGCGCGCCGCTCTGGCTCACGAACACATCGCGTGGGCCCAAGCACGGTGCTCTCGAGACACGCTTGCGCATGCGTGCAAGCCCCGCGGTCTCTCTCATACCCCGAGTGCCATCTCCCTCACTCTTGCGGAAAAGAGTGAGACAGCGTGAGAAGAAGGTGCCCACGAGGCAGCGTAACGCCGAAGACGGCCATTACCAACGGATAGTTCGTTTGAACCGGCAGCCATTGTAGACTCGCGGTCCGGAGTTTAGTATAAATTACCTGATTCTCGGTCTTCTCAGCCGTTTAGAACATATTCGTGTGCTCAACAAGCAAGTGACTCTCTCATTGTGATAAGTTTCTCATCGCGCTCAGGAAATTCAAGTGTATCAGGTTGATATCTCACAACCTCGACTTTCACCCTAATAGTAAATTAGGAGAGCAGACTCTCAACGAACCAGCGTCTCATCCGTACAGGTTTTACTACAAAATCTTGTACACTAGGAATGTCCTTCGTAGTCTTGTGCGAATTGCAACTTGGATGAGAAATGAACTTGGCTCCAGCCTAACGTTTTAGGTTAGGTACCTATTCGATACAAGTTACTAGGTAGAATACGATTCTAGGTATAGAGTACTATACAGGGTGTCCCAGTATTCCTGCAACTCCCTGAAATGGGCGGTTACTGAGGTCATTTGAAGCGACATTTTCCTTTTGCAAAATGTCTGCCGGGACTTCGTTTAGGAGTTATTAACGAAAAACACAGACCAATCAGAGAGCGAACTCAGCGCGCGATGGCAGAGATGGTCCGGCACGCCAGGAGGTTCCACTGGCGAGAGCGTTAGCAATGCGCCGCGCCACGACGAAGTGAACAAGAGAAAGGAGCAGAAACTGATTGAATTATTGTAAAAATTCACTTATTCAGCCGTAAATCCACTTGCTGCTTCGAAATGTGGGTCACTGAATCACTCGGTGACGAACTGCACAGCTGATCTCACGTATACGACAGTGGTAAGGGACGTATGGCCAGGTCAACAAACTGCACAGCTGGTGGTGAATACTAGGTATACGACAATCGAAGGCTCAAGGGATTCGCGGTAAAGTCAATGATCCGGACCTTCACTTTCACTGTTCTTTTATACAGATGCCATGAAATTTTTCCACACTCGCGATCATTGTTCATATTTGTCAACACACAGCCGTACACTAATAACAATTCCAATATCTTTTTTATTGCAGCAGAAATCACTGAAGATTGCAGACTGCTGATTTGATGCATTTGTTGAAAAAATGAGTAGCTGCATTTGAAAACAGTAGTCAACGACCATTGCCTTGCTGCAAAAACCGGTTCTCGTACGATCACCGAAGTTAAACAGCGTGGGGCGTGGGCAGCGCTTGAATGGGTGACCGCTCGGTAAAAGCCGGGAAGTGGCCCTCTGGGTGCTTTTCCCGTGTTGTTGGCAAAATAGGTGGTTCGGAACCCACCTTAATAAAAAGTAAAATTCTAAAATATCGCTAAAATTAGGCGATAGTGAAGAGTGGTAAAGAGAGAAGTTAGTAAAATGGATTTGAAACCCTGAGGGGACCAAATTACATACATACATTTGAAAACAGTAGAGAGATTAAAACAATTTGAAAACTGCAATGATTCAATGAACTTGTTCAAATGAATAGAGCAAAAATCAAATATTTGTTTGGCACCTGCCCCTTACAATAGCAGCAGCCAACTTTTAGTTTGCACAAAAATCCGCAGTATAGTGATTAAATTAAATATCATTATTAAAAGCACACATATTAGCAACCGTGAGCTTTGGAATGAAAATTCTTTGGAGATGTTCTCTCTACTACGGCTCGAACGACACTGATTTTACGCAAGATTGTTCTGAAAAGTCTAGGGAGGGTGTTATGCGTGTCGAGAATGCACCCTGTAACACGGTTACGAAAGCAGCGGGTGAACAGACGAAAAAAGGGATACGAGAAGGACCGCTGTAAGACTAGAATTTATGGCAATCGCATGTTTCGCGATTCCTGCAGATCGGTGCACAGAGTCGATGGGTAATTGTTCGAAAACATCGTCCTCCTGGCGTGCCGGACCATTTCTGCCATCGCGCGCTGAGTTCGCTCTCTGATTGGTCAGTGTTTTTCGTTAATAACTCCTAAATGAAACTCTAGCGGACATTTTGCAAAAGGAAAATGTTGCTTCTGATTACTGGAACACCTTGTAGATAAGATAAGAAGATATGGCAAAACTTAAATCGAAAAGTAATGAAGAAACCAGTAACAAAAATAAAAATAAAGTAAAGTGAAGTGCACGAGAAGATCTACTTATGGAACTGAAAACATAAGAAACAAGAAAGAATGGAGATTTGAAGAAATAAAAAGCAAGAAGAATTGAGTCAAACAACGGAGTTGCCATTGTTAATGTAGTTGGGAAATGTTGTAATCTTCACAATTTTCTTAATTTAAAACAGCTTCAAACTAAAAACAATAAATATTACTCAAATATTAAGTATGTATTTAGTTATTAATGTAATACTATACTACTATACTACACTTCATTCGTTTAAAATGTAATATTTATTTAAATTAATACCTAGACACGTATGTAATTTGTTTTGGTACGCTCGTATATTTTGAATTCTAATCCGCAGTAATGGGTACGCAGTAATTGGTAGAAGGCTCTTTTTCGTCCACAGTAATTCGTACAAAATGTTATCGATTTTATTCTTTAATTATTTCTTATGTTTTACTATGTGTTAATGTCCACCAATTTTTTTTTGTATTCAGAACACATAATTCTTCCATAAAATGCTTCCATAGATACAGATTGATGTCTCATATCGCAGTAATCGGTACAGTTACCCGAGACAGTTATCTAACACGGATCTTCATAAGAACGGTCCTTTCGCAGTCAAAGGCGCAGAACACTACGTTACTATTAACTCTTTTCAGAGTTACCATATTTTACAACCAAAGAGTACTCGGAATTGATCATTTTAAGTATTACAAACGATTCTGATTCAGTACCATTCTTAATAAACGTACAAACTATGACCTTAAATGAATTAAGAGTCGACCGTGCCATGATCGCCTATGCCCTATGCCTATAGTTTGTACCATAAGCCCCTTGTACCGTTTGCAGCGAGTGCCGAAGGAGGCCAACGTGGCAACAATTTTCGATCATTTCAAATGAAATAGCGAGTTACATTCAGATATAATTATTCAAAATATCCTAAACATCTTCGAGCTCATTAATTTAAACTACAATAACTTTTTGTGGCACATAAACTTCTCACACACAAATACACAGAAATATAGATTAGCATTTAGTTGAAAAAATTATAGAAAGAATGTTATTTTTCAAGATATTGTTTAAACAAATTGTTTTCGCTGATCTAAATTTTGCTATTTAAACCATTCCCCTAATTCCAATAGTTCCAGAGACATTCGACCAAACATTGTTCCGGATCCCAACTTTGTGGGCCTTTTTTAACCCTTTCATGTGCACAAATATGTGTCGATTATATTTTTCTAAGAACTAGCATTTTCTAAAGTTTCATAAAAATCAGCGTATGTTTACTTGTCAGTCTCACACATTCTAAGTTTTCAATACTTATTTTATTCAATAAATTACTTTGGTTTCATGGGATTCCTGAAGTTTTTGCGTTGGTAGTTAAACTGTTAAGGTATACAGGGTGTCCCAAAACTCCCTCAACTTCCGGAAATGGAAGGTTCCTGAGGTCATTTGAAGCGACATTTTCCTTTTGCAAAATGTCCTTTGGGGCTTCGTTTGGAAGTTATTGACGACAAACACGGACCAATCAAAGCGCGAACTAGACGCGTACCGTCTGACACGCCGGCTGAATCTACTACCGCCAGCGTAGCGGGTCGCCGCGACGAAGAAATGAACAGGAGAAGCAGTGCAGAAATTGATTGAATTAATTATTGTAAAAACTCACATAATTCAGCCGTAAATAAATTTGTTACTTCGAAATGAGGGTAGCTGGGCCTCTTGGTGACGAACTGCACAACTGATCTCAGGTATACGGCAGTGCCGAGCGGTAAGGGACGTACGGCCAGGTCAACGAACTCCACAGCTGTTCCGGACCTCCACTTTCATTGTTCAAATGATAAACAAATCGTATGTTTCCTTCACACAGATATCATGAAATGTTTTCACACTTGCGATCAGTCTTCACGTTTGTTAACAAATAGCTATACACTAATAATAATTCCAATATCACACGTATTGCAGCACGAATCACAATAAACAGATGATGCGATCAATAAACTGCGAATTTCTCCATTGGGTCCCCAGCGAGGTGAAAATGTTTATCAAATTGATGAACAGGATTAATAAATTGATCGTTGCATGACATTGAACCTGCCTACTCGTTAAAATCCACAAGGGCATTCCTAATATCCGAACTATGGAATTATCGAGCAGAAGGGATCAATATTCTCTCACTTTTTAACTAGTCTCATAAGTAATTTTCTTGAGATCACATGAAGTGGTATCCAATGTACCCATAAATGTTGAATGGAATCCTCACAAGTGCAAGTATTCACAAAAATGCACCACATATGTAGTGTGCGTACCGGAATCGCGCACAACGTTAAAGTACAATGTTTTTTATGTGTGTTAAACTTCATGTGTAAAAGTCAAATTAACATGCATCAAACGCGAATTAGTTGTGCGCAATTCCGGTACGCATTCTCAATACATGTGGAAAATTTTTGTGAACACTTGTGAGGATTCAATTGAACATTTATGGACACATTGGATACCACTTAAACTTGAAAGGACATTGATCACTTCAGCTCGATAATTCCATAGGGCGGATATTACGAATGCCCTTGTGGATTTTAACGCGTAGGCAGGTTCAATGTCGTGCGACGACCGATTTATTAATCCTGTTCATCAATTTGATAAACATTTTCACCTCGCTGAGGACCCAAAGGAGGAATCCGCAGTCCACTGATCGCATTACCTGTTTATTGTGACTCGTGCTGCAATACAAGTGATATTGGAATTATTTCTGACAAATGTGAACAGTGTTCGCGAGTGTTGAAAAATTTCATGGCATCTGTGTGAAGGAAACATACGATTTGTTTATCATTTGAACAATGAAACTGGAAGTCCGGAACAGCTGTGGAGTTCGTTGACCTGGCCGTAGTTCCCTTACCGTTCGGTACTGCCGTATATCTGAGATCAGCTGTGCAATTCGTAACCGAGAGGTCCAGCTACCTTCATTTCGAAGTAACAAATGCATTTACGGCTGGATTATGTAAGATTTTACAATAATTAATTCAATCAATTTCTGCTCTGCTTCTCTTGTTCATTTCTTCGTCGCAGCGACTCGCTACGCTGATGGCAGTAGAAACAGCCGGTGTGTCAGACGGTACGCGTCTAGTTCGCGTTCTGATTGGTCCGTGTTTTTCGTTAATAACTCCCAAACGAAGCCCCAGCAGACATTTTGCAAAAGGAAAATGTTGTTTCAAATTACCTCAGGAACCTCCCATTTCTAGGAGTTGAGGGAGTTTTGGGACACCCTGTATAATGTACTTTCGACTCCAACGAAGGGAGGTACCACGTGGTCATTCTGAATGTCTCTTCTAGAACCTATATCCAATTAAACGCCAACGAATAACGAGGAGTTTCTTTAGGCCACCCATACCGAGGTTAGTTTAGGAAGAATTTGACAAATGCAAGACCAGACCTTCTCCGAACAAAGCATAACTCAAATCTGCTTTTAAATTTGTTTCACTTTGTATGCACTGCATGTAACGCTATTTAGCGAGCGTTGAAAATATAAATTACTATGTCCAACCATACTAACAATAGCATTGCGGAAAAAGCGGGACAAAATAGTTAAAGTGAAGTTTAGTTCGAACAGGTCAAGAAAGTATCTATGTCTACATGACGAGCACAAGGTTTTGATGCCATGACCGCTATCGCTCACCTGCCTCGACTCATCAGTGTCATAGCTACACGTGATCGATAATCATAGCATATCCCAATATATTATTGAAAGAGTTATATTTCAGTGTTGATATTTTAGAATTATCTTCCCGCTAATATCTGTGATTGTAAGGAAAAACGCCGCATGACACAATTTCAAAAAATTTGAGTTTATACATTAATTGAGCTTTAGAGTATAGGATTTACGTATTTACCAGAAAAAGATTCATGAAAACAAATTTGAAAGGTTCAAACAAATAATGTAATTTAACCGATGTTCTATACAAAGTGATAAAAAGTTGATCACAATTAGTGATCAAAACTTTAAACGACAATATCTCAAAAGAGGGAGAGGGAGACTGTTTCATTTATATACTTTTGCTACGTTATTATATTATATTTATTATATGTAGCGTCAACATCGCCATGTAGTCGAGAAAATATCAATGTACACTATAAAATCTAAACTTAATCCGCAACACACGTTTTACCACACCAAAGACTACTTGAAAAGTGTTTTTCCACTTTACCGATCCGTAGAATATTTATTTCTCTACGAATTTTTAATGAAAAACCTAGCAATTTTTATTTTCTCAAAGAGAACCTACTGTGAGAAATTGTGTACTACTAGGAAATCTCAAAGAATTACTGTTCTTCTTTATCTGAAACTTTTTCCAACGCACTAAACAATATGATTAAATATTCTACATACTGCTTCATTCGGAAGCCCAAAAAGTTATAAAATCGTATTAATACTATTTCTAATTTCGTATACGTATACCACGCACAGATACATATGTATGTAGATTGTACTTCTAATAACTGTAGTTTTGACGTAATACCTCTTTCAGTTCTTTTTTTAAGTTTCAATTTTAAAAATTTGCAAAAGAAAATTTCTTTACAATTTTACGGCAAAATATTATAATTTTATTTAATATCAAACGGTTATTTGACAAATTTTAAGATAGTGGAAAGAAAATAGTGAAACAAAATCCTATTTTTAATGGGAACAGCCTTTGTAGATAAAAAAAAATTATAACGATAAAAATGGTAACGAACGAGATAACGTCAAGGTCGCCAGGGCACGGGCGTCTTGGCACCACCCTGTTCAACAGACTAATCGCGCTGTGGTTGAAACTTCGAGAAAATCGAGTGGTCGAGAGCCCTCTCGACCCCTAGTAACGCGTTATTGTTAGGGTTAGCAACGAGCTGTTATAAGTATTGGTCGAATATCCCGGAGCGGGGGCACTTTCGCATCGCCTTTGAGAGAGGACGAGGTAAGATCACAGCCGCCCACAAGGTTTTGGGAGAGTACGAAGCAATGCCATCTGTTTCGTCGCAAAGAACCAAATTCCGAACGGGACATACGGTCCTCGGTTTCGAAGAATTTATTTGGAGAATATCAGAGTCGTCTGCTTTCTCTCTTTCCGTCTCTGTCCCTCCACTTGAAAGTTGCTCGAGCCAACCGTGGAGGAAGACGAGTGATCAAGGGTGCATTGAGCCGGTAATGCATCGTTCGGCAGAACCCAATCAATGCATCGCCTTGCATTACCCAATGAACGTCATTGCATTGTCCATAGACGATGGAGGAGCTTGCTTCATAATGTCGAAATCGCTTTTCTTTTCGAAATCAAGTTTTTCGTTGACTTAACGTCCGAATAAAACAAGGTTACTCGAGCTTCGTGTTTTTCGGGTTTATCTCGTCAGAAAAGTCGACCGGACAACACAGTTTATAAATCTCTGGGAAAACGTCGCGCATTCCCCGCGTATAAGGCAAGTCCTGTTAGTCAAGCCTTACTGACGAGTCCTCTAACAGGTCCGGGACGAAACACGTTTTCTTCGACCGTGGTAACGTTCAACCGATTTTCGAACAGGCTGTCCAAGATTAGTTTGGCGGGCAGCAAAACGGCGGTTTTGAGAATCGACGCATCAACGTTTGAACCGCGTCATTCACGAGACCGTAACCGAACACTATCGGACTCCCAGCAGCCGAGAGAAAAGAACAAGGTAGCTTCCTGGCTGCCTGAGAGTAGGATCGCCTGGTTCCTCTGCCCATCTCGGAGAGGACGGCCATGAAGGTCGTCCGCCGAGCAAGCAGGAGTCCTGGTGAATCCGAGTCGTCGCCGATTCCCAGAGGGAGAGTGCGGTTGAAATAAACTGGACGTCCGATGGTTGAGTCACGTAAAATTGGAGTCATTCTAACCACTCGCTATCCTTTGTAAATACCAAAGTTCCTAATATTTGTAAAACCCTTTTTGAAAACATATCCTGTGTTCCCAGATATTTCCTATCAAATCCAATTACTCCACTGCCAACCCAAGCCGCTAAAAAATCGTATTAATTTCTATCGAATTTTGTATTCTAGCATTTTTTGAAAATTTTAAACCAAAACCATAAATGCATAAAGATCCGCAGTGTAGTCATCAGTATTGATTTGATAATATTTTTCTAGACACGCATGCTATAATACGTTGATTAAAGCTATTTACGTTTAACTTTTTGCTTGCACTATAACTTCATTTTTCCAGTGTCTCAAATTCCTGTTCATATTAACTTCTACATATGTATAGTGTCATACTTACACGAGTTTCGACTATGTTGACGATGTAAGCGTGACAGTTTTGCTATTTTCAAGATTAATATTTCAGTACGCGTTCCTTCCATTTATTATCAAAGGAGCTTCAAATTAAAACTTAAAAACGGAGAAATAGTAATTTACATATCATAAAATCGTACAGTTTTATGGTATTGATTTAAAAACCCATGCTTTATGTAGAATTTAAATCGGTAGCCTCCAAAACATTCTATAATATTTAGTATCGCTTATCACTATCCCGAAAACTATAAATCGAGAATAGATGATTTTTTGCAAAGTGAGGTTGATCTTGCACTGTCAAGATTAACGATCGAAGACCTGCACTCGTTGCCAATATGCATCATTGTTTTCGCACACCGTATTTTTGCGCCACGCGACCCTCAACCGATTATCTGAGAAACGTGGAAGGCTAGAATGATTAATCTCTTCAATAGATCAATAGATTCAATTTGATCCTTTTGTTCTTCGATAGAATGGATTTTCCAAACCTTTTTCTGTCAAAGGGCCGGGTTTAAGGGACAAAACCTGCAATAACTCCGATATTCACATACATGCATATGTTTTCAAGGACAATTTCTTGGATAACCTTTAACAGGTTTTAGTACATAATTTTATTTATAATTGTAGTCGTCGTTTACGGTTTTTTTTAAAAGTGATTAATTAAACAAAATTTTAAGCTGTATACATATAATTTGATAATGGACAATTCGCTTAGATCAGTTGCTTATGAAAATCGTATTATTCTAATATATTGCTGGATGAGAACTTTTCATGACGAAGAACGAAACAAGATAGCAATCATCATAGCAATTAACAAATACAGAATACAAGGAGAAAATATGAATTAGTGAAAACGTTAAGGAAAGTTGTGTTCAAATATAAATTCAAAGCAAGCTTTTCACAATTGAAAAATTATTAACAGATATACGGCTGCCAATTTATCCACTGCACACCTATAATCGATAAACTGATCAGATCTTTTTAGAAGAAAAATTACAGTATGAGCAATAGTTGTAACCTTCAAGGTTACAGTCAATAAAGTTAATGTCACTTGAGATGAGTCCCCTAAACTTCACTTACACCCGTCATTCTTATATTTTCGCTTAACGAATCTCGTGTCTATTCTGGTAGCCTGACGGCGAGCTCCGAATCGACCATCCAGTCGTCCTGTGCGTATTAGTAACCTTCAGATCTCGAAAGGTAAACTCCCCGTTTCTGAGTTTGTGACAGCCCAAGCTTAAAGTCGACGCATTGTGTTTACATGCTTGGCTTGATAATGCAGCAAGACGGTATTGCGTTGTCGCATTACTATCATCTCTCGTGGGTTGACAAGTATTGCGAGTGGTGCTTCCTCATAAGCAATTCATACAAATATTGTTTCATTATAAAGGTGGGATTTCCTATATACGCTTGGGCGCAGCATTTTGCGATCCATACGCCATTCGTCGTAACTCCCTGCTGTGCATTTGGACACACTAGCTTGCGCTCCTATCATACGATGTGGTATTTCTTTTTTCTTTCCTTTGAGAAGAAAGAGAAATGAGCATCACCCAAACACAAATACGCGCGTAGGTCAACTTCCTGTAGGCGTTCGACGCACACGTTTGCGTTTGTACATACGCTTCGAGACCTCTAAATGTTGCGCCAGACGCAGACGCACGCGTTTTTGTACTTACTGCTTCCGAAACAGTCCAAATGCAGAGGCATGCGTTTTTCGAGCCACTGCTTCAGAGGACTTTTCGGACTATTGTTTCGGATTTTGTTCAATTTTAAATATATTGTAATCTGTAGTGCTATATAAACGTATCTCAAAGGATTTTTCGAAATCTTGAAAATTGTTGGTTTTACAGACGCGTAACTAAAGTTTCAATATTTTTTCATTTAAATTATTTTGACCGAACTAAAAAATCGATGAAAATGAGTTTTTACAAAAATTACCTTCCCAAAGAATTTCAATCGTAGTTATTATTAAGAATGGAAGCTTATTTTTCTTTGAATCATCAACGGTAAAGACTGTTCTTTTTAATGAATTTGTCAATTTGCACGCAAATGTAATTTTACAGTACAAAAATATTAAAAATATGGAAACGTTTTTGTAGAAAAATTTTGACAATTTTTCGAAAAATATGACTGCACTCTATGATTGTTTCTCTTAAAAATTACTTTTTTTTTTAATTTGTCGACGCTCAAAAATTGCGAGCAAAGCAAGCCGGCAAAAGACATGGCGCGGTGTTATTTGGTCAAAATGCGGTAAAAAATCCGTGAAACCAAAACTATCCAACGAATTTGTTTGAAAATTTGTCACAGCTACAACGCTTATTCAGCAAAAACGATTTTTTAAAGTTGTTAAACATTAAGTAATATAGGCTAATCGGAAGTCTCTGTTTTCCACTCATTTTTTATTTGTGGAAACCTATAAAATATCGGTTAAGAGATTTTGATCTGGCACTGATCGTCTGGCAAGGGATACCATTGAACCTACATAGTGTATAAAATCTCGGCCATCTTCGGCCACTCTCGGCTGCGATTTAAGTTTAAATATCAACTTTCAGAATTTCCAAGAATTAATCGCGCGGAAGTTGTGGTTATTTCACGTTTCTGGTGAAATATCTTAAGGACAATAAATAAATAATGAAGCTAGTACGTAGAGAAAGCAGAATCAATTCGAAGTGAAAGTTTTGTTACTATGTACTTATTATTAGAAGAAGAAGAACAGGATGGCGAAATTCTTTTAAGAATTCTGATGAAAAAGCGAAGAACACAAATGAAAAATATATATAAAAATAGAATGCAAAGTGTTATTGCAACATATTAATAGGAAACCAGTTACTGAATGATGGAAAAACATTTAGAGAATTTTTAAGATTCAATTAAGGGCAAGTGGATTTTAATTAGCGCTAGAGTCAAGCTTCTAGAAGTTGTGAACATGTACGCTTGCAGGGTCTGACTTTCGAGTCAATAACGATTATTAGCGTGTCATAAAACTTTAAATACGACGCAGATACGACTAGGTGCACGACCACCCTCGGTCTCATTGCATCTTAAGGCCACTTTCTTGGGGTTAGTTTCGATTCTTTGCTCAATCTAAAAAATTTTTCCATCATTCAGTAAGTGGTTTCCTATCAATATGTTGCAATAACTCTTTCCATTTCGATTTTTATATATATATACTTTCCATTTGTCTTCGTCGTTTTTGCATTAGAATTCTTAATGTAGTAACAAAAGTACTTTTCGAATCATATTTTATCACTCCGAACTGTTCTGCTTTCTCTACATACAAACTCTTCGTTCGATAATTAACGACGTATTGAAGCACAGAAGAGAAAAGAAAGGGGGCCTACCGATCACCATAGAAATGCGTTTCTACGCATGAGTCTAGACGCAGTCGCACCCGTCCAGACGTATACGATCTCTTCTGATGAAGTGTGCCGAATGGAGTATAAGAGGCCCCAGGATCGCCACACTCTGCGTTTAGACGCGCTTAAGGAGATCCGACCTTAAGGCAATTTTTAAAAAATAATCGACACGGTCCGAACTCGAAATTTTCGGCTACACGTCGACCCCTAATGCCTACTAACTTCGTGGTGTCATTTTCTCACGTAAGTTCTCGTAAAATGCTGCACAAAGATCCCTTCTTCAACGATTTTCCCCTGAAACTGGTGTCGTATTTCCGCTAACTACGCTCGAGTCTGCGATGCGTCACGATTGTCATTGAGAGGAGCACGGCTGGTCTGTTTTTCCGTTTCGGAACAAGACACTTCACTTTCAGCCGTGCCCAAGGCCGTAATGAATTCTTAGGGCCAAGGATGTCAACAAATAATTCCAATGCAAAATTCGCATTGCATATGGTTATAGCTGAGTGTTCAACTCTAGGGAGAAAAATGAAATTGATAAAGAACATTGACGGTTGTGTCCGATCTAACACTTTTCTGTTCGAGTCTTCTCATTACGATTCAATTGGGTTGTGATTCAGAGACTCCAATGCGTGTTATAGAAATAGTTAGAATTCGCTCAACGAAATACGTCTCTGAACGGTTCTGGAATAAGTGCTGGTCAAACAGAGTCCTCTACTCCTCTTACCAAAAGGTATCCTCGCCTTTCCCACTCTGTGGCCAGACACTCTTGGAACAGTCCCAATTCTTGAGGGCAATGCAACCTTGGGCTGTCCCTTGGGTTGGATTTCACTTATCACTCCCTCATGAACATGATCGTGCCGAATGACAGCTGGATGATCCAGAGTGCTCAAACCTCATCGTCCGACGACAGTTCTATCTCGCTCCCTGCATCCCTATTCAAGACTTACAATTAGACAGAGTGCTGACCTGTGCTAGGCTAGCACAACTCAGATATGCAATATTGTAATTGTCGGATGACCACAAAGTCCAATTATGGATATAGAATCCAAGCGCGAAGAGGGCCGCGGGCAAGAGTAGAGTGCCCTTTATATCGTTGTGCTGACCTGTGCTAGACTAGTACAACTCAGGTGTACAATTATATGCTATTTGGATAACTGATACTAACTTAAACGTTACTTGCATGTGCAAAACTATTATCTACCAGAATTTATTTCGTTGTTATTTTTTGAAGTAATACTGTAGCACAACGTTAGTACAATAGAGAAATTATAAAAAATGAAAAGCGGGGGCTACTCTGAAGTGGTTTTTCTCTACTTTTTTATCGCATTTTTGATACCACAGTTTGAATATTCGAGCACAATTCAGCACAACTGTTCCAATTACTTAATTCTCGAAGTGGGGGGCTAGCTTCTAGGAGATAAGCAGATACGTATCGAATAATTGTTGATCATTTGAGCTCAAAGATGTTCCTTGTTAGAATGAAAATTACATCTTAATTGAAATTCGTTATTTGAAAATAAAAGCACATATACAGGGTGAGCCAACTAAGACTCCTACCGAAAATATCTCCATTGTTTTTAGTAATACGAAAAAATGTTTCTGGTTTAAAATGTTTCGTTCAGTAGAGCAATTATCGTGACGGAGAAGTTTTTTTTCTCTAGACGTCGTCGTTTTTTTTGTTTAATCGGACGACGTATTTTGATTAGTGTAACGTTATAGCTAATGAAAAGACACTAGGATATCTCCGATCACAGAATATGTTGTTGCATATTGCAAATGAGCTTGCACTGCGTTTTGTCTACATTCGCAGTAGACGATTACAATACCACATTTTTCGTGGATCTCGTACGGCATTTCGAAACTGAAACTTAAATCATATAGATATAATATATGACGCAAAATGTTGCACGGTACGGCAGTTTGTAAACAAGAGATGTCTTTCGACAATGTTTCAATGTTTACATGAACGGATCCTTGGTAGAGTACGGTAAGCATGAACGTAGTCTTCGTACATTAAGTTATGCTTTTCGAAGAATAACGCCTTCGAAGGTCATTTGAAGGTCAACATATTATGGATGGTTAAATTTGTCTTTTCATTAGCTATAATGTTACACTAATCAAAATACGTCTCGTTCCATTAAAAAAAAAAAACGACGATGACCTTAAAATATCGGAAAACATGACCTAGAGAAAAAAAAGCTCCTCCATTACAATAATTGCCACACTGAACCAAATATTTTCTTCTTGAATAATTTTTTTGTATTACTATAAACAACGGCGATATTTTCGATGGAAGTCATTGGTGCCTTATCCTATAGAGGTACTCAAATGCTAAATGAATAAAAATGATTCGAAAGATTTGTAAGGTGTAATGTAAGATGTAGTAGTATATACTTGTTGGTAGGTGACGTTATTTCATGGTAAGCAAGCTAGAGATAATCACAGACCGAGAGATAGATACATAGGTACATGTACTGAAACACACGGATGCCAAATGAGAAACGCAAACATATGAGCGCATAATATACTATGTATAGAGTATGTTGTTTTAACATAATTTCTAGGGTAACATGCGCCCGATAAACAAAACACAGAGGACTAAATAGGAGATAGAGAGACCGTTTGCAGTTTACAGGGTTAGATATTCGAGATAAGATGGTTAGTTGAATCGAGGCGGCCGGTAGAAAAGTTCTGGGAAAAAGTGGAGGGTGGGGGTCGTCCGGTTTTTCCCGCCCAATGCAGTTCTCTACTGTGCAATATCGACGTGTAACACGTTTACGGAAAACCATTTGACCTAGTTTCGTATAACGGCGAGATCGCGGTCGGAAAGGGACGCGTGGATTAAATCTATTCGTGTTCGAGGATCTACAAAGAATATCGGGGCACCATTGCACCGTACCGCACCGTACCGTGCCGCACCGCACCGCACCGCACCGCACCGCACCGCACCGCACCGATTCATTTTGCTGGGTTGGACCACAAATTTCGACTGTCATAGCAGCGACAGAACGTGGGCAGATGTGTCGGTTGATTGGTTCGATTACGGACGTGTACGCGCATACCTATGCTTTGGGGAGTGTAATTGATTCAGGTTTTGCAATGAGGAAGGGTAAAGAGATCAGGAGCACGTGGGAGAAGCTCTATTGCGGATTTACAGACAGGGCGGCAGACTGCCGGGCGCGCGCGGCGTGCTATACTAAATTATTTACCGGCACGTCTATCTATACGCCTCGTCGGATACTTACCGACACGTTTTGCACGTGTAGATGTACTACTATGTCCTTGCCATTCTCTTACAGATTGCATAGCCCAGACATTGCTTCCGTGCGAACGAGAACGTTTTACGCGAAATTGTTTTTTTAATTCATTTACTCTTCAATTTTACCACATTGATTGCTCTGCGAATTTTTCATATTCTACCACGTCAATTCCCGCGTACGGTTTCGATTAATTCTACTAAAAATAAATCTTCCCTTTCAATTATAACTTTGTTATCGTTATCGTTATCGTTATCGAACAATTGTATTTCTTCAAATGAATTACAATAGTTAATACGCTCGATCGTTACCCGTCAGACAGACAAATACCCGTTAGGAATTTCTCTCACCCACGCCTATTCTTCACATACAGGGAAATACCGTACTTTTTCGACTTTCAGAAATATATAGAAATGGTGCGACATTTAACGCGAACACGTGCACTGCCACAAAACAGTGTACGAACAAAGTTTCTTTTGACCAATTTAACCATAAGTACTTGTATACGATATACCCCTCGACCATAAATTGCTTTTATTTATACAGAATATTTATATGCAGTGACGACTATCAGTAACCATTTTTTTGTTTGCGGCTTCGTTTTCGAGAAAATTAAGCCCGACAATTCCTCGCGAACGCGTGCATAATAATGATACAGAAAATGCTAATTAATGTTAAATTTTAGTAAAATTGAAACTTTTTGTGCCGTCGCAAGAAAAAACTTGTGAACATTACAAGATAGCATTCCGTAATATTAATTACTATTTTGTAATTATATTTATTTCATTTGCGCATTTTAAGTATTTTAAAATTAAGTTTTCTCGAGAATGAAGACGCAAACACAAAATTGTTGTTCTACATTCGTAAGGAAATTAATTACTTAAGATTTTGCAAGCAAAAGTTGTGATTCTTAATTTTTGTTTTACAATTAGAGAAGTTCTAGACAAGTTTATTTTTCCTATAATTGAATGTCAACTCTCGTTCAATTGAATTGACAAAATAGTAATTTAATAATTATCTGAACAGTGCAGCAGCAGCAGCACAGTTTATTTACCGTCAAACATCTAAGACAACGCAGTTCGCTGATGGGTTCAGATAATCCATTTAGCTAAGAAATTCCCAAGAGGAAACACTCTTGCAGCCAGAGGAGTCAAGTCTTCTATCTTTAGAACGGCTGTGTTACATTTTTCATGTGTACGTAACATTGTAGGATTCATTTGATATGAGAAAGTCGATATTTGACGGTTCTTTTGAAATCTATGCTATATGGTGTTTTTGTCAATCTGTTTTCATTATTAATGCTTTCATAGCTATTTCGATCGCAGCATACATTTTCGAACGAACAAGAAATATAATTAACGTGTAATTGGTCTGGATGAAGAAAAGTTATTTTCAATTATTAACAGCTTCCTATGCAAAGTCCCTGCAATCCCATTATAAAACCGTTTCCTCATACTCATACACAATTCCTAACACTTTAAGGGGAAAAACTCCAAACTGTTATTTTATGTATGTACTTATGTCTAGTCGTTGAGAGTGTACGTTTATAGTAAGAATTAACAATTGTAGCAATTTCTCTTGTTTAACGTACACTAGAGTAAGCACAAGTAATAAGTCACGTGTTCTATAAAACAAGAGTACAATATGAAATATTAGAACTCGCGAATACGAACAGTTAACGTGTGATCGCAGCAGACAAATAAAACAGCCTGAGGGCTAATACAGTGCAATATGTATAACAGATTGGCACAAAATAAAACTGCTTATCCTTCAGAAGATGCGGTTTATTCACTCGGAATGACTGGTTAAGGGTAGTGTAAAACCAGTTCCTGTTATTTAGCAAAGAATGTACACAGGTATATTTTGTTTTTTGAGAATTAAGTGTTTCAACACTAGCATCGTTTAGAAAAACTTGAAATTATATATACTGATTTTCTATAAGGTGCAACGAAGCTTATTAACCCTCCAACTACTGAAGCGTGGAGTCCATTGAGGTCCTCCGCACTCTAGCTTGACGCGAAATCCGTGACTGCAGCACAGTAGACGGAGGGTTAACTCCTAAACTAATAATTCTTTGAGACATACATAGACTAATACTTTTTTTTGTAGAGAATTGGTCCCATTTCAAAAACCAAAGTTGATATTCACAACATTCTTGACCCACCCTGTATAAAATGCATACACGTACACATACATCCACACAAATGTACATACATATACATTCATGTACACGTTGTACATATTCATATACGTGCCTATACACATCTATATGCATATGTGGTCATACACACACTCATATACATTGGACTTTTTTGTAAATTTAGAACAACTAATTTATCACATTATGTGAAAAATTTGAAAAAATTGCAATTTGTCGGACCTACAGAGTGAATACTATTAGACAATTTTAAAAATACATTTTGTAAATCTGTACCAATTAATACATATTCTGAATATTTCATCGAAATCGACAGGCATTGAAGGATGTAAGGACTCTTAGACTTCTTACAGTTGTAGGTCGAAAATCGTGAAAACCTGCCATTTTCACCGTTTTAAACGTTTCAAAGTATGTGTAATTTACACACATTTACAGAACATATTTTTTTAAATTTCCTCCTCTGTTATTCCGATCAATTACATTTTTCAAATTTTTATTTCACGACATATAGTGAACTAATTGTTCTAACCTTTTAAAGAAATCCAGGTCGTATGGTCTAATATTAAAAAAGTTATTTATCTCTTAAAAGTGTCCGAATGTTACCAAGATTCACTGTATGCATAATTATACCTAAATATAACATTGATATACATATCGTGATACGCTGACATCGGATTACAATCTATTGAGTAAGCCTATAACTTTAAAGAACTTTCATACATTTTCAATCCTTATCCTTGCAGCTGTTTACATTTATCTTCAAGTCTCATTTGATGCTAAAACGATTCCTTTCCGGTAGCAACCTACGAAAATCTAGTAAAATTGTGTTCTAACAAAATGTTCGATATCTTCAAGGACACTGTCTAGGTGTAACACGCCGATTTTAGTGAGATTTTTCGACAATATAGTTTGTTAAAAAATATTTGATACAGGGGTTGAAAAAATCCATAAAATTGAGGGTAAAGTGCATATTTTTTGGATATCTCACGAACTCGACAGCGTAAAATAATGATTTTATCTAAAACTGTGCGTTTCCGATCGATGAATTTAGTGGCATAAGAAAATTTCGGGAAAAGTTATTTCTTTAAAGAATATTTAAAACAGAAACATTTCTTTGCAATTTTTCTGAATTGTTTACCAATATTTGCGTAAACTGGTATGCGTAATCTACGAACTAAGATAGGAATAGGTATACAGGGTGCGGCGGAGTAACTGTACGAGCGGGCACGAGGTGATTCCTTATATACAGTGCAACATGTATAACAGATTGGCACAAAATAAACCTGCTTCTCCTTCAGAAGATGCGGTTTACTCACTCGGAATGACTGGTTAAAGATAGTGTAAAACCAGTTCCAGTTATTTATGAGAAAATAAGAGAGAAATATAGAATAAAAGTTTTTTATCCGAAGCTTTATTTCCGAGGAAACAGAGTTTGAAAATGCAGCGACTATACGTACTATTAGATAGGAATCGTCTGACGCGTCTGATCATGAACGACCTATTCTACTTCCCGCGTATACTAGAACACGCGAATCGGACGGATCTTTAACCACGATTTTTCCGAAAACCATGCGTCATACGAAAAAATGTTATTCCTTTTTTTCGATTAATATTCACTTGTAGAATTACCCCCTGTCCGCTAGTACATGTTATTCCGCCGCACCCTGTATATTTCCTTAAGATATTTCACCCGAAACGTGATATAACCACAACTTCCACGCGATTAATTCTTGGAAATTCTGAAAATTGATATTTAAACTTAAACCGCGTCCGAGAGTGGTCGAAGATGGCCGAGATTTTCTACACAACGTAGGTTCAATGGTATCCCTTACCAAAACGATCAAAATCTCATAACAGATATTTTATAGGTTTCCACAAATAAAAAATGAGTGGAAAACAGAGACTTCCGATTAGCCTATTACTTAATGTTTAACAACTTAAAAGAAATCGTTTTTGCCGAATAAGCGTTGTAGATACGACAAATTTTCAAACAAATTCGTTGGATAGTTTTGTTTTCACGGATTTTTAGCCGCATTTTGGCCAAGTAACATCGCACCACGTCTTTTGCTGGCCTGCTTTGCTCGCAATTTTTGAGCGTCGACAAATTAAAAAAAAGTAATTTTAAAAAGAAACAATCATAGTGTGGGATCAATTACGGGAAAACAAGTAGACGATTTTGTATCAACTAATGAACGGGAAAAACAAGAAGTATATTTGGTAAGAGTCTCTTGTAAAACTCTCGGCTGGACGCGCTACGCTCAACTGTCGTTCCTCGGGGCCCGCGTGCACACACACACACATATACGCACACACATACGTCGGACTCGAACAGTGCCGCAGCGGATCAGTCACCACGATAGAGTGCAGTCACATTTTTCGAAAACTTGTCTAAATTTTTCTACAAAAATGTTTCCATTTTTTAATTGAAAATTGAAAAATTCTTTAAAAAGAACAGTCTTACCGTTGATGATTCAAAGAACAATAAGCTTCCATTCTTAATAATAACTACGATTGAAATTCTTTGGAAAGGTAATTTTCGTAAAAACTCATTTTCATCGTTTTTTTAGTTCGGTCAAAATAAACTGTTGTCCGTTACAAAACACATCCGAATTGTTCTCTCCTCTGTACGTGATCGGAAAATATTATTTAGATATTCTAATTATTGTTAAATGACGGGAACTACAAAAATTCATAATCACATATCCCCTATGGTCCGTAGACTACGCATACGAGTTTAAACAAAAATGAGTAAACAATTAAGAAAAATTACAAATATTATTTGGTTTTTAAATATTCTTTAAAGAAATAACTTTTCTCGATATTTTCTTGTGCCGCTAAATTCATCGATTCAAAACGCACAATTTTAGATAAATTCTACGCCGTCCACGTCCCGAGATATCTAGAAAATATGTTTTTTACTCTCAATTTTGTGGATTCTTTCAACCCTTGTATCAAATATTTTTCAACAAACTATATCGGCTAAAAATCTCATAAAAATCGGAGTAGAAAGTGTCCTTTGTTAATTCTCAACGGAGGTTCCTTTAATTCAGTATGCAAACTGGATGTAGGAGTGATGCTGGAAATTGTTCCAGTTTGTATTGTCAGAGTTCATATTTCGAGGATCAGGATAGGATAATTAAAATGGACATTTATTGGGAAGTGATCGCTATGTAATTCTGTATTTGTAGACACAACAAAACACATACAAGAATAATTTTAATAACAACTGAAAATATTTTATTCTCTGGTGTACACGCACCTGAAATTGTAGTCGAGTCGGACCGAGTCGACGACATCTGGTTAGTTTGCAATAAAGGACATTAAAAAGTGTCATACTCGTGCGATTAAACATTTTTGAGATCTTCAAACTTAACTCTACTTTACTGCAGCTCTCTTGTGAGTGCCAGTCGTTTCTATTGTACGCATAAGTTGACAATGTGTTTATTGACCATTTTTAGCAATTCAGTAAAATAGAATTCGTAGCATAGAAATGAAGTTCATAATTGAACAAGGTTCGAACTTTACTAAAATAATAATACACCATTTCCTGGTTAAACAAAACTTCTTGCTTCCAACGCAGTTTCAGGGAATCAGCGATTTAACAAATTACTGATTATGTTAAACAAATTACTGATTATGTTAAAACCTATACTAAAGTACACCAGTTGTTATCCACACCATAGTCCTGCCATTTTTGGCGTCTATAGGTATACATTTGTGTGTATAACGGTTTTGAAAGAGGTGTACCCTCGGCGAGGAGCCGTCGCTCATTGTCAGTTCAGTTGCGTCTCTCGAGTGAAGTCAGTCGTTTGCAGTGCATTTTGAAATACGAAAAGTAATTGAAAATGAGTCGAAAAGTGCAAAATAAGTATCCTAATTATCGTCCGAATCGTCCCAAACGGCAGTCTTGATTGCACTAGAGAGACTCGTGCTTCTCGAAAAGAAGAAAAAACGGCTGAAATGCAATATTTTGATAAAGAGGAAGATCTGTTCTATGGCCCCGGAATCGCAGATTAGCAAAAAACTGCGTTAAGTTAAAATGAATTACGATTTTTTTACCATTTTTCTGTTACACAAACATTAAACGCATTTTTCTCGAAACGCAAAATTTCGCACGCCGTGCAACGTAGCTCGTAAAGTAATTATTTGATCTTCATGAAACTTGATATATATATATATATATATATATATTATAAACAATTGGCCTCAGCATGACGAGCTCCAATTTTTTAATTTTTTATTTAAAATTGTTAGATATGATATTGGTGATACAGCCACGTCTGATATATAATAAGTCTATTATCTCGACGCAGTACACCACACACAAGTATTATTATATAAGTATAATACATAAATATATATATATAATACTATTACATACTACGAACGCGCATGGCAACAACACACTCTATGAGCTCTCATACGACAACTGCACAAGTGAACCGAAACACCGTACACCCGACGCACACTCCAACAGATCCGCAACTAGTGAAATCAGGGGTACCACCCTAGATGATGGTGATCATTTTTCACAAAAATATTGTTATTAATAATTATTTATATAAAAAAAT
Organism: Lasioglossum leucozonium; assembly: GCA_028454225.1. Lineage (NCBI taxonomy): Eukaryota > Metazoa > Arthropoda > Insecta > Hymenoptera > Halictidae > Lasioglossum > Lasioglossum leucozonium. Next base: position 16,853,551 of record CM052218.1, on the reverse strand, counting down.
CCGTTTTTTTCAAAACGTTGCCATATTTGCAACTTTGCAAATTTTAAAAAAAGAAAAACGTCACGCTGAGCGTTTTTGCATAACCTAAAGATTCCGTTTGGATTTTTTTGTTTCAAATCAAATTTGTGCACTGTACATATTTTCAAGCCGTCATTCCACCATTATTATTAACAATTAAACTTTTAAAAAAATATTTTTTGTTACACTATAACAACAATAAAGGATGCCTTAAATTTTAAATCAATCTACGTATTACATTTCTAAAAAAAAATTCTTGAAAAACAGGCCATTTACATAGGGCTCTCCCCTTAAACCGCGACTTTACATCAAAAGAGCCATATTCCTGTGCCATCGTCATATATTAAAATTAAATTGACATAGAATTGTGTATACAATCGCTTCTCGGTCGACCACCACTTTGTAGTTTGCCGCTACATCTCGACCCACTCGAGGACAAAATGGCTACCCTCATTCGCAATACACCGAAAACCGTCCCGAGCCATGGAATTGTAGCGAAAGAAAACTGTATTTAGAAATACACTCGAAGGATCATCTTCTGTAATGAAAGGACTCACTATACTTTGTGTTTATTCAATTGGTTGACTTCACTGTAATTAACTGAGTGTATGCGTGCTTACGGTAACAGAGTATTTATTAGATTCGCGAGAGAAATACTGTTACGAATAAGCTTAAAAATTATTTCCAAGAAATGGACGGTAATCGGGTTGTAGTTTTTGAACCGAGGGCAATCCTATTCTGGAGTGGCGGTTGCCACCTACCATAGCGTGATCAAAGTGATTTTGGTCGTTGAAATCCTGTTATAGAAGACGCTTGGTGCAGAAAGTTTGAAGCTAATGAAGGCTAATAAGAACGTGGCGCGGCGGCTTGAACATTTGGAAACGCACATACAACACATATAGCGGGTGTTATAAAATGGCATGACTTTCAGTGCCTTGATTTTCGGTCAGAAGTTTTCGGCAGAGTGTAGATGAGTGTATTCGAATAGGCTTTTATTTTTCGGGATTGTATCTGATATTCAGGTGTCGGTTTGCATGGTCAAGATGGGCATCGATACACTCGTTAACAATGATTTCAGATTTATCAGTATATCAACACAGTACAAATTTGATGTGCCTTAAATAAGAATAGCGTTACAATAACCAGAACAAAATCGTCGCCACACTTTTTTCCTACGATTCTGACCAAATCATGAATAGAAAATGTTTCGCATGAATATTAATACTGAGTTTCTTTTTAGGTGAGTGCTCTGTTTACTTTACGCTTTGAAGCTGTATCACGTAAGTAATAGTTGTATAACAAATTACGAAATATTATGGTAATATTTCATTAATCAGTTCGGCATACATGAGTAAACTGCGTTATGTATGATCAATGTAGTAGATAAGAGATGTTCGTAATGTACACATTTTCTTCATACAGTAAAGTCGTGATCTAAGAAAAACCCTCGGGTCCCTGATGTTTCTTAGATCGTATACTTCTACTATTTTATTGGATTACGTGGCATGTTTACACTTTACACTGCTCGGGGCGGCTTCCGAGGCAGCTTAAACTTCTTAGCTTCGCAACAATGGAAGGGATAGGCAATTTTCTTAGATCCCAAAGCTCCCGTTTTCCCAGATCCAGACTTTACTGTATTACGGAATAGGGTCGATTATTACGATCGAATCAAATTGATAAACGAGTTCTGTTGATACAATGAAACTATCTATAGATACTTGGTATATGTACCACAATTATGAATAGATATTCAGGTTTGTTAGTTAACTTTTCCTTACTGTAATACAATTCTTCTTTCGTTTTTGTAGCAGCAAGGTAAATATTCGTGTTGACTTCTGTATCCGTTTGCAGATATTATACAAAACGTTATATTATTTAGCATTGAGTAATATGAAGAGTAATTAAGTTTTGCACTTTTGTTTATATGGTCGATATTTTTTATAGAAATGTTTTCATATAATAACCTCCGGCGGGGCGCATTCATCCATCTCCTTTTTGGGGTACGTTGGTGCAACGTATTTTACCCTAACTATTTTTTTTTATTTGAATTCTTTTCTTCTGTCTCTAGAAAAATGGTTCGAAAAACAACACGTAGCGAACTATCGTGACATTGTATTTTCAAAAAATCTTATGCCGCAATGAAAGAATATTCATTGTCACTAAGATATAACGTAGATAAAATGATAATATTGAGACATATTAATAAAAAATATGTTCATAAAAAATAGTGATGTAGTATAGTAATCATTTTATATCTTATTTTGTACGTATTTCCTAAAAGTTACACTTACAATATGTAAAGGGGAAAGTTCAAAGAATATGTTAGCATGTTTTTTTCAAATTCGAAATGGAAAACTGAAAGAGTCGACTTTCCTCGGTTTCCCCTAACTGTAATGTTTAACAGTAAAATATTGATATATTCTCGAATGATTACAGTAAATTGTTAAATTCGTTCAACAAACTGTCTGTTAATGTATTCTTAACACATCATTCATCATCGGAAGATGCACCGTTCTGCGTTAAACAGCTAAACATAGTATTCAGTATAATTTAATACAGTATTATGTTATTTCGAATCTGCTTGAATGATTATGCTGATTTAATTATTTGGAAATTAATTCCAATTCCAAAATCAAGGGACCACTCAGTTTTTAACGGTCATTCATACGTGTCAGTATACTCTTTGAGTCTAAATAAAGAAAAAATGAAACTAGGTCTTGTTGGAATGAGTTGGTTAAGTTCGGTTAATATAGCTGCTTAATATGGCCACTGTTCTAATTCTGACTGACTATTGATTACCTGATTCCACATCTTAACTTTGGTTGCTATTATGTATTTGAATGCACGTATACAGGGTGGTCCGTTTAAACAAGAGCACCTAAATATCTCTTCAGGTTATTGTGATGCAAAAATTATTTGTTACGTAATGTGCATGGTGTCAATGGACAAAAATATTTGGCACGAATATTTTTTTCCGAGGATAATTTTTTTCGGAGTTGTCAAGGTCATCGATGTTTTTTGGTACATAACTACATTTTTTTTTATTGCATCGTGTGACTGATGGAAAAATACATTCAGATATGTATAATAACATGGCCTTGCAATGACCGTGGACCTCTAAAATTAAAGTTATACCTAGAACTGATGTCGAATATCTTCAGCCACGACTCCTGAACCTACGAATGCGAAGAAAATATTTTTTATCACACTAAGAATATCGATCAACAGATGTGTGTATGTGTTAACTGTTCAAATAACACTCACGTTCTCTTAAGTTATCATCAGAGATGTTTAAAATGGTGTCCTCCTACGTTGATAAATTTTCTGAAACGTGCAATGACCAACTATACAGATCTTTCAATTGTTTCGGAATTAATATCAGCACAAGCTCTAACTATTCGGTCCTTCATATCCTCTGGTGTAGTTGGTCGTTCATTATAAACTGTTTGTTTCAATTTTCCCCACAAAAAAAAGTCCATTGGTGTGAGGTCTGGTGAACGCGGTGGCCATCCTAGAACTCCGGTACGACCGATCCATCGATTTGGAAATTTTAAATCCAAAATTTGTTTGACAAAGCGTGTAGAATGAGCCGGACAACCGTCATGCTGATACCACATTCTTAAACGGATATCTAGTGGTACATCATGAACAAGCATTTGTAGCTCATTTTGCAAGAATGTTGCATACTTTTCTCCATTTAAAGTACCGTTTATGAAATAAGGACCAATTATTTGATTATTTTATATGCCACACCAGACATTTACACTACACGGTCTTTGTTTATCCACTAATCTTAGCCAGTGTGGATTGTCAGTTAACCAATAATGCATGTTTCTTAGATTTAGCTGTCCATGGTTGGTGAAAGACGCTTCATCAGTAAATGGTACTCATTTAAAAAATGATTTGTCATTTTCGTATTGCTGCAAACCCCACCGAGAAAAATTCATACGATTTACAAAATCTGTTCCGTGAAGGTCCTGATGTAACGATAGATGATAGGGATGAAATTTTTCTTTCTTCAATGTCCGTACTATGCTTGTTTTAGAAATACCAGTTTCACGCTCGAGTTGTCTTAAACTCACTTGTGGAGTTTCGTTAACTTTATCGACAATAATTATTTTATTTCTTCTGTTCGTAACAGTTCTGATTCTTACACGCTTTTTGACAACAGTACCAGTTTCACGAAAATGACTGATAAACTTTTTATAAGTAGAAAGTGATGGACAATTACGGTCTGTAATTGCCTTAAACAATGATCAACTTTCTCTTGCATTGAGTAATTCATTTCAAACAGCATGTCGATACACGGATAGATAAATTGAAACTGATCGGAATTTCAAATCATTAGGTATCATCAGTATTGGGACAGTAAATATGTTTATTTACATTCACGCTCTTGATGTAGAGTCTTGGTTAAAGCCTACGATCTTAATAGACATCAGTTCTAGGTAAAACTTCAATTTTCGAGGATCACGGTCATTGCAAGGCCATGTTATTATACATATCGGAATGTATTTTTCTATCAGTTACACGATGCAATAAAAAAAATGTAGTTATGTACCAAAAAACATCGATGACCTTGACAACTCCGAAAAAAATTACCCTCGGAAAAAAAATATTCGTGCCAAATATTTGGTCCATTGACATCATGCACATTACGTAACAAATAATTTTTGCATCACAATAACCTGAAGAGATATTTAGGTGTTCTTATTTAAACGGACCACCTTGTATAGTACATGAAAATGACCATTTCGGTTCAATATCCCTATCCTCCGCAGAAATGGTCGGAAGTGAAGAAAATTACATATTTTCCATAAGGATCTATGCTCTGATCTATCAGTACATTCACATTTTAGAACTTTGGCCGGTAAAATAAGAAGTTTCGGACGCATTACATATTTACGAATTAGAGCGTTAATTGCCTTAGAACCAGCGACAATCGTAATTCGGACAACGCTCGAAACAGTCCTGACAAAAATACGAAATATAAAGGAAACAGTAGAGGACTCGCGATTGTTACGATATTTTTGGCAATGCCATACTGACAGCAACCGAAAACAGGATTTATCGATCTGCAAAGTTCATTGACGTTTAGCGCTTTCCATTTAAAACTTAATTAGCACAGCCACGAATGAACGATTGAATTTTCCACTATTTTGCAAAACATAATAAATAACCGTCCACAGTATTCTAATATAAGCCTATAAAGAAATTTTCTTTTGGATCACATTTCACTATTCAACAATTAATATAATGAGGTAATTATAGCGTAACAAAACTAAAATAAACTAATTGTAAGTTACACACTAAGTCATATTATAACATAATCATATATTGTATAATTTGTAATGTATATGCCGTGTAAACCTTATATGGTTTAAAGCAATAAATAAATAATAATAATAATAATACTATTCTGATTAGCATATTTTAATTGTCTCTCAATTTTCATATTTTTTTAAGAAACGATTTAATATTTTTCAAATGGTATATCCTTTAGATCGAACTGGTTAAATCTGCAAGAAAAATACGTTGAAAATGAATGAATCCTGACAGACATAAATTCCTGAAAAATAGTGGGGCTCGAGAGTTTGTAAAAAACTGCTGATCTCGCGTCTTTTGGTTATATCTTTGTCCTCAGCAGATAAGCGGTTAGTAGTTCCACCCGGTGCGGTGCGGTGGTGAGAACTTTCCAGATAGCAATACGAAACGTATGTAAATCAATGTCAATCGCAGTTTCGCATTTGAAGCTTCGCAATCCTACATAGTTAAGACTTTAAGCGGAATCAATCCATCAAAGAGTCTGGATTATTCGGAGATTTACTTTTTACTCGAGAACTGAATAATATACATACGTATATGTACCTAGTGTTTCTTTTCGAGAATTCTTTCTCGAGAAATTCTCGAGAAAAGCCAACTATTTCAATTTTGCACATCTCGAGAAATTATTCTTATTTCTCGAGAATTCGAATAAAACGCGTGTTCTGAATTACACTTGCATTAGAAACGCATGCATGCCACGGTTAGAGTGTCTACAGCGCTTTTTAAAAGTAATGATACTGACGAAAATGGTGATGTTGGAGAGACATTTCAACTATCAACAATCACCAAATTATCTTTGGAAGACCAATTGAGATTGTCAATCTCAGAAAGCCTGAAGCAATTCAAATCTAAATGTGATGATAGTAAATATCAGACATTGACGAAGGAATTTAGTAGATATATTTGAAACAATTAGTGTGAAAATTTAAAATTTGCAACAATTATTTGATCTATTGTCTCTAATTAAATCGATCTGCATATAAAACGAGCGGGTCATTCCACGCCAAATCGATCACTTTTTACGATGACCATCGATGATTTTGTTCTAAATGAAATATGTTGTAGTCCATGTGAAATTAGGGGGGGGGTTTAAGTCATCATTTTGCCGGTTTCGAATTTTTTTAAAAATTACAAGCCTTCGAAATTTGCGATTTTTGCCCATTTTGGCGAAAATCACTTCCGTATTTTTATCTCAAGAACTGTTTGTCTGATTGAGCTATATTTTGTTTTGTTTTATTCGGAAAGGATTGGGCTATTATAAAATGATTTTTTCATCCTCGAGAATTAACTTTATAATATCGAAAAATATAAACAAATTTTTTTTTACGTTTTTTCCAAATTTGGCCAATAATGTAAATTTTGAAAAAATTTGGTTATATTCCCTGAAGTTTTCTCTTCGAAATAAGCCCTTGAACAAAATGGCGTTTTTCCTGTAATCGTCACAATGTGCTGGAAAGGATGCGGTGTACCCGCGTTACGCAAAAAACGTAAAAAAAATTTGTTTATATTTTTCGATATTATAAAGTTAATTCTCGAGGATGAAAAAATTATTTTATAATAGCCCAATCCTTTCCGAATAAAACTAAAAAAATATAGCTCAATCGGATGGCGAAACCGGCAAAATGATGACTTAACCCCCCCCCCCCTAATTTCACATGGACTACAACATATTTCATTTAGAACAAACTCGTCGATGGTCACCGCAAAAAGTGATCGATTTGGCGTGGACTGACCCGAGCTCAATTTTTCACTTGCCAATGATTTTGTTACAAAAAAAAGATCTTGTACGGCAGACGCAACGCTAGATGATTCGCGTTTTTGAAAAAACTATTTTAAACGACGAAAATAATTTTTATTTTAAATGTTCATAGTTTATACGAGAACATTAACATTCGTTAGTTCTTATCTTACTAGTTAAAAATGTTCTTTACAAATGTTTTTTTACAAAATTCTATCGAACGTATATATTTCAATTATTTAATAAAAATTGTTTGAATATCAATATACTTTATTTCCCAACCACTGAATATATAAAATTTATATACACACTATACCTACTTATGAGTCCAAGATCGTTTGTGTGCATTTTGTAAAAGAAAGCAAGCATCACAGTATATCTCGTACGTTGGTGAAATAAATTTGTTGGCAAACTGAAAGATTTGACTTTTGACGCATAGACCGGAATTAGTCCGATTTGGTAAATCCCTCGGACATGCAATCAGAAAAGTCTGAAAATCCCCTGTTGCAGCACTGGTAGGACACGACCGTAATGCTTGCGTTAATAGGAATAAAATAGCATGGGTGAATTATCCTCTTTGAGTGTACAAGTCCTCCGGGCACAATTAATCGGACACGGTTGTCTCGCCGCTTAAACCCCCAGCCTTCAGTCACTCCTCCTCCACGGGCTTCTTTCGGTATTGTTCAACATAACAGGACGAGGATGAGTAGGGAACAGGCACAGGCACAGGCACAGCCACAGACACAGGCAGAGGGACACAGAGACAAGGGGGTTGGGAGCTCGAAGTCCACAAAAATGAGTAGAGTTATGAAGTCAACGGCTTTATTATTTATCTGCTTTCTGAGCTCTCTTTTCCACGCTCCTCTTTGGATTTTACTGTACGACCCTTCTGAATCTTTCTTCCTGCGTCCCCTTTTTTCTCGCTTCTCCACTTTATCTTCTCTCTGTTGTGTCTCTCTGAAAAGTAATTACGACAAACAATGCTTGCGTTCTGTACGAATCCGCTAATTAAATAGAGTGAAGATGACGATTGTATTAATACCGCTTTGCTGTGTTAAACGAATCGTGTTTGCCCACAAGTTACATTTGGAAGTCGTTTGATCCGATTGGACTCGGTTTTATTAATTCGTAATTATGTGTTAACCAGTTACATTTAACCATGTATATTTATGTATAATACTGGTTTAAGTCTAAAGCCTAAGATATACCGAGGAGTAAAATTGGACCAACGAAACCATTACAACGGAGTCATCAAAGGATTAAGGAGCGCATATGACTTTATATTATGTAATTTCAACTTAAGAAATGATTAATTTTTCAAGTTTGTTACATTTAATTTATCAGTTTCAGTATTTTATTTCTAATTCAATTTTACACCAGTCCAAAATATAAACAAAAGAACATGTTTAATATTTTATTTAAAAACCTTTGACTGGTTTGGCAGATGCAAATCATTTTGGCATATTTCTTATGACGTCTTTACAATATTGTCGAGATTTTGATGTCCATTGTTCTTCTACTTCGTCCCATGATTGTTTCAGTGGACACTGATATTTTTTATTTAATTGATTCTTCAAGGAAGTCCATATTTTTCGATTAGATGCAAGTATGAGTGTTGTATTGGCCAATCCAGAATCTGAAACAGTTAAGAATTTAACCATTTAGTATTTATGATGTTTAATACATTTTTTGTTGGAATTCTAATACCGTTTTCTACGGTATCGGCATATTCTCAATTATTTCTATGAATTGTGTTCGTGCTATTCAGTATATGTACAACCACTCGTTAATTTGTCCTTTAACACGACAAAGTGAATCAAAGTCATACCTTGTAAAGTCGTAAAGTAAAACATCCTCATACCGTGAGTTTATTTCCATAACATTTTACGGCTTCTTCCACGTGTCATTTTTGTAATTTTTTCCCTCGTCGAGTCTAACATCAACCGCGTCCATCGATTAATTTTTGATTACTCGGACCACGTAATTTTGTTCAATTCTTAATCGTCCAATTTTTTGTTTTTTAAACAATTCTTCATCGGATTGCTTCTTCTTTTCCATATTATCTTCTGTCCACCTACAATGTTTTACATAGAAATAAAATAACTCTCTTTCAATATTATGCGAAATTTGTTTCTTTGTGGTACTTTGAAGTGTACTGTTTAATGTTTTACACACAAATAGTACAGACTGCACTTTATTGTAGAACTTCTTGACTAGTAGATGAAAACATATTTGGCCGTACTATTGTTAATATTTTGCATCAAAGTGTATCATTTCGACAAAATATTAAATTTATCTTTTTGTTAGTATTTTGAGATAGCGAAAAATGGAGTCCGAAATGAAACACTGTAGTTAAAAAAACTAAATTCTCATTTGTTGGTTTAATTTTACACCAATGTATTAGTAAACGTCGGTGAAGTAATATTATTAACACATTCAATTGGAATGCATTCACTAATTGTTTAGATTTTAATTACACATACAGTGGGTGTATAAAGTATTCGTACTCCTTTTCAAAACGAATAACTTTTTCAACATTGAGTTTTTTGAGATGTTAGAAAGATTAGTTTACTAGCTAATATGAAAATAATTGTTTTTAAAATTATTATTGGTCCCATTTGCAAAGCAAAAAGTATAGGTCGTGATATTTAAATTTTTTATGTGTGCCTGTAATGAAAATTTCAAACATGTATTTTGTAAATCGAAGTAAGTTATATACATGTATAAAGTTTCATCGAAATCGGTTGACGTATAAAAACGCTATGGGTATCGTAACATGTAAAAATCTTTGAATTTAGCGTTTGCGAATCATTTAAATCGCGAATTTTTACAATTTTTGATATTTTGAATCATTCATATTTTGTAACAACCTTGATCGGTTTTGATGAAACTTTGTACATGTACATAACTTAATTATACATATCAAAGGCACCTTATAAATTTTCATTACAGACACAGGTAAAAAATTTAAAAATCGTGACCTTAATTTTTCCTTCGAAATTGCGACGAATAACAATTTAAAAATAAAATTATTTACCCATTAGCTAGTCAACTAATCCCTGTAACGTCTAAAAAAAAACTCAAGCTGTTGTGTGGAATTGTGAAAAAGTTACACGTTTTCAAAAGGTGTACGAATACTTTGTACATAAGTTGTAATGTTATTTATCAAAATAGATTCAATCGCTTTGTAATGATTATTACAAAGGATGACGATAGATAGTGGCCATGTTTGAGCACGTGTTTACGTTCATACAAAATATGATAGGAAAGTTAGAAAACATGAGAGTGAATATAAAAAAGTGACAGTTATGAAACTTATCAATTCGGTGTCCTTTAGGAATTGAAACCGAATCGAAAACTAAAATTGACCCAAATCGTCACACAACAAAATCATTGTTATCAGAAACTAATTAAATTCCGAAAGAAACATAACTGATTGTGAAAATAAATTATAAAAATCTTCGTAGCACATAAAAAGAACATGTTGAATTTATCGTATAGCATTGCAAATATACAGGGAACGGCCGAATAATATGTACGAGCGGGCACGAGATGACTCCTTATGAGAAAACAAGAGAAAAATATAAAAAAACCGAGTTTGACAATGCACTATTAGATAGGACTATTAGATAGGAATCGTCTGACGTGTCTGATCATGACCGACTTATTCTACTTCCTGCGTATACTACAGCACGCGAATACGACGGATCTTTAACCGCGATTTTTCTGAAAACCATGCGTAGTACGAAAAAATGTTATTCTTTTTTTTCGATTAATATTCACTTGTAGAATCACCCTCTGTCCGCTGGTACATGTTATTCGGCCGCACCCTGTATATTGATATGTATTTTATTTTTAAAAAGTGTTCCTACAGAGTCTTCAACCATATTTTACAATTTTACTAACCACGTGTCGAAGAGTGGCAACTTTAATCATCGCAAATAATAAATAGTGCGAAATTTTAAATGACACATTAAGTTATTACACCACCTTGGCGCTAAGAAAAATAGGTATAAATTCTCAATTTATTTATTAATAAGTTATTAAATATATAAAATAATTTTCATATAATATAAGAAATAACAAAAATTTAAAAATGGCAGAGACATGAGCGATCAAGTAAGATCCTTTTGAAAATCATCATCGATGGTGGAATTTTTTCTGTGTCAGGCATCGTTTGAAAAATTAAAAAAAACATTTTTCTTATTCAGGAAGGTAATAGCTAAAATAGCATAGGGAAATTTTGTTTAAAAATTTTTGTAGCAATGGCAGTTGTTTGAAAAAAAAATTAAATTTTTATCGAAATGTTGAATCTTAAAAGTTTATAAAAAATAAATGAGGCATCTAATCAATAAAATCCTATGCTACATTGCAGATAATATTATAAAGAATATGTGACATAAATTTCATCAAAATCGGTTGAGTAAATTTCGAGATACCTTGCCTACCAGTTTGAAAAAGTACTTCCGAGAAAAACGTAAAAAAAAAAGTATCACGTCAGCATCTTGAAATCAAATATTTTGAAAAAATATCTTTATTCTGCGATTTCTGGACCGTACATATGGTCTTCCATTGACGCCGCGATTCAAAATATCTATTATGAAAGTATGTTCAATAATTCTCTTCGTCAAGGGATTTTCTGCTCGTCATAATCTCTCGCTATCTGACAGAAAATAATTTCAATTTAGATGTGGTTAAACGCTAAAGATACTATTAAAAGAATAACGGATAAATCTAACTTAAAAAAATCGATTGTTTGAAAATCTCAAGGTGGTATAACCCATTAATGGAAGACCTTTTCTAATCTTTAATTTACATTTTATTACTATGCATATAAATGTACTATACATATGTACATAATACTGATCCATAAAGGATTCATACACAAGTCGAAATGCATATCAGTACAGTATACACTTTCTTTTACAAAGGCATTCAACTGTACAATTTACATAGTGGAAATATTAAAGCGCATTACGGATTTTGGTTGGAGCAATATTTGAGCAAATATACAAAATCCTTCGGTATATGAATTAATAAAGAAAAACAAGTGTTCGATAACTGCATTAAATTTGATTTTTTACATAGAAATCGTAAAGACCGTAATATTTTTTAAACATTCAGATTACATATTTTTTTAGAGGGCAAGTTAATTAATTTTTTAAATAATTGAATGCATAGAGTATTTTTCCACTCTCTCAATAAATTTTAATATTTGAATTTGAATCGTTTGGTGCATTTATCATTGAAAGTATTATGATACTTCGAATATGTTCGATCAAATTTTGTGTTAGTTAATAATAAAAATTAAAATAAAATACATTTCCAGTTTTTCTATCTCAAGTCTTAATTATTTGGTAGATATTGAATTATTTGAGTCGCTTATCTTCCGATTAACCATCCACTTTAAATCAGAAGAATTTTTTTCAAAGTGGATTAAGTTACTTTAGCATCTTTCAAAACTAGAAAGATTTGTTAAAAAATTGCATGTTCGAGGTCGTGTTTTGTAGAGTCGTATTGGTTATAAATACAATACATGCAAAAAATTTCATCGAAATAGGTTAATGTTTCTATAATTTACAAACGGTTAAAACTGATTAAAGTTACAGTTTTTCACGATTGTTTGCTAACACCTGTGACAGTCAGCATTTTAAATCGTTTCTAGCCCATGGGAAGGGGGGGGGGGAGGTGCGTTAACCAATTTCGATTAAATTTTCAGCGTGTACACAATTTACATGACTCTACAAAACACATTGTCTAAAATTTCCATTTCAAGTCCAGATAAAAATGTTATAAACAGCAACTTTCATTATTTTTTCGCGATTCCGACGAAATGTAATTCTTCTAAAATTACTAAACTAAATTCGCCTAGCATTGCAAAACACTTAAGTTGTTATATGGTCTATTCACAAAAAGATTATTCTGATTTAAAATAGGTTCAATCAATGAATTGAGTCATTTTACCTGGGCCGCATAACTATTACACACAAAACAACGAGGTTCATAGTAGTTGGCGTTATTATCAATTGTACCGTTCATTAGTCATTTGAGAAAGACCTGTTTAATTAACCCAATAAATTAATCGTTGGTTTTTGTTTTATCTCCAGGACATTATTGGAAAAAAACAAAAGATTTCGCAAAGTCATTTCTGTTTCTCAAAAAATGTTTCAGAAAAAAAGAAATTAATATAGCTGCACAGTTTATTGTATTTAGAAAATAGAAAAACTTTTCTCTCTAATATTTTTGTCTAGTACAGTTACCGTGTACGAGAAAAACGCTAGCTAGTATATGTACATATCTCTGAACGACCTGTATATTAGGCTACATTTAATTTTAATGGTCCAAACTACATTACAGAGAAGATTTATTTAATTCTTACGTATCTTTTATCTTTTATCTGTAATTCGAAACTACACATTCATGCGTCAGATTGTACTACGCAGACCCAGTTGCGTTTGAATTAATTTTTCCCTATGCTTTAATCCATACGACTGTGGGAGAAGGTTGTTCAGATTATTATTTTAAATATAATCCGCCTCCGTTTATATGTTACTGCTGAACATATACGAGACTATTTAAATAACAGAATCAAATTATTTTTACCGATTCTTTACATAAAAACAATTTCATGTTTTTACTGTTACTGGCGCTATAAATTACACATACACTTTTTGTAACATACATGATAGGTTAGAAGTGTACGATGAATTTTATGAAGATTTTCATAATAGCTTTTTAATATTGTTAGGTTTTTATAGGTTTTAGGATTTTTAGGTTTTTTATATTGTTTTTTAATATTGTAAGTAATGCAACAACTTCTTAATTCTATTCAAATTAAAAGACACTAGGGATTATTATTGTAGCATTCTTGAATTATTTTCTAACTTTTTGAACGAACTTTTATAACTAAAGTTTTGGATAGAAATGAAATGAATTAGTAGAATCGCTGTAAAAACTGATACCTCATTGTTTTCAAATTTTTCTGTTGTTATAGAGCTAAAACAAAAATGCATTAACTCGATATAGTTATACATATAATCTGTATCTATACAGTATTCTGGCGTATCATTTTACAAGTTGTGTAATTGAAGGTACAACTTCATTTCATTCGTTCACGTAAAACATGTTAGGAAACACAGTGAAAGGTTTCTCTATTTCGCCATTTACTGTTTACTCTCTGCTAGAAACAAGTAATCAACAAATTTCATTTCAAAACTGTGCCATGCTTAAACGCAACTCTACAAAAAATCTCATTTTCTTACACGACTAGTCAGCAGCCGTTTATGTACGATAATTAACCATATGATATTTTGGAAACGAAAAATATGCAAATATACGCATAGAAGAAAGAAATATGCACTAAAGTGGCCGCTAATGTATTTGGGACATACATATACATTACTGGAATAAATAACATAACATTGTGTTATACAATATTTATAATATTTTCGGAGTGATCCTTGTGCATTGAAATTTGTGTTACAACGAATAATGAGCATTTTGCTGTCAAAATTAATTTATATGCAGATGTTACTTTTCAACAATTTGTCATTCAACTCTTGTCATTTAAAAAAATTCATATTATACTTAATTATACTACCACATATACTGTGTTATGTATCATACTGTTATACTATTACATACATATATGTTACACTATACCATTATATTATACATATTACACTATACTTATTATATGCCATTAAAAAGCACTTGATTATATTACTCATCATTTCACACGAATGCTATTAGCTGTGATAATGAAACTGAATTACTTATAACACTCAATTGCAAGTTGGAAATTACAAAAACATGATTTATAGCATTGATCATATGTTGTTACTGTTGTATTGAATATCACGGAGTAACAGACATAAATATATTCATAAAAAATTAAATGGTTGAAGAATCAATGAAACCTTAGAAAAGGACAGCACATGTAAACACGGGACCGTCCAGCCAAAGACGTAACAAAAAATAACGAATGGGTGAGACAATATTAGTGCAATAATGAAACTTCTTTATTTTTTATTTATTTTTAATGAAGTTTTACCAATATATTTGTTACATTCTACTGATTAAAATGACACCAAACAAAATATAATTGGGCCTATATTTACTGTACGTGCGAAAAATAATTAATTTATCACTTTAGAAATCTGTTGGGAATAGTTTCGAAATCAAAATCTCGAGAATATTAAAAAAATCTATTGCATCTGTAAGAGCAGCCATACTATATTAGATGAGGTGTTAATTATATTTTATGGTTAACATTTTGGACCGGTGCAAAATTGAGTCAGAAATAAAATATTCTACCAGGTGAAGTTGATATTGTTATAGATCATTATAGAATTAAATCTAGTGAAACAGTAAGATTCTTAGGTGTAATTTTCGACTTTAAACTTACTTTTGGTGCTCATGTTAACTCTGTTTTGATTAAGTGTATGAGATCGTTGAATATCATTAAGTTTTTGTGTGATACCTGGTAGAGTTCTGACCCAGAAACTTGAATTATCTTATATAAAAGTTTTATTAGGTCCATCGTTGAATATGCGATTTTTGCTTATTTGATTCAAATATTATATTTATAAATATATGATTCAAAAATTGATTTCAGTTTGCTGTCATTCGTGCTGTTTTAGGATATCGTATATTACTTGCTGAATCGAAGTTAACTTTTATCCAGGATCGTACAAAATTGTTGTGCAACTGTTTCTTAAGTAAAGTTTTGGTAAATTCAAATACTACTACCTATAATACAATTAATTATTTCAGTAAATGTATTATGTATCGATTAAGATTATGTATCGAGGAAGCAATGAATGCGTCTAATTTAATAAATATTAATAGTCATTTTGGGATTTATTGCAGCGAGTATAAAACTCTGGTAACCTCTATTCCGATTAATACTGATCTTGGCATGGAATTGAATGCATCTGCAAATCCAAATTTTATACTTGATGATACGTTATCTACAAATACGCAAGAAAATATCTACAAAAATTTGTAGATAACATGATATGTTCTACAAATGATATGTTATCGCAGTGTTCACAGATGGAAGCAAAATTAGAAATAATAAATCTGTCGGGGTGGCTTGTGTTGAATATAAAATCGTGTGTCCTTTGAGTTTTTTGTGATCCCGTTTTAATCAGCACATAAACACTTACACTCTGAGAAAATGGTTTGATTGACTGAATTTTGTTTCTCACTGTGTATTGTGTACACAGATATATACCACAAACATAAAACATAATTTGACATAAAAAAAAGCTAAGTCGAGAAAATTAGTAACGGGCAATAAAATATGATGTTGGGCAGATCCAGTGGCAGTGGTGAGGTGTAAACTCCTTATTCGAGTGGGCCACGCATGGAAAATGGTTAGCAGAGCGGATGCCGTAGAAGACGACGGGACATAAGGGGCGTAGAGGTTAATGGGCGTATATAACGAGAACCTACATTATGCAAATACCCGTGGATGGCTAGCAGCCGTCAACTTATATCTTATCACTTTGACTGCCCGGTCATTCATATGAATATCGCACCCTCGGGAGTATACGTTCACCTCGTACCGGGGTGGTTTTAAGGGCCGACAGGGAGTGCAGCGGTTGTTTTTTGTCCTTGTGTTTTCTGAACACGGTGCGTAACAATCATTCGCCTGGCCATAAAGTATTACTGCGAAATAACATTTGACACACTGTATTCGCGCCACGTCACTGTTTGTATTTTCGGTAGAACTTCTGATATCGCTTCGCGAGATATTTTACCAAACAATTCAATTTTCTGTTTTCTTTCAATCTCACGTTCTCACGCGTACTGGTAACTCTTATGTTTTATCGTAATAGACTGGTCACGGCCTATTACTATTATTAATGCTAATACAGTGGCTCACGAAAGTGTTTGTAACTTTTTAAAAATCGAATATACCATCTGACTTTTTTGTCAACAATTAGAAAAATTCTCTTACCAAATAACTCTTGAAAAAATTGCAATTGCTAAGAATTACATGAGAAAATACAAAAGGCATTTTCCAAACCTTTTTATTTGAGCCCGCAATGAAAATTTAAAATATGCGTTCGATTTCATCAAAAACGGTTGACGCAGAAAAAAACACGCATCGAAAAATATACGAATCTGTAGATTTCAAGCAAACACTTTTACCACTTTCAACATATTTTATTTTATTTTAAATTGATTCTATTTTAAAATAACTTTGTAGATCGTATGTATGTTATTCAATTTCGATGAAATTCTCTTGCCATACGCATATTTTCCATTTTCTTTACGGGTGCAAATAAACAAGTTTCGGAAAATGCCTTTTGTATTTTCCCATCTAATTTCTACCAATTGCACTTTTAAAGCAATTCTTCTAGTTGCTCGAAAAAAGTCATGTCTTTTAAAAGGTCGTTCCTCGAATTACTATTCTCTGGTTAGACAAGTAAAAGTGTTATTTTTGTTTGGTATCAAAGTTTGTAGAAGTGATCAATGTGTTTTTGATTGAAAAAAATGTTTTGGTATGATTCGTTTGATTGAACGTTAATATGTATGTATTTATTAGTGCTGCAGAATATTCTGTAAATGTAGTTACGTGTCCATGTACGTCACTTTCAGATACTTTTTTTTTGTTAGCTAGTATTATAAAAACTGTAATGAATTGAGTGTACATTTATCAGTAGACAGCGGAGCTTTATGCAAAATAAAAATTTTCTAAAAATATTGCAGCAAACTGGAGTAGAATAAAAATTTATTTTCTTTCTTAATATGTTTAATATATTGAAAATAATATAACAGTATTTTTAATTCTTCCTATGAATTTATTATTTCAAATTGGACATTCATTTCGAAGCCAAGTCAAGGGCTCGTGCCAAGGCGACCCTTAGGCTTGGACCGGTTTATGGTAGGGTCTTCGCCTACGTGAGGCCCAGAATGAGGTAGAGTAATATAAAACAGAACCGACCAGGTTGGGTCTTCCGCCGTTAATCGTCGAGGGGATGTTTTATGGGAAACAGATGAGGGAAAATTAGAAAGGTAGAGAGTTTAACCTCCCTCGATTAAAAACTGGGACTGGGTTTTTCTCAAGGATCTGGCCACGGAGTGGAGAAGATCAGGGGTGCCTTTTGGTGAGAGGACCGTGTTAGACCCCTCGGCACTTACCCCAGAACCGTCAATGGATAAAGTTGACCAGTCTTTAGCTCTGACTACTTATCTTTTTCCGACATATTTCTTTTCTGAGAAAATCAAATTTCTTTTTCGCGCAATTTTTTCATGAACCGTGATATTAAGGAAGCACTATAGCACAAGAAATATTAATATAAACGAAATATTCTGTGCGTGCAGTAGCTTTTACTAAAAAAAGAGGGAAAATAAGTACCAAGACTCGTAATCGTATCCGGAAATTGAAAGTTTACTGTTTTCCTACAATGGCTAGCAGTATAAGTGAAAAACAACACGTTCACAAGGAACGTACGTAAATACGTACGTATGTATGTTCCGTGTGTTCCGTCAGTATTAACCCCTTAACCTACGATTTACGTTCGAGAATTTTGGGCCGAAAACGTAAACAAGCTCGTGCAGCGTTCGAGCCATTCGCACGACTTGAGTAATACGCTGATCGGGCCAATCGAAAACATCGCGGGCACCGATCGTCTACTACGGGCTATGCCCGTAATATTTACGTTTGGCCCGACCATTGTCTACGGGCTATGCCCGTAGTTGTAGGTTAAGGGGTTAATAAGCGATACAGCGTGGTTAGAACACTTGTTACGTTACCCCTGTTGATGCTCGAGAATATCTCAGCAGAGTACAAAAGTGAAATTAATATCTGTGTAACCCAAATACGATTCATATGCGGTTGACCTAGTTTCGACTGAATCACAGAGCAGATCAAGCCTTTGGAATTTTTAACAGTGATATATCAAGTTATTCCTGTATTGCGACTGGTACGAAATCATTCGGCAATTTAGACATTCTTCACGTACGCGTGTGATACGTTCTCTATTTTCAAGCAGCTTCCACAGTGAAGAGACAAACTATCACGTCTCAAAGTTACAGGAGTGTCGTAATGATTGATGACAGTGCGATTTTTCCACATTAACTCATTGGAAACACCAATGTCATGGGTGTCAACTTTTTTTCTGTTTGTAAACAAATTTTTCATGAGTATTAGAAGCAACAGTATTAGAAGGCGTGTTCAGTGTAGCTGTGCCAAGCAAACGCTAAAAATATTTTCTAAAAAGTTTTATTGTGTTTCTTATCGATTCGTTTTCAATTTTCAAATAAATACAGGGTGTCCCAAAACTATCGTTCTTCCGGGAAATGGGGGGTTCCTGGGGTGATTTGAAGCAACATTTTCCTTTGCAAAAATGTCCGCCGGGGCTTCGTTTAGGAGTTATTAACGAAAAATACTGACCAATCAGAGCGCGACCTAGACGCGTGTTGGCAAAGATCGTACGGCGCGTCAGGAGGATCCCCTCGCTGGAGCGTTAGCGGTTCACCGCGTAGAAGAAATGAACAAGCGAAAGAGTAGGCAATTTAGAATTACGTATTGTAAAAACTCACTTATTTAGCCGTTAATCCACTTGCTGCTTGGAAGAGTGGGTCACTGGGCCACTCGGTGACGAACTGCACAGCTGGCCTCAGGTATGCGACAGTGCCGAAAGCCAAGGGTTGTACCGGTCAGGTCAACGAACCGCACAGCTGGTAGTTAATAGCAGGTATCCGATAATGTAAGGCCCAAGGGATGCAGAGTGAGGTCAATGATCCGGACCTTCAATTTCACTGTTGTTACGATAAATAATTTTCCGCACTCGCGATCACTGTTTACAGTTGTCACCACATAGCTATGCACTAATAAAAATTCCAGTGACACTTGTATCACAGCACAAATAATGAGGTATGAAATCAGTAGACGGCGGTTTTCATGCATTTCTAGCAAAAATGAGTACGTGCAAAGGAAAATGTTGCTTCAAATCACCCCAGGAACCCCCCATTTCCCCGAAGAACGATAGTTTTGGGACACCCTGTATAATGTAGTTTAAATGTGCAAAAAGAATTGTGCACTTATCGCGATGTGAATTTGTTTTTGTTTTATTTTCCGAAATGGCGTTTCTTGTAAATGTTGGGACACTCGTGCCGTATAAGTTGGGACATAAACTATTTTTCTTTGTTTTGTGTATTCACGTCATTTTTACGGATGGAAATCATGTTTTAAGCGTTTTTATGTAAAATAATGAAATTGTTGAGGCAAGGACTGCGTCGACATGGCCAAAAAGTCCATTCGTGGACGACAGTAGATAGAAAGCGCTTCTTTAACTTGGCCAGATAATCTTTCGATATTAAGAGAAAAACAAGCAATAAGCACTGCTACGAGTGAGATGGGTGCCAATAAAGAGAAAAAAAGGCGACATTGAAAAAATCAAAACCGTCAGCAGCAAAACGAGCGAAGCGGTAATTGTCTTTTTCATCCGATTCTTCGGATCTGTGTGCTACAGATGTAAATTTTTGTATTGTCTGTGTGAACAACATGCCAAAGAAGTTGAGTCGCTCGAATTCCATCGAATGCAACACCTACGAGTGACCTGTGCACTTGAAATGCGCTAGTATGCCTGAAAGTTATTTCACATGTGAAAAGTGTGAAAGTGAATCAGACGATTAAGCTGATTGAGTGGACAATGTTTTTTGTGCCACATGATAATCTAAGAAATAAATACTCAATAAACATTAAATATAAGGAGTTTTTTTCAAGGGATTTTTAAAGAGAATCGGCTTGAGCTAAGCAGGAGTAGAAGGGATTAACCATTCTTTTAAAAAACGTCTTCGAAGTTTTAGAAACTAATTTCTTCGATATGTCTACAGGTTGTCCGAAAATGGCATAAACGTGGAGGAGGGAATTATTCCTCATGAGAAAATAAATTAAAAATAAAGAATAAATTTTTTTCATTTGACGCCTCGTTTTCGAGAAATTGGACTTTTAAAATTCAGGGAACATGCGTGCTCTTGAATCGGAATCGTCTGACGCGTTTTTTCATAATCTACTAATTCTACTTCTTGAAAACGTTAGGCACGCGAACTTGACGGATTTTTAAAGTCAATTTTCTCGAAAACGAAAATTGATTCTATATTTTCAATTTATTTTCGAGACTCATTGTTCCTTTGAAACTGTTGTTACTTGCGATAGAAAACTTTTTTACCTTGAGAGAAAGAGTCAAGGTCAATTTTGCGGTCCATTTTTTTAACAGTTTTCCACCGGCCTAGAGGTATAGAACCTCTCCATGGTATTCGTGGCATATAATTTTTATACACTTTCTACATTAGCAAGAGTAGCATACAGCAGTATGGTATAACAAAAGATACAAGTTTACAAAATATTTAAGTAAGGAGAGAAGACGGGATTATGAGAAGCTGTTGGCCTAAGCAAGATGCAGAAACATAGAAAATTGGAACAAGTATTGACTAGAAGACGAAGCAAGAGGATGAGACCTTTGTGGGGACAGGTTTGGAACGCTTAACGAGAGACTGCAGGGAAAAGGTAGGAAGTATCAGGATTGAGGATGTAGTGAGTGGGACGCAAGATAGAAATGTCGAAGCGTGGCTTGAGAAGTTGAGAAGACGAAAGAGAAAAGAAGCATAACTCAGAGCATCAAAGACCATCTAATTAAACTTGCACAGAAACGTAAGAGAATAGGGAAGATAATAATACATAGGGTACTAATAGGGGGGAGTGGGAGAGCTAAACAATTCACCGAACATGCGGATAAGATAGTTTTGCAAATATAGGATATTTCAAACCCAAATGTGGGCTGTAAGCTGTGTCCATTTCGTTACTTTTTTTCGCACATCATGAATTTCATCTAATTGATTGCTATACTCAATTTCTTTTCGATATAAAAATAGCCTTGGCCGTGTTTTAACTATAGGAATGTTCATTATTTTCGAGAGGAGATACGATGATCTGAGCCAGAATTAAATAATAAAGTTTATAGAAAAAAACTTTAAAAATCTGTCCAGCAAGTTTTTAGACTGCCAATTGGCGAGATCTTCAAAAATTGGCACGACTTTTGCAACGTATACATTTGTATGTATAAACATACCATATCGAACAAAATGAACCGGGCCTTTGTGTAGAAAGAGACTAAACTTTTAATTAGATTTTTTCAAAATAATTACAGGTATCACAGTGTGTTGGAACAGTAAGTGACGAAATCGATAAGCCGTTGTCACAAGATTCGCGATAACATAAAGATAATTAAATAAATATTAATACTACCCATATCAAATTTGCCTTGTTCCGCGTTACATACGCATATCTATTGCACGGTGCGCGCGGTGTGATGACCGTTAATAAAAAGCAAACATTAGTGCGCGCCTTGAAACTTTTTGCAGAAGATTAACTCTTCATTCTCGTGATTTTCTACATACATAGAGTCAGTTCGCACACGTTAAACGTTACACGTTACAGGTTACACGTTACACGTTACACGCCGATCACGACTTGTGTCACGACACGCTACCTGCCCGCGCATGGAATTGGTCTTATCGGAACATCGAATTTTTAGGTATACACGTGAAAATGCTCTGAAAGGTAATGAACAAGAGAGGGTGAAATTATCGTCGCAACACCGATATTAAGTCCCATAAAGTCGTGCCGTTTCGAAGAAATGCTTAGCACAATCCCTCGTTTCCAGGCACGAACTGTAATTTCAACTTTCTGATCATTTTCGGGAAAAAATATTATCACGACTTTTTCTACTCGCTACATAACTTTTTCGACTATACCCTATTAAATAGTTATTGCACGGATTCATACGTGCAAATTGTTTACGTGAATATTTTATCATTTCCGTAAATGTTTCAAAGTTTATGCAGAATGTCAACTTCAATCGCGATTCAAAAACCATTTCATATTTTTATGATATTCTAACTACTCACACTACTATAACATTTCAGAAATCTAAGTGAAAAAAAGTTTAGTTTTCAGATTTTTCTTCATAGTTCTGTTTAAATTATTTTTCTCAAAATGTTCTTGATCATAAAGAATGCAATCCCAGGTAGCACCGTACGTCCATGGGACGTCCGTTTTAGGTACCGTTTACGTCCATACGTCCTATGTCCGTTTTGTATGTCCCACGGACGTCCCTGACACCTAAATTTCGGACGTCCCACGGACGTCTGTTTTTTACGTCCTAAGGACATCCGTGGGACCAAAATTTCGGATTTCCCAGGGACGTCGTTTTTTTCGTTTTAAGGACATCCGTAGGACCTAAATTTCGGACGTCCCAGGGACATTAGTTTTTTCCGTCCTAAGGACATCCGTAGGACTTCAATTTCGGACTTAGAACTTCAATTTTATATCTCGTCGGAGTACTCAGTTTTTACGCGTGAGACATATATTAATACATATATATATATTCGAATTTCCTCATATATTTCGAATACCTTAATGATATGTATATGATATATATTATAATAGTTAAGAGCTAGAGAGCGGATCTTTATACAAAATAAAAAATTTGTACTTGAGTTGCATCAAATAACAGAAGTAAAATAGGCATTTGTTTTCTTAATTAATATGTTGAATAGATCAAAAATAATATAACAATATATAGTATTTTTTTTTCTTAAATTTAAAAACGCCCAGTGGCTCAAGTGATGAGGCTCGCGGTTACGACTCTTGTGATCCCGGGTTCGAATCCCCCCGGCACCTTTGAGGTTTTTTCTCAAGTGATATAAAAAAACGTGACACACCGGGATGGTTCAGAATCAACCATAATAAACTGTAGGTCCAATACGATGAATATTATTTAATAAAAAATAAAATAAATAAAAAAAATAAATGGAAGGTGGGAAATGCTGGAGCATTGTTAATGGAATTATAACCCTGAAGGGAATAATTAACAATAACGTAACCTACAGTATTTTCAAATTTTCATAATTTTTTATTTACTGAAAAATTCCACATACGTCCCAGGGAGGTCCCAGATAGGTCCGCACGGGACGTCCTATGTACGTCACACTTTGTAACACGGACATCATTCGGACATTTCTGGGACGTATATCGGACATATATCGGACATATCTCGGACATACGGACATGATTCGGACGTCCCTGGGACATACGAAGGTCCGACTACGGACGTATTTAGGACATCCGTCGGACATCCGAGTGCTACCTGGGATGGATATCAATTCAACCGCAATTTTCATGAAAAAGACGTTGCTAAATACGGTAGTAAAAAGGGACATATTAATGTATGTATAAAAAAAAGATGTTCTTTTCATACTTGTAGATTAGCGTGCTGCTTTTCAGAGCAAAATATTATTTCATTCAATTACCATAAAATCTCGACTAAAATTCATTTCATACCGTCAATACCATTTGAGCATTCACCATTTCTGTTTAATTTTTCAGTTTAGTCTTGCACATAAACTCCGAAATATTCGTAGATTTGTACTAGAATACAAGCAGATGTAAATATCATTTAATTATTAATATTCCCATATTGTAATAAATTCAGAATTTAATTAAATTGATTTTATATGCATAAATTGAAAGCAATAATTATTAATACATAATATAGAAATGCAAACGGAACCTGCAATCTTATTTGCAAGTGCTTGCAGATACAAAGTTTTACGAATATGAAGTTCATTGTTTAATTGATATGCTATAAATTCTTATTTTATGGGAATTACCATCGATCAACTTTCAACACATACAAACGGATTTTTATTGCTTTCCCTGGAGTATGACACTTCTAAATATGTATACAGCTATTATGCATCTTTAAATAATCATCTAGAAATTGGACTATTTTCGTATACCGCGTGATTCACGACAGACAGAACAACTAAATAGCTCTGTTAGGCTAGGCTGAAAGATAGAAGAAAATGTTACACAGAAAATTTTACTGTTAAAGGAGGCAAATATGGTGATAAAAGTTAAATGTTCTGGTTGTTGTGTATTTGTCGAGGTTTTTTGAAGACCCTCTTTGATTTTTAAATTGCACCATATATGTATATGTAACTTCATTGTGTTCTAACTGATGTCAAGACAAGTTCAGTGATGTGGTACACTACGGCCTTCAAATGACCTTGGACTCATAAATAGGTATAGTTTAACTACTCTGTTTGATCAAAAGAAATTTAATTTCTTAAGCCATAGGGTCTCATAACACGTATACCATTAACGGAAGGTGATCTCTAAGCATACACAAACAAGATTATCAATAAATTTACGTTTTCAGAAGAAACATTGCCCATACAGTTAGAAGATATTTCTTTACATATTCGACGACACGATGGCTGTCCCGCCCATTCTTCACGTACCATACGAGAATTTCTGAATAATAAACTTCGAAATCGCTAGATAGGACGTAATGGACACATACTATGGCCAGCTCGTTTAGCCGATCTACCTCATCTTGATTTTTTTTTGTGGCGAACACTCAAAAATAATGTACAGTGACTCCCATTAATATTCAGACGCTATTAAAATAACGATAATTGTGTTGATATTCGATCATACTATTTGAACTTTCTTGAGAAGTTAGACCAGTTAGTTTACTACATGATGTGACAAAAAAAATTGCAATTGGTCAGAATTGTAAATAAAATACTAAAAGATGCATTCTACAACTTCTTTATGTTGGTCTGTATTTAAAATTGAAAAAATACGTTTTGTAAATCTGTGTCGATTGTATGCATTGTGAAAGTTTAATCGAAATCGGTTGATGCAGGAAAAACGACAGGCAAAGTAAGAATCATTAGATTTATTGCAGTTAGAGGCTGGAAATCGTGAAAAACTACAATTTTTACCATTTTAAACGTTTGTAGCTCTTTGAAACGTTAACCGACTTCGATGAAATTTTCAGAATATGTTTAATTGATACAAATCTACGAAACGTGTTTTCATGTTGCAAAAAGTTGCAAAATACACCTTTAGTATTTTCTCTGCAATTCCGATCAATTGCAATTTTTTTGAAAAATTCTTTTCACGTCACATTACATACAGTTACATACAATTTTAAAAAAGTTTAAAAGTGTGCGCATATTAAAGAGAGTCACTGTATATCGCGATCCGCCGACCAGAGAACATGTAAGAAAGAATAATTAAATCTTGTGGATCAATTTCAACAGAACCAATTAAAAATGCAATTGATTGGCTTACAAAACGTTTAAATATTTGTGTTAGCGCTTCAGGTTATAATTTCGAACATTCCATTTAATTCAAATAAAATGATTGTACATTTTGAAGTTATCATTGCTTTATCATAAATTTTCTAGTTCAAGGTCATTCGAAGGTCATAGTGTACCACATCATTGAACTCGTCTTGACATCAACTACAACACTATGAAGTTAAAAATATACAGTGTAGTGCACTATAAATGGGTCACCTGAATAACTCGTTTGCTTTTGAAGATAGAAGAAAATGCATCAGACTAGACTTACTTGATATCGAGGCACTCAACATTGAACTCAATGTTACATCTTAGTAAAAAAAGTTCTTGTGAAAAATCGACGTCAATTTTACAAGATTGACAGTTCACAAAGTGTAAAACAATCGGTTGCAAATAATGTACTGGGTATTCTACATGTATTGTAATCTTGCTTATAATAAGATACAATTCGATTTATGATAAAATACATGAAACGGGGGAACCATACTCAACTTGGAAATTCACCCACGAATTATGATATGATAGTAAACAAGTGGGAGGATTTAAAAAACACCGCCTTATTTTCTTTTGTAATATTTATCAGCACAAAGAACGGAAATAAAAATAATACTTGTTTATTACGAATTGTTAAGTACATACGTTTTATTAAGTTATGAAGTGTACGACATTGCTAAAGTATATGAGTTAAAGTTAATGTATATGATATTATTTAAATATTAGAATTGCTATGTTATATTTTGTTAATTAATAAATAAATTAAATGTGACTGATCTTCAGAGCACGAATCGTGGGGAAAAGATTACTCTCTCCCTCCTTCCCTCCCACCCACCCTCTCTCCTTCCCTTTCTGTCTCCCTCTTTTTCTGCCAGCCTCCCTTTCTCCCTCCGACCCTCTGTCTCTCTCGCGCACACGCGCATGTACATGCGCACGCACACGACATGCACACACACGCGCACAGGTAAAACGTTTCCAAACTAGTCTTCATCGAAGATATTTTATATTTAGAGATATTTGGATATTATTTTTTTATAAAATAATATGGGAATACAAAGTACTTTTAAATTTTATCGAAATAACAACTAAAGCATAAGACGAGAATAGTACAGATAACAATGGGATATAGTTAATAATAAAATAAAGATAATACCAGAATATATGGGATGAATTAGACCACAGAATCAAAAAACATCAATAGAACAATGAATTGAATTGCAAACGCGACTAAAAGAAATTTAATAGGCTTAAACGGTTATGTACGAGGACATCAAACTATTGTCATTGATATCATGTGAAAATTCCATATCTTTTTCTTTAACACATATTATTCAATTAAATATTATATTGTTAGAAAGAAATTATTTTTCCATTTTCAATCTAAAATTAATCTATTTTGTTGTAAAACGTATTTAAACTCGGTGACTCGTCGTTGTGTATCCTAAGAAAAAAGTAACTATGGCAAGCGCAAGCGGTAAGGAACGTGTACAGTGTATACATATTGTACTTGTCATTTACCGCTCGATAGCTACCCGTTTCTTGGAAGGGAAGCTACCGCCTGCCTCTACAACCCCAAAAACGGAGGTTAAATATGACTATATCCTTATCAATTATGCATTTTTCACAGTTGTTCAGCATTTTTTAATCGCAAATACTAATCTTAATTTAATCATTATACTTCAGTCCTACCATCTTAAAAAAAGGATGACTTTTTTTATATTGGAGCATAGAATTTGAACTTTTTCGAGAAGTTAGAGCAATTAGTTTACTACATAATGCGAAAAGAAATTTTTGAAGAAATTGCAATTTGTCGGAATTTTAAAAAATACTAAAAGTTCCATTTTACAATCTTTTTATGTCAGTCTATATTGAAATCGGTTGATGCGGGAAAAAACGACAGGCATTTAAATATGTAAAAATCCTTAGATTTATTAGAGTTAGAAAATCGTGAAAAACTGAAATTTTTACCATCTTTAAACGTTTGTAGCTCATTGCAACGTTGACCGATTTCGTTGAAATTTTCAAAATATGTTTAATTGATACAGATCTACGAAACTTGGTTTCTAAATTTTCAATATAAGACCACATAAAGAAGTTGTAAACAACAATTTTGTCTGTAATTCCGACCAATTGCAATTTTTTTTTAAATTCTTTTCACGGTATGCAGCAAACCAATTGTTCTAACTTCTCACAAAATACCAAGTCGGATAGTCCAATATTAAAAATGTTATCGGCTTTTTAAGAGTGTCCGAATATTAGTGAGAGTCACTGTATGTAATATAAGTCGCATCTGTAGAAAATGATTTAGGCTGAGCATGATAGGCTGTTCCTTCCCTGTACATACTATTCCTAGATACTGTAAAGTCGCGATCCATATCCCACGGAGGTTGTCCATCTTATTGTTAGTCCGTTTGCCTGCCTCTTCTACTGGGGAGTACACCCCGTGATGGGCAAGAAGCTCGAACGAAAAAAATTACACTGAACACGATATAATTTCAACTGTATTTAATATTTAGTGGTGTTTAGTCATGCACTTTGTCCACTTGAGACTAGTGCAGCTTGAGCAAAAGATACTCTTGTGCGTATCGGCTTGCACCTTCGACATTGACGCTAACAGAGTCGACAAAATAAAAAACTTGTATACTGGTTGGAATTTGATTCTAAAGTCGCCCGGAGGAAGCCTCGTTGTCTTTAACCCCTTGACTACGGCAGACTTTGATACGCACCGGTCGTACCACACGGCAGGAATTAAGTTACGATGTGCACCGAGAACTTATGGGAATAAATATCGATAGAATTTTCGCGGCGTCTATTCGTGTCGTATAGGCGCCCTCTGTGTCAGAAAGCCAATCTATGTCGAGCACCTGTAGGCGCTCTCAGTATCACAAACGCAAAATTTCTAAGCGCCTATAGGCGCCCACAGTAGCTAAGGGGTTAACCTTTCCTATCGGGTGTAGTTACTTGACTGACTGGATCGCTATAGTCCTTTTTGCAGCTAACCCCGATGTGGGTGGGGTACAAGAATCTCTGTCCTCTGTTTATTTGTCATTGGTTGGTTTGCGTGCCTTCCCCAAGTAGTCTCACCCCCTTGGATATGGGGGAGGTTGCGAGATGACCACGTAGTACCCCCATTCGGTGGGCCCGGTGAGGTGTTGTAAACCTGGCCCAGGTTGGGTGTTATAAACTTGAATTGCTAGTGCAATTGGAAAAAGTAGCGAACTCAGGGTAAGGCTGGCCTGCCATCCAGATGTGTATGTATGATAAAACATCTGTTCCGTTTTGGGACGGCACAGGTGGTTTAATTGACGCAATTGGAGTAAATTTCGGCCGCGCGCGCGCGCGTGTTTACATGCGCTGTCCTTTTCCGCGTTCAGCGCCGTCGACACAGTCACACAAATTAGTGCCCCATCAAGATCTAAATACACAATCGATAATCGGCTTAGATCGCGACTTTACTGTAGCTTTAAGAAGGAAAATAATTTCCATGAGGAATTGTTAGCAAAAATTGTTAAACCTCTGTATCTTTTTTTATGCAAACCTTCATAAGTATTCAGACCAGACTTTCGTTCACATAAGAGTACAGTAATGGTGTGATCTAAGCGCGGCTTGAGGAGCACGATCTAACAATAAGCGCGTCGCCTACCCATTCCACTGAGGGGCATACCCCGCGTGGGGCCGCAAAGTGGGCCGGATTGGGGTAAAGTGTGACATAGCTTCGTAACTTTTAATTCGTAAAAGGTATGGATGCGAAACTTAGACTGGACAATGTGCCAATGTCAGATTAAGGATTAGTTAAGAAAAAATACATCAATGCTATTACTATTATTATTATCGCCATTAGTGTTATAATTATTATTAGTATTATCATTATTATCAATATTATTATATTTCCTGTTATTTAATTATTAATTCTAGGGCTTCTGGATCTAATTCCTTAATTTTTTTAGTAACTTCAAACAACAATAGTCTGAACAGTGGTTTGAGGGGGGAATCGATTTTTTATAGTTATTTAGAAGAAAGTGTCCGGAACATATTCCAATTTGTTAGAAAGCGGGATTTTTGAGGACTTGGAATATACCCTTTACCGATCATAAAGAATTTAAAAAATTTTTTCCATTTAGTTCAGCAGAATTTTGACATATTATGCAGATTAATTAATAATGTAAGATACGGTTCCTTATCGCAAAAATCTGCTCTTTAATTTAAAAAAAAAAACAAGAGAAAATATTAAATAGGAACAGTAGGATATGTGGGAGGGGGGTAGAGTCGTGGGAGCACATATGGGAGGAATGTACGGATTGGGGGAGAGATCAAGGGTGGCAGGAAGTGGTGGCTGAGGTGTTAGGGGAAGAAGGAGAGGGGGAGGTATGGATGAAGAGAGTAGAAGAGATGAGAGAAAGGATGAGCAGCGGAATCGGAGGTCCAGAGAAAGAAGGAATGTGTGAGGAATGAGTGAATGGTGTGTGCTCTCTCTCTCTCTCTCTCTCTCTCTCTCGCGATAGAGGCGTTGAGTTGTAAGTGAAAACGTGAAGCCTGTAAGCGGAGCGGAGGTCCGCGTTTGTACCCCGCAAAGGGAATAAAATATTATTATTATTATTATTATATTAAATAGGAACATCAGGGCATCGCATGAAAGAGAAGCAATTTTTCTCGTGAAAAATACTCTTCTTAAAATGTCCAACTTTCAACGTTTATTAATTAATAAATATTAACTATAATATTTATGAAATTATACTAATTTCTTCATTTCCAAGGTCCACGGACATTTAGGAAGCAATGTTCATTGATTAGATATCAATACAAGGAAGTTTTTGGGGATGAAGTCACACCTTACCCCAATCCGGCCCATTGTGGGCCGTGAAGCTTTAGCTGTCTCGGCCGCCGAGCAGTGTAATCCGATACCGGGTAGGGTATATCGGTGTGAACCACTACTAATCAAATTACAAAAGTTCTTTAATTTTCATTACTTTTTCTGGGACTTCCACCAACATATTGCTGGTATTTTTCTGATTAAAATTACACTAAACGCGGTATTTTAGTTTAGTGGTTTAATTGACGGTATGGACTTGGTTTTCGGCCGCATTTACATGCTGCCCTTTTCTACGTTCGACACAGTCAGCGCAGCCATGAAAACATAATGTAGAGGTACGATCTAAACGCGCGCACAGAACCGAGAAACGGCTTTAGAGATCGCGCCATTACTGTATTTGCTTAAAACATCTTCCGAATTGTCTGTTTTCTTTGAGTATATGTAGTTTACTGTTTATAGCGTAACCTACTTCTCTAGTTCTTGGCATACCTTAATTTCTTTAGCATGTTCAAAGAGAACTAAGGGTGTTGCGTCAAGTCCGCTAACATGAATGCCGCGGATTACTTGATGTAATGGATTTGAATGGAATATATTCTAAGGCTACTGTTTTAACTTAAAACAAATAACTTTATTTAAATATATACGTAAATATATATGTCTTGCTAGACAAATGCTGATAGGCGTGTGACGATTCTCTGCTCTCAGGCAGTGTATAGGTTGTGAAGCTTAATGCGCTCGAGCAATGGTTTTTTCGTCACTGGTTCGACAGCAAAAAATCGCTGTATTTATAGCTATTTTTGGGTGCACCTAGTGCACCAGTCACATTGCTTCTTTGCTGGTGGTCGCACGCTATTGGTGAAGACGCGGGAGCGCGATGTTAAGGCGGTTTATTGCCTTTCCTAGCATCTGTTTTGGCTTAGGTACCTACTTTGCACGGAGGGTTTCGCATGGCTATTTGCCTATAATAAAAAACCGAAGAAGTTTCGTTCCGCGACGGAACAAAAGGTAATCGATAAATGATCATAGAGCATAGAAAAGATCTAAGAAGAAAAGCGGTATGTGTGTACGATAAAGAGAAAAGAACTTTAATATTAATAAAGTATAAAAATAATTGGAACAGTTGACATTACATAAGTGGCTCAAAAATGGCCTTGAAGTATTTTCTCGATTGTGATCAAGTGAAATAGACAAACGGAAGTTCGAACTGGTTTATCGTCGAGATCGATTAAGCTGAACAAACCAGAGGAAAATCGATTCGCTTGAATATTCGATACTAATCGACTCGAAACGGTTCGGATTGAGCCGATTTCAGCGAAAGAGAATTCGAGCTCTTTCGGCTTAAACGGTTGAACGCTACCTTCGATTCTTCTACTGGTGAGCATGAGTTAGATGAATTATTGAATAGTTCAACTTTGAAATTTTCGAAATTGCCGACATACCTATACATCATTATTATGATTAAGAGAGTGTCGTAAAGGTTGGAAAAAGTTTTGTTTTCCAGCTATAAAATTTTTAAGAATTACGC
The DNA here is from genome assembly GCA_028454225.1 of Lasioglossum leucozonium. Taxonomy (NCBI): domain Eukaryota; kingdom Metazoa; phylum Arthropoda; class Insecta; order Hymenoptera; family Halictidae; genus Lasioglossum; species Lasioglossum leucozonium. The sequence continues at coordinate 16,820,965 of CM052218.1, read as the reverse complement.
AAAAAAATATACATATACCGTTGTAAAGGTATAGTTTTTAACTACATTTTCGCTGCATAAAGTATAATGATAACATTAACAACTAAAAAGTTAGAGTAGATCGAGGCGAATCGGATCACTTTTTCTTTCATGGTAAAAAAAATAATTAAAATTTAGAAACAATATTCTATTATAAATTTGTAACAAGTACCCGTTTAACATGAACATTCGTAATAAAAAATATAAAAAAATTAAAAATTTTCTCAATTATAGATAAAAACGGAAAAATGGAAAATATCCGATTTGCCTCGTACCTGGAGGCGAATCGGGTATTTCGATAATTTCAAAAATCAAACAAATTTTCGTAAAATAATTTTTGGTTCTAACTTTATAAAACATAATTGAATAAGAATGAGGTCAAGGACTCTATATGTATAGTACATAGGTCGTAAGTATATTTTCCTTGAACACCACACTTCACAGATATTGCACTGTATCCAATCCTCCACAGGTGGACGAATGAATTTTTCCTTACAATAAATGCAATGACGCTCTCTTGATACATTGTTTTTGTAGTGATCCGATTCGCCTCATATCATAATAATATTAAAGTAAATGAAATACCTAATGGCGAAAATCATGTCAAATATTATTTCTGGACGCTATACAAACTAATAATATTGAACACAGATTTAGATGTTGAACCTTTCCTCCTAATTTTAAATAAGAAATTGTAAGCTGCGTATCTTAGTTAGATCTGTACTGAAATTACTATTTCGTCCTTGCAAGGTACTCTCGAAATGCGTGTCAACTCTGAACGGTACAGCGTACAACAATAAAAAAAAAACAATTGAAAGAGGTGCAGGGAGAGAGGTCAAGAGTCCATGCACGACCTAGACGATTTTGCCATATTAACATAACAAATTTCAACTATTGTATTTCTTACTCCGATCCGATGCGCCCCGTGATCCGATTCGTCTACCCTATAGCCAATTTTCTGACGACAATGTTTTCGGCAAAAAACAATTTTGCCGTATAAGTTTGGATACCCCAAAAGCTCTGAAAAATAACTGTTGAAATTAAGTTAATGCGCCTTATATTCCATGTTTGTCGAGTATTCCATGTTTTAAAAAAACATTGTTCACTGAATAACCAGCTTAATCGTCTGATTCACTTTCACAATGTTTGCATGTGAAATAACTTGTTGGCATATTAGCACATTTCAAGTGCACAGGTCTGTCGTAGGTGTTTCATTCGATGGAATTCGAGCGATTGAACTTTTTTGGCATGTTCTTCACACAGACAATATAAATCTACATCTTACATGTAGCACATAAATCCGAAGAATCGGATGAAAATGACCATTTTCGCTTCGCTCGTTTTGCTGCTGACGGTTTTGATTTTTTCGACGGTGTTTTTTCCGGTGCCGATTTTTTCGATGTCGCTTTTTTTCTCTCTATGGACGGCTATCTCCTTCGCGGCAGCGCTTTTTGCTTGTTTTTCTCTTAACCCTTTCGCTACCACGGACGAGATATCTCGCGCCCCGATAGTTCCCGATAAACGCCTTTTGCGAGATATCTCGCGCCCCGATACTTCCGGAAAAACGCTTTTGACGAGATATCTCGCGCCCCGATACTTCCCGATAAACGCTTTTGACGAGATATCTCGCCAACTAGCACCAGTGGTTTCACATTATAGACGTATAGAAATATTTTCTGTTCTGTTCGGTCATTTTGTATCCAAGACGCGTATGTTTACAATGTCCATCTTTCTTGTGTCGCTTATGTATATTGTGTGTAGTATGTTGGTAAATATTGAAGTCGTGGCACAGCATTCACCGCTTAGGGGTTTAGTCTTGATTAATTACTTGGTTAGTTGCTTGATTACGTACACAATGACCGAACAGAACAGAAAATATTTCGTCTATAATGTGAAATCACTGGTGCTAGGTGGCGAGATATCTCGCAAAAGACGTTTATCGGGAACTATTGAGGCGCGAGATATCTCGTCCGTGGTAACGAAAGGGTTAATATCGAAAAATTATCTAGCGAAATCAATTTCCTTATAGATCAAACTATTCCTTGCAAATGGAATATTGACGGTTACAATACTTGAAAAGATTTAGAAAATATTTTTGTTAACGATAGTCGCCGAGCTGAGAGCATTTACCAGAGATACTGATCGAATAAACTCGAATTTCATTTTAATAGTGATATCTATATGTATTTATTTAGTGATGTGTATTATCGCTTTGAAGAAAAATCATTGATTCAAATTTTATTCTTCATCACTTCTATTCTTTGAAAATATCAGTTTTCTGTTCAATTCGATGTCGTATAAATTGCATACTAGGTACCATTACGTAAGTGAAATACGAAACCGCGATCGTCATTTGAAAAAAAACTATTCAGAGTTTTTTAAAGAAGGTATAAGTGTTAGAGAATTACAGACAGTAATATATTTGACAATTAAATTATTCTTATTATGTTGTATCATATACATATATAATCAATCAAATCAATAATATAATCAATACATAATATCCCTATCATGTTATTTTATTATTATTACTAAAATTATTATTATTATGTCGCTACTTCTAATATGTTTCAGATTCCAATAAGAATATGTTTATATCGATATTATATTTATGTACAGATATATTGATTTCACTCGTGGAAGAAATTTGAGAACGGTGGGAAAATATCGGAAATGTTAAATACAGCGATAAGGATCTCGGTGCAATTAATAAGTAAAAAGAAGAAATACCCACGATATGGAGGAAAAGGGTAGTTGGGTGGCAACTACAGGCATAGCATATTGCAATATGATATTATGCGGCACTCACAGTATGATAGGGTATTATCCTCACGCAGCTCGGATTTACATATTGCGGGTAACCTGGTATTATATGAAATCAACTGTACAACTACGAGTTTACCATTAAACATCGTTGGTGACCGCGTCTATGAGTTCAAATGTACCTTGTATCTCGATATTATCAATTCTTCCTGTAATTACTAATTCGGTAATTTGTACTTTTTATATTAAAAAAAGTGGTATTATCTAATGGAGTGAATATTTTTGTCTGATCGCTTTATTTGTTGGTTCTATATTCTATTTCGGCGAAACATTCTGTCAAATTTGGAAAATAATTATACGACCTTGTGGGATATAAACGAGTACTTTATTCTGATTAAATTTACCACGTGACTCGTTACTTTAGATTGCAATAATTTTCGAACCTGCTTTCATGGTAAAAAGTCACGCTTAATGTTAATAATTTTGTCAAAAACATATCCTCAAAAATATCTGTTTAATTTATACGTATTAATTTATTTCATGTTACAAGTAAAACGAGATAATAGTGGAATTTGAAACGGAGTCGCTTAATACTGAAATACGAGTAGCATGTTTACGCTTCAAAATCTCGGTGAAGAAGTATCGAGGCGCAACAATCACCGATTCACTTTTGTTCGCTGTCTACTTTTCCGGAATTGTTAATCCGAAGCTGTCTCTACCGATTCACGAGCCATTACGACTTACCACATTCACGTGTCACCCTTCGCGATGACAATTTTAACATTTCACAGACAGAATACATACATACTATAGTTGTATGTGAGACTCTAGTCCCAAAACTCTTTCAACTCCCTGAAATGGGCAGTTCCTGAGGACATTTGAAGCGACATTTTCCTTTTGCAAAATGTCCGCCGGGACTTCGTTTAGGAGTTATTAATGAAAAACACGGACTAATCAGAGCGCGACCTAGGCGCGTATTAGCAAAGATGGTCTGGCGCGCTAGGCGGATCCCCTTACTGAAGCGTTAGCGGTTCGCTAAAATCGTCCGGCCTTCGTTTAGAATGTTTCTTAAGAGAGGTGTAGGACAATAGGCACCCTTACAGCTCGCGGACCTGACATTTCTACCCCTTGGTGGGTAAAAGACTGGACGTCGTTTTCGAACAGTTACCCATTGACTCTGCGTGCCAATCTGCAGAAATCCCAAAACATGTGATTGCCATAAATTCTAGTCTTACAGCAGTCCTTCTCGTATCCTGGTTTTCGTCCATCCATCCCGTCGTTTTCGTAAGCGTACTACAGCGTGCATTTTCGACACGCATAACGACCTCCCTAGACTTTTCAGAAAAATCTTGCGTAAAATCAGTGTCGTTCGAGCCGTGGTAGAGAGAACATCTCCAAAGAGTTATCAGTACAAAACTCACGGTTGCTAGTATGTGTTTTTAATAGTGATAATCACTAGATTGCGGGTTTTTATGCAAAATAAAAGTTGGCTGCTGCTGTTGCAAGGGAGAGGGCCAAACAGATATTTGATTTTTACTTTAATCATGTGAACAAGTTGAAAATAATACATTGGAGTTTGTAATTAATTTAATCTTGTTGGAGTTTGAGAAATAAACACACTTTATGTAACTAAAATATAACCGTATATTCTGACTGTGACTTGTATTAAAGAAGTGACTGTATTTAGAGAATTCTGTATAAAATGTCTGTTAGCCTGCTGCTCTTCCTTTTTGGTGGCTGTCGATGGAGTGAGGGCTAGGCGGCTGCATTTGTCCTTATATACTTAAGGTGCCATAAAGTCCAGGTAGTCTGGCTGTGCATATCATCGGTGTATACCAACAAATCTCTCTACTGTTTTAAACTGCACCTACTCATTTTTGCTACAAATGCATGAAAACCGCCGTCTATATATTGGAATTATTATTAGTGCATGGCTATGTGTTGACAAGTGTGAACAGTGATCGCGAGTGTGGAAAAATTTCATGGCATCTGTGTGAAAGAAAATTACGATTTATTTATCGTTTAAACAGTAAAAGTGAAGGTCCGAATCATTGACTTCACCGTGCATCCCCTGGGCCTTAGATTGTCGTATACCTACTATTTACCACCAGCTGTGCGGTTCGTTGACCTGGCCGTACGTTCCTTACCGTTCGGCACTGTTGTATACCTGAGGCCAGCTGTGTAGTTCGTCATTAAGTGGCCCAGTGACCCACATTTCCAAGCAGCAAATAGATTTACAGCTAAATAAATGAGTTTTTACAATAATTCAAAATTTCTACTCTTTCACTTGTTCACTTCTTCTTCGCAGCGGACCGCTAACGCTCCAGCGAGGAAATCTGCCTGGCGCTTTTCGTTAATAACTTCTAAAACCCGGAGATGACTGTAGTTCCCCGCACTTCGAGGAGAGGAAAAGAGGCACCGTGACGAAGTACATATACACTTCAAACATATTCGCGTGTTATTATGTGTGACTTTTAACGGATGGACTATACGGAGTCCGTAGGGCTTCGCAGTGCCGGGACATACCCGCTAAAAAACCCCTCGCTCGTCTCGAAGCTAATGAGGGGAGTAATAAAGTAATAAGGTGTAATAAAAATAAGAAATAACAATAATAAATAAACATTTACATAAGCTAACATAATTGCACGCCTGCATCGCCGTTACGCCGCGCCGCGCCGCGCCGTATTCGGTCGAACGACCACGCTAGTGGAAGAACACCACTGGCGGCAGCTAATGTCGGGTGAAGATATTTTGCTTTCTGGTTCGGTAAAACCGTCGACGTTACAAACTTCAAAGGGGGGGAGGGGTTCAAGATAAAAGTCTGCTCTATTGCGTGGTATAGTTCGACTTTCCGCTGGACCTTTATTTTTTGAGCTAAATTCAAAAATATCGTCAAAAATTGGTGCAAAAGTGGTGTCTCTCCGTCTTTAATGATCGTTTAAACATGTTTAAATAATCATAATGTATTAATATTGGCTATCACTGTATTCGGGAAAGTCTAAAGAATCTTTTGCTGTAAAGATCAATTCAATGTCTTTTATAATAACATCACAATATTTGTTCAAAGTTGAAAAATATGTCTTTTTTCAAACTCAAATTTCTCAAAAACTGTGCGTCTAGGAAAAAAATTAAGGACAGATTCGTCATCAGCGCAAAAAACTCTATAAGAATTGCATAGTGAGAATCGAAAAATTTTTTGGCTGTTGGATAGTGTGATTACCAGGAATTTTCTCTAGATAGATGCCGGAAGCTTTATATTGTTTGCAAATATATTTATTTAAAAATCAATTCAGTTTAACTAATGAAGAAGAAATTGGCATTCGTAATATATGCATTTTTCTTGTTACTGTTTATGTAAAGGAATGTGTGTATACGAGCTGCAATAGCAATGGAGATTCCATGTCAAGATTTAGAATTTTTTTAAAAATTGTATATATATCGCTATATTGATGTAAAAATAAGTAGCGTGTCAATAAAAAATTTTCTAACCATTTATGGTAAGTATTTATCTTCCGAGGCATCAGCACTAGCATTTTTGGATAAAAGTGTGGAAAAGAGCACAAAACTGCGAATGGTAGAGGCACTGAATATTAGGACAGATAAACCTTGCAAAAGATTTAAAATTACTCCGTATACGAGATACAACAAAATCCTTTGAAAGATTTTCAATTCCCACAGAATTTTTAAGAGAAAATCCCGATTTATGAGAAGACGAGAACGTTTTTTAATGTGAGTTAATCATCGTCCGAGATTTATAAGTTATAAACGACATACCTGAACGTGGTATCAAACTTATACAAGAATATAATCAAATATTAACAAATGATGAGGAACAAAGCAATACATATTAGAAATTGTCGCCGAAACTAGAAAACGGTTTCCTGATGCGAGAAAACAAACATTATCAAAAGATACACAGAATATTTTGTTACGGTTAGACACCTCTTGGGTGATAACCCTTTTGACCCTTCCGGATTGTTTAGGTGTCGGAATGATTGGAGATATTGATTCCACGAAGGGTTTCAGATAGCGCGCTATCTGGATCCATGGAATCAATTAGAGATTTTTGTTCCACGAAGGGTTTCGGATGACAGTTTATCGAAACCCTCTTAGTAATAAATTATTAAACAAAAAACCACACATGGCCCCACCTCTGTAGGACCAATTTTGGGGTATATAAGGGACCTAGTCCCTCCTCAAAATCGGGTGACATATGCGTTCTCCAGTCATTAGACCTTCGTCCGCGTCACGATCAAGTCTCAGCAAGACCAGGCCTAATCCTCGTCAAGCAACAGTTATTTTTCTTAGACTTCAGTACGTATATTGTTAATTCCACTATATAGCACCCCCGCAATACTCGGTGCGTGAAAATTGAGAGTTTAAATAGATTTCGCGACATAATCACACGGAACATATGTAACCGAGTTTTATTAAGAATATAACGTACTTTATTCCTAATATTAGAGTATTCCAATTCTCAACACATCTTGAATCCCCAGGCGTTGGTATTCCGCGACGATACACCTCTGCCGCTCGAGGTGTATCAACACATACGAGTCGAGTCAAAAACCCACAACCCCCTTATTTCATAGTGGTTACCCGGTGGTGAAATAGGCACCGATCAATCCGCTAATCTTACCGTACCTATAGTGGTCATCCGATGATGAAATAAACATCGGCCGGTCCACTTTTTTCCAAAAGACAGCGGTCATCCGATGATGAAATAAACATCGGCCGGTCTTCTGTCTCCTTAAGCACGTAGCGATCCGATTACAGAATAGTTATCTCCTGGTTAGCTATCTCCTAGTTAGCTCCTGTCTAGGTGGCTATCCGATGGTGAAATAAGCATCGGCTAGTCCACATTCTAAACCACCAAACCTCGGCTCACGCCAAACCCTGACGTAACCCTTGGCTCGTAACAATTTCAACGCATCTTTTGAAAGGATATTTCTAGATCATTAAAATGCTTTTATCCTCTTCTTTTCTAAATATTTCTTTTCAATTCTAAAATAGAATTTTTTCAACATAAATATATGCGTACGTAATTGTAAACATTTTTGTAAATATTGTAAATATCTTTGTTATTAATAAATATATGAAAAAATGTGACAAACGGAAGTCGTATTGTTGGACAAAATGAATATAATTCTAAAGAAAAATTTTTTTTTAATGCAGAATCTTTTTACAATGTAATGAAGCGTGGAAACACGCGATATATGTATAGAAATGTATATTTAGTTTGATCGATCTAAAATTTTTCATAAATTATTTTTTTAATATTTAAGTTTTTCTCGATCGAAAATGTTTATAATAGTGAAGAATTATCGGCGCAAGGTTCGATCAATTAATACAATTAGCTATGTTATGAGCATCTTTAAAACGTTACGATTCGGATGTGAATCTGTACAACGTCTGTTTAGCCACGTTTGCTAAAAATTGTTTTTTCTAGTGGATGAACAGAAGGTGGTGTTTCGTCCTAGACCCGCTAGAGGACTCATCAGTAAGGTTATCTAATTATTTTTTTAGCCAGTGTCACAATCCTGGGGGGTGTGCCAAAAAAAATTCGAGAAGTTTTTTTCGCCAAGAGATACATACGTACACACATACATACATATAAAGACAGTGTTACTGACAAATAGCGTACAAAAATACGTGGCATGAACGTCATAAATGAAATAAATAAATCGCAAGATTATGTAAATTCTGTTTTTCAAATACGTCTATCGATATTCATAAAAAATCACGAAGTGTTGTAGCGTCCGGTCGTACGCATAAAGGAGATTTGTTCTGTTGTGCAAACGGCCAATGTAATTTATGACTCTCGTTCGACGAAGCTATTTTTGAGTGGACAATTTCCAGACCTCTTGTCATCACATGTGTAGTAGAGTTTTTCGAAAAGTCCTCAGTAGCAATCAGAGACCGTCGTACATTAGGGGACTAGCTGAAGGGCACTTGAAGCGGACCCATCGGTCCATCGCCACGTGGATCAGGCGTGGGTGGCCGAAGGAAACTCCCATGACAAATTCATCCCCTCCGATCACCTCGTCGTTCCGAAAACAAGCACCCCAAGGGCGTAAAGAACAGGCGTTGAGACAAAAAAAAGGAACAACTCTGATTGGAAGAATCCAATGTTTGGGTTAGCCAATCAGGGTTGTTGAGGATTTTTGACAGAGCAAACGCGGAATCAGAAATTTGTGCTAAGGGAGTTAGCCGCGAGTCGTCAAGATAGATACATCGCGAAGAGTCGTGAAGACACGACCTAACGACCAGTGTAAATAGTTGATTAAAGACATTTCGCTCCACACAAGAATTTATTGACTACCCACAGTGTCATGAAAAAATGTGTAGAAAATTTGAAGTTATACCAATTACAGTATCATCTCTTATAATTTCGTTAAAATTTTTTTGATACAACACCTATAACTCCATATAATTATTTTTGTAGTAAACATTTGTTTCAGTTTATTCAGTTTATTAGTCCTATAGATTGTGTAACGAAAGGGAAGGTGGTATACATACATACGTAGTTACATGCATAGGTAGCATTCAGCGCGTTATGGTTATAACGTTAAGCCAGCGTGGTCATGAAGAGAGTTTTGGGTTCTGCGGTCAACAAAGGATATCATGACGGTAAACAATTGACACCTAATCTAGTGCTGTGCAAAGCACTCCGTATGCATACTTACATAAAGCGTGTGTAACCAGAAGGTGCAGCCATAACAGGAACTGTACCTAATAAGCGTACATATGTAGATCGTTACATAAATTCATTTCGTAATTCTGTTATACCTATCTGCGGATATCATCAATGTAAACTGCAATAGAACAAGAAGACAATGTTCCGCTAATATGGTCCATTGTACTAATATTCCTTAACACGATGGCGTGTTAGGGAATTATAAATAGCAATAATTCTACCAAGAACGACCATAGAAATAATTCTACCAAGAAATTTTTGGAAGAAATACTACCTTTACGGTGCACTAAAACAGACTATTACTTCATAAAAGTTACTTTATAAAAGTAATAAGAATGTATCTATCCAAATTTTTAGCCATTTTTTTATTTTTACAATATACACCCAAATAAATAATAATTTAAAAAAAAAATTATTTACAAATTAGCTAGTAAGCTATTTCTAACGTCTCAAAAAAACTCAAGTTGTTGGGTCAAAAAGTATTACTTATTTACAAAATACTCACACGAGTACACCAATATAGTGACTCATAGTAATATTCGGACACCTTTAAAGGGGCCAACTTCTTTAAGTGTTGGATTTTTTTAGAAGTTAGATCATTTAGTTTCCTGCATGAAGAGAAAAAGAAATTTCGAAAAAATTGCTATTGGTCTGAATTGAGAAGAAAATCTACAGTTTCTATTGAAAACTTAAAAACGTTCTGAAAATTTCATAAAAATCAGTCAACATAACAATGAGCTATGCACAAAAATTAAAGATAGTGAAAATCGCAGTTTTTCACATCTATCGATCTGTAACGTAGTAACCAAGGCGAATGAAATTTCCTCATACCTTAACTGATAGGAAATTATAATATTTATACGATAATGGTTCTAGGTACAGTAACCCACAAAAATATTTAGACACTTTTGAAAAGACGATAACTTTTTCAAAATCGAACCAAACAATTTGAATTTTTTCGCAGATATTAGAAAGATTAGTTTACTAGCTGATATGGAAAAATTTTGAAGAAATTTCAATTGGTCAGAATCGTGAAAAAAAATGTTACAGGTTAGTTGTTACAACTTTTTTATCTGGGCATATATTGAAAATTTAAAAACATATGTATGTAATATATTCTGAAAATTTTATCGAAATCGAAACATGTAATAATCCTTTAGGTATACTACGGCCTAGAATGATACGTTTCAGTTCAGTTTAACACGTCCCAGGTAGATGCAAGAGCATATACAGGGTGTCCTAGACCAACCGTCCACCCCTATTAAAATTAGAGCGATTTTTATTGAAAACTAATGAAATTTTAGTAACTAATTCGAGTACGCTCTATCGAATGGTGGTAGTTGCAATGTCCATAACTAACCGGAAATAGGATTTTCAGACCGGAAGTCGCATTTTTTTAATGAGACCTGGTATTTTTTATTGTATATTCAGATTGTACGCAAAAAAATATAAAAGTTTTGACTCAGACGTTTTTCTTGAAAATGCCTCCATTGGTCGGAAAATGAAATCCAATGTATGAATTCACATTTTTCAAATTAAAGATGTAATTTTTAATAATGAATTTGCACAAGTTAGAGGACCAGGTCCCATTAAAAAAATACGACTTCCGGTCTGAAAATCCTATTTCCGATTAATCCTGGAAATTGCAATTACCATCATTGTATAGAGCGTACTCATATTAGTTACTAAAATTTCTTTAGTTTTCAATAAAAATCACTCTCCACCAATTTAATAGGGGTCACCCTGTATATAAAACCTATGGAAATTGAAACTCTTTTCAAAAATTTAATGTTTTTTTAGACATAAAGGCTGCAATATTACTACCAACGCATTCACTTACATTATTTGTATTAACTCCTAATCTTTGTATATCATTATCATTTACGGTATCCAAAGCTACAACCATTTGTTTTTTTATATCATGCAGATTATTGGGGTGAAAAACGTTAGCGCTACAGCTTCGGGTATAAGATGCCACAAATGATTAGACAATTTTTTTAGTGCTACGCGACTTGCATGGTCATTGATGGTACTATACGCGTAAATATTTTTTAAAAACTCATGGCCTAGTTTTGGAGCTTCTTTGATAATGTAAAGTGATCTCTAAATAAGAATATTTTTTAAAGAATATATAGCCTTCGCCATTCATCTGATTTGGGCTTGGCGAATTGTGTTATTATTCCAATTGGAACGCATCGTTCTCACCGGTATTCCGCTTCGCGAAAACAGACTTGTTAGCTGGAAGGTGGCGGGCAGAAATTAGACAGGCCAATTAACGTGAAATAATCTTAATTCGTACGAAGTAAACATGTGCATGAGTGCATGTAAGGAATTATCATATTTTTGGAGACATCAAATATTTAACTTGCATTTTCAAGTACTCTTCACATTTAGCGTGCAGTCATTTCTATTTGAAATCTTCGTATTCAATGTGTCACGTCTTCCCTACGCTTGATTGATTTAAAATGTTGGGTATGTCATTTTTTAAGGGTGCAGCGTGTTCAAAATGACATAGTTAATGTTATTACCCGCGGTTGATCAGGGATCGTTCGGGCTTTGAAAGATTTGCACGTGGTGTGCCGACTTAACTTCTTAACTCGAAGGACCACCCTTATGGTTCATAAGGGACAAATAAGTTTCGCGTTGTGCAATTGACTAGTTTTATTTCAACAACTTGAGAGCGAACAGATCGTGTTGGTTTCTAAATGTACTCTGACTCTACCCGAGAACCGAAAGTTACATGTCACCCTTCGGTCCTCCCTACTTCCTTGGGATCTCATCCCCACCCTTGTGATTGCGGGTGGACGGAGCCAATGGCTCGGTGCCTGAGGCGGACCCAAAGATTCGCAGCGGCCGACCAGGGCCCAGCGAACGTTTCTTGGGTTTTTCCAGCATCTGGAAAATATCCAGGCCTCAAGCACCTAGCCGCGCCGAGCCTAAAAGATGGTCAATGTTAATTGCCTTATGGCAGGGACGGCACCGAGGAAACCCGAGTACGGACACGCATTGTCTAAAATGTCTGGCGTTGACAGGCCCAACACCGTAGCCAAATCCTAAAAGTCACGTACTCAGGCCATGTGTTATACCAGCGGTCCCCGCCATAAAACCTTGCTCAGCGCTGGCCTTTACAGTTAAAAAATAGGGTCTATCCTAATATTATACATGCATACACATATATTGTACATAGTCTGTAGGGTTTCATATTTACAAATTCAATGTATTAAAATACATACCGTAGGCTAGCGGATGGTCTAGGACACCCTGTATGTAGTACACCACGAAGGTACACGGCAAATTTAAAACAGTCGTAAAAATGTTAAGCATGAAGCATAGGTGCCTCATCGCGCCGCGCCTTGCGTCGATACATACTGGACTTCGGAGCTGAACACGTTAAAACAAACGCTGTCGCATGAATCGATACCGATTCTTAATACTTTATTTATGACTTTCCTTACTCCGTGGTGCAGTTCGAACTGCCAGAGTAGTCCTGAGACAGTATAGAGGAACCCAGATAGTACAGAGGTGTCTTTCTCTTTTTTCTTTACCTGATCGAAGACGTCTTTAAGTCATCTAAAAGACGTCTTAGAGACGTCTGAAAGAGGTCTTTGATCAGGTTAAAAAAAGAAATGTAGACGTATGTGGGGCGTGAAAACCAGGCTGATGAAAACACGGTTAATACTTTTCTGTGACATGTTCAAGATTTATCAGTGCCTAATAGACTTATAGAATAAATGAAACGTCGAAAAAATTGATTTTTAGTATGTTTAATTACGACGCCGCGGACTTAAAAATCTGAAAAATTCATAAATCATACTTATACCAATATATCGGTATTGTAAAAATCTAGAGATTGTCACTACAGAATAACTTTCATGTGAAATCTGCATCTTTTAGGCGTCTTATTTCAAATGTTCAAACGGCGTCTCCAAAAACACGTCTTATTTCAGACGTTAAGACAACGTCTTCCGAAAGACGTCTTTAAAGGTCGGTTCTCCTAAGCGCGACTGGACGCAACGCTTTACGATCTATGCTCCATTTGTCATAACTCCCTGCTGTTCATCAGGACGCACAAGTTTGCGTTCCTAATCTGTAGTGCTACATGAACGTATCTCCACGGATTCTTTGCAATATTGAAAATTTTTGTAAGCACTTTTTCCATTAAAATTATAATGGCTGAACTAACAAACCGATGAAAATGAGTTTTCACGAAAAGAAAAACAAAAACCAAAGGACATGGTGCACAGTGATGTAATTTGGCTAAAAAGCGGCAAGAATTTTGTGAAAACGAATTTGTTTGAAAATTTGTTGTAAATTTGCCACAATTACAATGCTTTTTCGGCACAAATAATTTTTTTTAAAAGTTGTTAAATATTAAGTAATATGGTCTAATCAGAAATCTCAGTTGGCTTCGATAATAAATATTTATTTCTTCGAAATATTTTAAGGATATATGATAAATAATAAATCGAGTACATAGAGAGAGCAGAATCAATTCGAGGTGAAACAAAATGCATTGAAAATTACTTTTGTTACTATGTATTTAATGAAAAAGATCACGAGATTCTTTTAAGAATTCTTATGACAAAATGACGAGCACAAATAGTAAATATATATATATATATATATATATATATATATATATATATATAATGTCAATAATTCTAGCGCAAGGGTTTGACACAATGAAATAAACAGTATTGGGTTTCTCTAACAAAGAGATTAATTTATTCATAACTTATGAATCCTAATTACGTTACTTTATCCTGCCTATACCAAAGAAACGAAATTAAAGTTCATTCTATTTCTGATGTCAATTTCCTTATTAATTTATATTATCTGGTTTGCTTTTCTATTTTCTATAATACGCTTGACCGCGTGCTGTAGATGTCACTGGCCGCGCTCGTGAGTGAGCGGCAGATTCAATTCAAAGAAATGCACTTACGCACTTTCTTTACAAATATAAAAATGAAAAGGAAGAGAGTTACTGCAACATATTAATAGGAAACCATTTACTAATTGATGGGAAAATATTTGGCGAATTTTTAAGATTGAATAACAAATGGATTTTGATTAACATTGGAGTCAGGCTTCTGGAAATTGTGAACATGTGCGCTTGCAGGGTCTGGCTTTCAAGTCAATACACGATTATTAGCAAGTCATACACCATTAGATACGACTCAGGACACAGGTAGATTTGCTAGGCGATCCCCGCACTCGGTGCACCTTGAGGCCACTTTCTTGGGGTTAGTTTCGATCTCCTAGCCGTGTGTACTAAACTCCTTGAAAATAGCGGACTTTTTCGCCGGATAATATATTTTACAACTGAATTAATACCGCGCATAGTACGAAGGACATTGATTTTTCCACGTCTGCCGATGATGGTTCAGTTAAATTATTGCCTACATGGCACAAAACAAAATCCACTTGTTCATCACCTCTTAATCCCGTCTTTTATGTATCTTTGTATGTATATTACACGCAAATACCCGAGTTTCTTCATGTTCATATAATAAATGAAATTTTGAAATTTTTTTTTATTTCAAATAATAGCAAAAATTAGAAAAAATAGTTTAGTCATTGTACAGTAAATTAGTCCCTTTTATAACATCTCCAAGAAATTCAAATTATTAATTAGCCTCGAAAAAACGTCTTTAAGACGTCTCATTTCAGATGTTCAAACGACGTCTCCAGAATGACGTTCAGACCTAAAATAACCGTAAAAAAGACGTTTTTAAGACGTCACGTGCTACCTGGGGATGGCATAAATTTTAAACTTCTATTACATCAATCGGTTAAACTTACGTTTACGAGTGAATGCTCCAATGATCTTGACCTTCACATTTGTATCAGGCGTATTTTCAACAATCAATTATCATCAACTTATCTCTATATACATATGTTATCGTCGCTCGGTCTCACAAGTTGTTACATACTAGATATTTACGGAAAACTCTTTTGAATTTTCCCTATCAGCATATTTATTATGGTGTGAATATATGACGCATAATTGTTCAATACTTTTCAGGTTATGGTCTTTCGATACAGAGGGGGTTAGGTTAGTAGTCTAATGCTCTTTGAATTACTAAACACTATGGACATTAAGATATAGGTCCGTAAAGTTATTCTTTGTGTAAACTTTGAATTATTAATTTATTTATTAATTTAATTCTCCGACCTACAGCTTGAGCCGAGTCATTTAAATGGCGGCAATTTTAGAGACACGAAGCAAATTAACAATCTAAAACATTACTGACATATGTATAGCAAAATGTTGTTAAAAATGTCGAGATCTAAAATACATTCGAAATTCAGAATGGTGTCTAAATGATCACCCTTAAAACTGATGAACAAACAAATGAAAGTCGAATTGTTTTTACTGGATCTGCAGAATACGAAAGCAATATCGGTCATTGCAATTTCGACTCTGCAAAGAATGTTTTTTATTTTATTTTCGCATTTTTCGGATCAATATAATGCCCAAGCTGTCTACCAATATCAATCCCACATGCGTGCCAAACAATCAGCAAAGGCGATCTGACATCCGTCAAAAAATTTCATTTGGTAATAAGTTTTCAATAAAAAACGAGCAACAGCTGAAACCTTTTGTTTTAGTTACTCAATACTGTGCCGTAATAAATATATAAGTATGTACAGAGGAAAACAAAATTGAATCCATGAAACCATTTTTCAGAAAATCTTTATTCATTCAATTGTTAAAGCACGATAGCGACAAACTTTACATTTATTGGTACTTGAGAAACGATTAATATTTTCATTTTTTTTTAAAGAAAACAGAAAGATATATTTAATATTTTTTCAAAAATATTTTTATGACTCTGACTTGTCCGAGTCGGATTCTTACAATATTTACGAGATATTGATCCTCATTGCTCTTCTACTTGGTCCCACAAGTATTTCGGTGAAGATGACGGAGAATGATATTCTGGATTTAATTGTCTCCTCAAGAAAGTCTATAAATGTTCGATTTAGATTGTGTCGGGGTTTTGTGCTGGATAATCTAGAAGTTGAAGTGGCTAAAAATTGAACCATCCTTGTATTATTCTCGATACCTGTTTGGGATCCCAGTTTTGCTAGAAAGTAATGACATTTGTAATATTTTTTTACACGACCACTGGTTCCTTCGTTCTTCAATGTAATAATGTGATCCAACGGCATACCACGTACGACAACCACATGTAATCAATGAAACACCATCTTGCAAGTACTCATTTAAAACTTTTCGTCCATCCCCAGAAATCCCCGGAAGATTCGAATGTTTTTTGTGAAATTGTTGTACACTAAATTCACATACCACGTTTGAATGAAGCAAGTACCTCTTTTGTAACATTCTGTGCACAGATTTCATTGTAATACTCTAAGTCATAGTTGTTTAGTGTCTCTCCGTATGGGCAGCAATTTTCTTGCCCTGGGCATACACTAGACGGCGGGCACGAAGCCACGCCCCTGCGGGTAAGGCTGCATGTATTCATCATACGCATTGTCACTACTAGTTGAAGACGTTGACAGAGATCGACCGCATGTTAGGTTGAGATTAAATGAAATAGAATGAGCTTAGAAGCATGAATGAGTATAGAATGAGCATAGAATGAGGACGATCGGAAGCCTACCCTATTCCGCTAAATTACTTGCCTGTAGCTTTGTCTGTAACTGTGTCCGCAGGCATCGGCGAGCGTCCTTGCCTGCTAATAGGCATCTTGAGCAGCTCTGCTCTAAGTTAAGGTGTTTTGTTTAGTGCTTTCTACAAGAAAGAGTTACTCACTGAACTTCTAGACCCATATGACGCATAGATGTAGGTAAACACTTTTAGTTCTGAGGTGGTATCATACTCGGGAAGGTGTGAAGATACTGCAATAAAGTGCTATCGTTCTTAAACCGGAACTGATCTTTAATCTGCGAAAGTCAGTCAGTACAACCCGCGGAGCCCGCGTGACTGCTCTCCATGAATTCTTAACCAGTAAGTTTAAATTAAACTAGTCGTTCGCTCGCTGATACATTCCCACGAAAATCGTTCTTTCTCATTCACACAATTCGCTTTCACTCTAAACTAAACATTCGCTTTCAGATTCGACTGAACACTCGCCTTGTGACACTCAACCCCAAACACTCTCGTCCTAACGCTGGACCCAATCATGTAAACAGTCACCCGACGCTATCGCACAGCACGCAACCATATCCTATAAACAATCTCTCGACGCTGCCGCACAGCACTCAACTAGATTAATTCATTCAAACATACTTTGAACTAAAACTAAACATTTGGCGGAGACGAGGCGTCAGTTTGTCGCCGCCACAGTTCTATTATTTTTGACATTCGAAGCAAGATTTTGGGACGAACTATTAAATATATACACATATTTTTACGCACGGAGAATATTTCTCGTTATGCTTTCTCTCAAGAATCTTTCAAGATTGTCTCCTCCAGAAACACCCTAGATAACCTCAGCTTAACCTTACATATAAAAACTGGTCTGTAGTATAGATTCATTTGTATTAAGGACCGATTGATCTGTCAGTAGCCTTTCTGGAAATTGCACTTGGTGCCGTTTAAACCCGAAGGACCACCACAGATGTGGACTCCGAATTAAATGTACTGTGTGTACGGTATAAGGATGTTACTGAACTGAACTGATACAAACTGTCTTACTAACTACCCCCACACTTAGGTCTACTGATCATCCTTTTGGATTCTCCCCAAATGTAGGGTGGGGGTGACTGCGCCGCTAGGCACTAGGATTTTCCGATACAGTCTCTTGGATCTGGAAGGCTAACTTGAATGCCTGAGTTAAGAAACCTTTTAAGTGTGTTTGTTACTATATGCCACATGTTGGCAGCAAACCCGTCTACTAAAGATATTGCAATGGCTAGATACTAAAGAAGAAATTACTGAAAAACTCCCAGGTGGTCGATCGTACCATAAAGTCATCCTTAGAGTCCTAACAATAGAAAACAAAAATTAGGGATCCTACACAATCCAAGATTATAAACAGACACCCCTGTTCATTTCAAGTAGAGTCGCATCGAGTCACGTTCGTAAGAGTCGATTCCAATGAGATTGGGCTAAAGTGCTCTCTCAAATCAAAATGACCATATAGAATTCGCAAGTCCGGTAACAGTTCTATTCGATATTCATCAATTGCTCTTAGACCCTGCATTGCCAGTTCGTCAACACCGAGCAGCTTTAGGTAATAAACACTCTCAATTCAATTCAATTTAGTAGCGACACCAACATTTGTATCACACAATTAAGCAGACTATAACTGCGTTGTTTGGTAATGCGTAAAATCTATAAAACCCTTAATTATCGTACAAATATCCTAATGCAGTAATAGAACGTTCACACATGATATCATTAAATTAAATTGAATTAAATTATACTAGTTACGAGGACCACTAATAATCATAGCAACTCGTTCGTGATATACCATTGTCCAAATAGAGATGTCTCCAACCCAGTGATTCTTCAGTTTCGCATTGGGCTTGTCCACTGCAACAGGTCCGTCTTGTTCTTTTTTTCCTTTACGTGGTGGTAATTATTCATTACGGTTCCCCCGTCCTACCTGGGGGAAGTATATGCGGGGCTCCCCCGGTTCACGGACGCCCGCAAAGCGCGCTAACTTCATCCCTAAGGTTAACTTGAGAGGGAGCCAAGATCTCGAACCGAACGCCCTTGGTCTCCCTCCCACCTGATGACATCCCGGAAGAGACTGAAGCCCCTTCTCCCCGCCGCATTAAACCTACTTTTAAGATGGAATCTTCTAAACACGTCAGGATACAGCATTTTGGGATCCATACTCCATTCGTCGTAACTTGATGCTGTGTGTCTGGACGCACAAGTTTGCGTTTCTGACGAATGGAGTATAAGAGGCCTCAGGATCGCAAAATGCTGCGTGCAGACGCGCTTTAGAGATCCCATTAGGTGGACCGAAGTCCCCCTTCCTCCCGAACACGGGAAGAGATCGCCGCATACAGAAGCATCGGGTTTCATTCAACCTCCCAGCGGCTCCACAATTTAACATTGGGCCCGTCTATGGCCGCGCTGCCTTACAACCTCCTAGCACCTCCCCGATTTCAAATTAGGTTCGTCTGCGCGTCATTCCATGCGACATACCAAATACGCATTGGGTTCGTCCACAGTTTCAACCTCCTGCGAACTCCTTGACTTCGCAAGAGGCTCCCTGACTACGCGTCACATTCGTCCACGCCGTCGATAATCCTAGAGCCTCCCTGATTTCTCATCAGGTTATGAAAATTTATTACTGTTTTGCGATGCGACTTCCCGAATATAACGTAAGACTCGGATTCCCGTGATGGACGCGTTGTTATCAGTTGTCGCCGAATTGTTACCCGCCAAGTTAATTTTGGGCAACTAAATTGAAGTGAAAAGAACGTAGGTTGCGCGTACGACTTGTGACCGTTGTGTATATGTATATTTATCGACTCGTTACTCTGTTGTTCGATGAACGAACGAACTGCAGTCTAGCGAATCTCCTTTTCCGATTTTTTGGGAGGTCCTCTTTTTCGGAACGTTATTAGAGGACTTCCCACTCCATGCAAAAGAAGTGCGCCGATTGGTCCTTGTTGATTTTGTATTTCCAAATCAGCGCATTCTTGATGTGTCTTGGAGAGGGTGGGAATCTTACCTACATGGCCGTGAGGTCTTCGAAGCTTTGGATAAGTGACGGGAATTCCTGCAGAGCAACCTTAGGTAATTACAGTTTCCGATGTTTGGTATGGCCCTTCGGATTTCCCGGTTTATAACACGCCTTGGCTAGGATTGAAGTGACCGTTTTAGGCTCGATAGTCGCCAAATGTGGATTAGGTCCTAACCTTAAAAAATAGCCTTTTCGTCACGTCCGTGTCATAAACATTGTCGACGAAGACCTCACGTGTTTCGTTCCTTCGCTACGGAACAATTAGTCTTGCCAGTAAATAGTCATGTTTGCGCTACTCAACTATTCAAGTACATAATGTTATGTCGTGCATTTCAATATTAAGCAATCTTCTCTTAATTGTCACGATAATCCGTCAAAATTGTAGGACAGCGAAGGATTATTATCATCATCATTTTCTATTTACTTGTAAAACTACTGGTTTCTAGTTAGTTGTGCACTTGACCAATTCACAGACACAATGCATTTTGTGCAAGGAACACTCTTGTGCCTATTGACTTGCACCTACGACACTGATGCTAACAGAGTCGACGAAATAAAAACTTGTACAATTGTCGTGTCTAGATTTGGACTCTATACAGGGTGTCTCAAAACTTCTTCGACATCCGTAAATGGGCGGTTCCTAAGATCATTTGAAACGACATTTTCCTTTTTCAAAATGTCTGTCAGGGCTTTGTTTAGGAATTATTAACGAAAAATACTGACTAATCAAAGAGCGACCTCAGCGCGTGATGGCAGTGATGGTCCGGCGCGCCAGCAGGCTCCACTGAGGACAGCGTTAGCGGTGCGCCGCAACCAAGAAATTAACAAGAGAAGGAGCAGAAACTGATTGAATTATTGTAAAAACTCACTTATTCAGCCGTAAATTCACTTTCTGCTTCGAAATATGGGTCACTGGGCCACTCATAAGTCAGTCACGCATTGCAGAGCTGGCCTCAGGTATACGACAGTGCCGAGCGGTAAAGGACGTACGGCCAAGCTGATAATGAATAGTAGGTATACGACAATCTAAGGCCCAAGGGATGCGCGGTGAAACGATAAATAAATCGTATGTTTCTTTCATACACAGATGCCATGAAATTTTTCCACACTCGCGATCACTGTTCATATTTGTCAACAAATAGTTATGCGCTAATAAAAATTCCAATATAATTTTAATTGCAGCACAAATCACAATAATGTACTCACAAGAAAGCGATCAATAGACTGCAGATCTGATGCATTTGTAGAAAAAATAAGTAGGTGCATTTGAAAACAGTAGAGAGAGTAAAAGAATTTTAAAACTGCAATGTATCATTTTCTACTTGATCAAATGATTAGAGTAAAATTCAAATACCTGTTTGGCACCTGACCTTTGCAATAGCAGCAGCCAACTTTCATTTTGCATAAAAATTCGCAGTCTAGTGATTAGTTTAAATAGGAGAAGTCTTCGAAGATGTTCTCTCTATCATGACTTGAACGGCACTGATTTTACGCAAAATTTTTCTGATAAGTGAATTGCCATAAATTCTAGTTTACAGTGTTCCTTTTCGTATCCTATTTTTCGTCTACCCATCCCGTCGTTTTCGTAAGCGCGCTACAGCATGCATTTTCCAAACCAAAAATGATTACCCTTTTTTTATGCAAATCTGTCGACTTTCGTGAGAAAGTACCGAAAATGTGGGTTTTAATGATAGGAATCCACTCGTTCAAAAGTTATGCGTGTTTATAGTTCAACGATTTTCAGCGTTTTTCACAGGCATGGGCGCCGCCATGTTGATATGTACTCAGCATCGCGCGTCGTCTAACGTGCAGAGCTGCTAGGTGGCACCACAAGCACGCGGCGATGTCGATAACATAAATTTGCAAAAGTAATCTCTAACACCCCCATTCGAACCTAACGCAGACCAACTTTCTCGTGTTTCCGCCCATTGGACGATGCCTCAATACATACCAACATGGCGGTACTGTTACCTGTCAAAAACACTGTAAAGCACTCAACTCTAAACATTTATAACTTTGTACCACTGATCTCCTAGGATTGAAACTTTGTTTTTGGTTTCTCGCGAGAATCTACAGGGTTGCATAAGAAAAAAGAAAATTGTTACGCAAGCTAAAGTTTAACTAAAGTTTACATTAATGCATATTTAATTTTTTAATTTTCTCAGTTTTTTCAAAACCTGAATTTACGCCACTTTCAAAGTAAACGATCCATATATTTACATGATTGTATACTTGGATCGTTTAGAAAGTAGGTAAATAAGTACACAAACATGTGACGATAGGTTCAAAAGGTTTTCTTTTGTCGCGACTGCGTGTGTCGCGAATATTCCGGATCTGTGCCCGCCAAGTTAATCTTGGGCAAGTAGTTCAAATGAAGGATATAAAAGATGCAAAAGACAATCATCGATTCGCTTGACAATGAAATACATTAAAAGAACCGTTTCGTCCCGGACCTGCTAGTGGACTCATCAGTAAGGCTGATCTAGCAGGTCCTGCTAAGGCAGGCCTATAAGGCGCGCAGATGATGAAATGTTGCGATTCCGTACGCGAGGGATTTCGACTGATGCGATCCCGTTAGTCGGATATTCTGATCACTAGACAATGAACTATCGCGATGCAAATTACAAATGTTAAGAATGATTGAAAAGACAACGGCTCGTGCGTTGGAGAGGACTGGAGAGTGTCGCAGCGCAGCGTTAGAGCGTAAACGCAACTTGTAGGTTTTTATGGGAAGCAGGATTGAAATAAAATAGAACGCGTTTCAGATATCTTTATAGAATACAAGATTTCTCTTAGCCCGTTCGATATCGACTGACTGTCCGACTGCATCGAAAAGAAGGAAGTACCTATACCAGTCGGACTAAGGACCCTTAGCCTCATCTGTGTTTTAAACACATGGCCTTTTGGGTGTAGGATTACTGGCGTCTTTTCGGTCTAAGAGGCCTAGTTGGAAAAATCAACATTCGAGCCTCGGTATCTGCATAAACATAACAGAACCGAGGTGACGATAGATTAATTTTTGCCCTAATATCAATACAACTGACGAACGCGGTCTCAACGCGATGTTCGTCAGGCTTCTCGAGCAGGAAATAAGATGCACTGATTGGTTCCTGCAGAAAGTTCCATTTCCCAATCAGCACACTTTTGACAATTAGGACCTCCTTCCCGTAGATCTGAATGAGGCCCTGAGAACGAGGAGTAGGGCGATACCTAAACTCGGGCGACAACGGGTCCCGGTAATTTGACACCGTACTTAACGGTCGCGGGTGGTCCCTCAGAAGGACTAAACTTATGACACACCTTGTATTTTCAAAAGTGTAGAAAAACTAAACATTAGGCCAGATGCCTCGACGGTCGTCGAATGACCCTAGTTTGTTTAATTCTCTGTGATGGTCTTTAGGCACGAACGGACCATAAATATTAACCGAAAGACATCCACGTGTATGGTTCTTACGCGACGGAACAGGTTTCCCGTACGAATGATAATAGACTATGTGCAAAAATCTTGTATTATATGTAGATTTGCTGCGTTTAATTGTCATTGGAAGTGACAAGAGATTGTGACAAGAGAAGTGTGACAAGAGAAGTGACAGTAGTCGGAATTAATATTCGCACGCTCTTAAGGTGGGATATCCTAAGCGCGTCTGGACGCAGCGTTTTGCGATCTTGGGGCCTCCTATACTCCATTCGAAATACTTAATCAAAAGGGGGTCGTACAAGTCTGGACGCGTGGGACTGCGTTTACGCATACGTATGTACAAATACTTCTCTTCTGTTCTTCAGTACGGCGTTGAAAAAAAGATTTAAAGATTACTTCTGTTACTACTTAAAGAAGAAATAGAAGATGGAGAGATTCTTTTAATAATTCTGATAAAAAAAACGACGAGGGCAAATAAAAAGTATACAGGGTGTCCCAGCTAACTTGACCACCTCGAATATCTCGCTTAGTGTTAGTAATAGAAAAAAAGTTATAGGATAATATTAATCTAACCGAAGAGGCAATGTAATGATTCGGAAAAAACTTTTTTCAAGGTCATTTTTTTCTAAATATCAAGGTCATCAATTTTTTTTAATTGAACTATATATTTTTTTTATCGCGATGTAATAGTAGGGGTGAAGACCTTTTCAATGACATATTGTACAATGACTTTCGTGTGACCTTGGGTATAAAGAATCCAGAAAGCATTACAGGTATTATCAGTAATTAATTTACTACACTAATTGGTTTGATTGTGTTGAGAGAATTAATAATTCCTGAGTGTTGGTATGAATGAATGGGGATATTTATGAGGTTGGTATGAGTGAGTAGATATGTTAGGTTGGTATGAGTGAGCGTTACTCAAATGTTTTATGAAGCTGTCGAGTGTTCAGATCAGTAGAGAAAAGAGCAGACTGTGCACGTGGTTATTCAAATGTAATATTCAAACTCAATAGTAATAGCAAGTTTGTAAGAGTCTTATTTTTATATTAAAGTCTTTTATTTAGTTATATATATATATATATATATATATACAAAGTGAATTGAATATGTGTATATATATATATATATATATATATATATATATATATATATACACATATTCAATTCACTTTGTTTGAAAGAACAAAGTATTCTATATACCAAGTCTGTTCCTAATGTGCAATAAATAGCGAAAAACAAGCAATCCTGTAAAACCAAAGTTATAACAGATTGAACTACTCTAATTCAATAAATGTTCGAAATGATGACCATTCTTTTCAATGCATTGTTGTATACGGAAAATAAATGATTCCCTGGCACAAACAAGTATTGTTTATGAACATGTTCCAATAACAGCCGAAGATATGAAGATGCGTATTAGAACTGCATGTTCCAATATTAGCAATGAAACTATTAAAAGAGCCAGAGGATCATTTATTTTCCGTATACAACAATGTATTGAAAACAATGGTCATCATTTCGAACATTTATTGAAATAGAGTAGTTCAATCAAACCAATTATTGTAATGCTTTTTGGATTTTTCATACCCAAGGTCACATGAAGGTCATTGTATAATATGTCATTGAACAGGTCTTCACTCCTACTACTACATCGCAATAAAAAAAATGTATAGTTCCATTAAAAAAAAATTGATGACCTTGATATGTAGAAAAAAATGACCTTGAAAAAGTTTGTTCCGAATCATTATATTGCCCCTTCGGTTAGGTTAATATTGTCATATAACTTTTTTTTCTATTACTAACACTAAGCGAGATATTCAAGGTGGTCAAGTTAGTTGGGACACCTTGTATACAAAAATCGAAATAAAGAGGGCTAATGAAAAATATTGATAGCAAACCACTTACTGAATGATGGAAAAACATTAAGGGTATTTTTTAGATTCAGTAAAGAATCGAAATTAACCCTAAGAAAGTAACCTCAAGATGTAATGAGTCTGGAGGTGGTCGCGCACCTAGTCGTATCTGCGTCGTATTTAAAGGTTTATGACACGCTAATAATCGTTATTGACTTGAAAGCCAGACTCTGCAAGCGCACATGTTCACAACTTCCAGAAGCCTGGACTCCAATGCTAATTAAAATCCACTTGCCCTTAACTGAATCATAAAAATTCTCTAAATGTTTTTCCATCATTCGGTAAATGGTTTCCTATTATTATTATATTGCAATAACAATTTTTATTCTATTTTTATATATATTTTTTGTGTGTGGATCTCAAAACGTTGCGTTCAGCATGCTTAGGAGACCCCACCTTTAAAATGAGAATAACTTTTAAAAATTAGACCATTGGAAATGGACTTTTTTCGAAGTTAAAACACTTAGTTTACTGTACGACGTAAAACAATTTCGAAAAGATTTCAATTTAGCCGAATTGCAGAGAAAATATTAAAAGTTCTTTTTTACAACTATTTTATGTGAGCCTTTATTGAAAATTTTAAAAATACATTTTGTAAATCTGTGTCAGTTTATATGTATAAATTTTGAAAAAAGCGACAGGTATAGAACGATTTATTATTAGACAGCGTGTTTTGCGATGCCGTGCTTTTTTGAGGAGCACTCGCGAGTGGCGCGCGGATGAATCTCCACTCAAGGTTGTAAGGCTTGAGCCCGGTAAGGCCGCGGACGCGTCGACTCGCGAATGTCCTCGCACGATTGCTACTGCCCGCCAAATTAATATTGGGCAGCCGGTTTAATGACTAGAGCGATTATATAAAACAACGGTTGATCGATTTGATAGAGAATGACGTTAGAAAAGCGTTTCGTCTCGGACCTGCTAGGGGTCATCAGTAAGGCTGATCTAGCAGGTCCTGCCTTATACACTAGCGCACGCGAGGGATATTGAATTAAGCGACGCAGAGTTTAGCGCGAATGTCCTGATCGATGGACAAGAAACACTGCACGCAAGGACTAATATGTAAAACCCGTATTAAAGAATGGTGAGACAAGACCCGTGCGTTGTCTTGTCTACCCGAGGACTGGCGAGTGTCATGACTTTCAGTCCTAACGCGATGAGGAAGAAAATGCGCTGATTGGTTCTTGCCAAAAGTTGCATTTCCCAATCAGCGCCCTTTTGACTTTGTATAGGCCTCCTTCCTGTAGTTCTGAATGAGACCTTGGAAGGAGGCGTGGGGCTCTACCTAACCCGGTTGACGATGGGTCTCGGTAATATAAACTTATCCTTGACGGCCGCGGGTGGTCGTTCGGAGGGACAATTCCATGGCACATTGTCCTTCAATATATACAGAAAAACTAAACATCTGGCAATGTCTAGAATGGTCGCTGAGTGACCCTAATTTACGAAATCTTCGAGGAAGATTTTTAGTCACGAATGCACCATAAATATTGTCCGACAGAGAACCACATGGACTGTTGCTGCGCGACAGAACACAGCGGATTTTGTGCATTTATGAGAAAAATGAGTAGGTGCAAATTAAAACAATAAAAATATTAGAAGAATTTGAAAATACTGATATATTATTTTCAACCTATTAAACATATTAAGAAGTAAAATAAATTTTTGTTAGATTCAAGTTTGTTGCAATTTAGGTGAAAAATTTTTATTTTGCATAAAGTAAAATCATGAACAACAGCAATTTTTACCATCTTTAAACGTATACAGGTCATTGCAACGTTGACCGATTATGATGAAATTTTCAGAATATGTCTAATTGATCGATCGACGGAACGTTGTTCTTAAACATTAGAACATAGGCCCACTAGTATCTAGTATTTTTTCTGCAATTGGGACCAATCATAAATTTTTCAAAATCTTTTTCACGTCATGTAGTAAATGAATTACTGTAACTTCTGATAAAAATGCAAGTCGTATAGTCCAATATTAAAAAAAGTTATCGACTTTTTAAGAATATCTGAATATTAGCGTCAGTGACAGTACATAGATACATATACAGGGTGTCTTAGAGCACCCGTCCACCTCTATTAAAATTGTGGAGAGTGATTTTTATTGAAAACTAAAGAAATTTTAGTAACTAATTCGAGTACGCTCTATCGAATGGTGGTAGTTGCAATTTCCAGGACTAACCGAAAATAAGATTTTCAGACGTTGTTTATTAAATTATTTAAGAGAAGGTATTGCCCTTTACTGTTTGTCCTCTAACTTGTGCAAATTCATTACTAAAAATTACATCTTTAATTTGAAAAATGTGAATTCATACATTGGAGTTCATTTTCCGTCCAATGGAGGCATTTTTGAGAAAAACGTCTGAGTCAAAACTTTTATATTTTTTTTTGTACAATCTGAATATGCAATAAAAATTACCAGATCCCATAAAAAAATACGACTTCTGGTCTGAAAATCCTATTGCCGGTTAGTGAAATATTATCTATTAAATATACCTATTGCCTGGAAATTGCAACTACCACCATTCGGTAGAGCGTACTCGAATTAGTTACTAAAATTTCTTCAGTTTTCAATAAAAATCACTTTCCACAATTTTAATAGGGGTGGACGGGTGGTCTAGGACACCCTGTATATCAGTAACTAATTGTTAGTGAGAGATAGTAGAAGATTAATGCAGCGTTGTTAGGTGAGACAGGATATGAATAAAGGATTTTTATGTCTCCGTCAGCGTAAGTTATCGTGCCAATCATCTAGCAACGTTGTTTTAATATATGAACCATAAAGCGTACCTTGTATCGAAACTCGGAAGTATAGTTGCTTTTAAAGCGGATGCCCGCGCCCCGCGTAAAAGTTCATGTTGAATGATAGGTGGGAGTGTCCGGAAGCCGGTGCCATAGTGAGTGCAGGCCGCCCAACATGAATTACGAATTCCTTTGTTCTTTTCTTGAGAAAGGTTCACCTTCCTCAGAAAGAACATTAAACTATACAAACGAAAAGTTTCTATCGATGAATATATCTTCTAAGGATCTCACTATCGCGCCGCGCAAAGCACAGAAAATTATTAATATGAACGAGCTCAAGTATAATTCAATTCATGAAAACAGAAATTCTATAAATCAGTTTACATGAAATCAATCGAAATATAATAATTCTCAGGTTTTTCATTATTTCTATAAGATTTCTTTCGTAAATAATACGTACCACGTTACTTACCTAAATTCCAATACATTTACAGTTCTGCGTTAGTCTTGTCTCTTCTTCTTGAACTCTCTTCAATCAATAAATAATTAGTTGTCGTACATCATTCCATAAAATCGATTGTTGCCATGACGAATAATGCTAATCTACATTATTTTTGTAATGTTATTAACTAGAATTTATTTTCTGTATGTAACTGCGACTACACTTGTACATATCTAGTAAATGTTAATAAAGGCCGTGTTGTCGTTTAACTGTAAATTTCTCTTTAATCATGCATAACTATGAAAATTTGAATAATCTCTAGGTACAAATATGTTGCAGGATAATCTAAATATTATACTAATTATCTAAAGTTTAAAATGTAACTTTTCTCATTTGTCATCATGGACCGTATAGTTCGATTGTCAAACAATTTTTAATAAATTGTCACGTCCGAAGTGGACTCTTTTAGGTAATGATAATTATATTTGAGGATACAACACAGTTTTGAACCTACCTGCATGCACGGGTTATGGTTCGGGTAATTGAGGACTTTGCCGGATAAAATTGAAGTTGGATTGAAGCGGTTATTGAACAAAATCGATTTTGTTTTGAAATTAACAAAATATATTTTCGCACAGATTTCGGATACACTGGGTGTTAGGAGGAGTTAAAAATGAAGTGTTAATTTTACCGTTGAAGTGTTTCGCTCTGGGTTTGTTTGTTTTTTGGAGTGGTTTTCTTCATTACAGTGGAGATGATGGTGGTGTTAGTCTCCAATGGCTGATGGAGAAGTCGCTTCAGGGACCTCGTCCATGTACTTGATGGATGGTGGTATAGTTGTTCGGAACCTTATAATTTTCGCTGATATTTCAAACTTAACACACGCACACACTCACATGCACACACACACACACACACACACACACACACACACACACACACACACACAGAGAGAACTACAAATGAGTGACTAACTGACTGACTGGTCGACTGTACTGATTACTGACTATATACTACTAAATGACTGACTATGTACTACTAAATGACTGACTATTGACTGATGACTGAACCATTGACTGATAACTGACTTATTGATAAAGGGCTGCCTTCTTGTATATATTGTTCAATCCTTTGTTCCATTGTGATCTTCGATTCCTTCTAATCGCTTTTCTTATTAATTCCTCATCAGTAATTACACAGGATGTGCGTTCTACGATTTCCAGCCATCTCCCCAGTTAAATCATTTTGCGCTCGCTAATCTTCTTGTCAACAATAAGCATTGCTCATCGGTCCTTTCTTCAGCATCTGTGTGTTATCGATATTGTAACTGCGTTAGCGCTTCCATTGCGACGATCCGATCCATCGCAGTTTATTTAATACTGAATTTCCTGGGAACCATCCCTCACACTTTCCACCGATAAATTCATCTTGCAAGTGGCTCGTATAATAATAATCTCAGATTTTTAGTTTTACAAATGTTTTACGACTTACATGAAGGTTAATAAGAATTAACACTAATTAAAATAAAATAGATTTCGCAGCGTTTCGACTTGTTAGATAGAGTTTCTTTGAACTTACAGCGAGGTTTGGTTTTGAAATAATTGCGTGGGTTGATGACCCTATGACTTGGCTGCAAAATGTATCACATTTTTCCTCTTATTCTATCACTTGCAACCCAATATAACGTTCGAGAGTTTAACAATCAGTAGTTCAGTAACACTTGTAAAAAAATATTGTAAATACATTAAAAATTGTTAATTATTATTAGTGGGTGGACCACTGAATGTGACAAAATATATTCAATCTATTGAAATTGTATATTTTCACTGTACTTATTATGCCGACGGAGGACTCGTATGATCAGTAATAACTAGACTGAAGATCTTTATGCATTTATTGCAAAATTAAGTAGATGAAATTTGAAATTGTTGGAAAATTTTAGAAATTGAAGGTAATTAGTTACATTAGGGGCTTCCTCACTGATTTTGATGACCTTGTAATATGTTGTCAAGGTCATCATTTTGATCACCTTTTTCCTATACATGTTACCGCCGCTCAGCTTTAGTTTCCGAGACATTTGCAAGAAAAATATTAGGTTTTTATCGATCGAAAATTTTATATTATATATGTAAAGAATTATCGGCGCAAGGTTCGATCAGTTAATATAATTAGCTAGTTAATATGATTTAAAGAACATAATATAGCTAATTATATTAACTGATCGAACCTTGCGCCGAAAATTCTTCACATATATAATTTGCAAGAAAGTTTCAACACCTCAAAAAGTGATCGGAGTAGGTATGGGTTAGATTTGAAATTGAGGCCGCCGATAAAGCGGCCACGGTCACAACTTAAAACGCCTTCAATCAGTTGAGACCCAGTTTCTTGTCTGTTTATGTTTACGAAATGAAACGTGAAATGAATTATGTCGAACGCGAACTCACTTCATTGTCAGCTGTGTTAGCATACAGAGTATTATGCATGAAACTATACAAATTCTTGGATATCTGCAACAAGCAAGAAAAGTTGATAGATTTTTTAGTTAACAGTAAAGTGATTCATGGCACGATGAATTGTATAAAGTGCAACGAAAATATGCTACTTGATCGCGAAAACTTAATTTTTAGATACCATAATACTAGTTACATAAGAAATCGGAACAAAAGACGTATAAAAACACAATGTAATTTCAAAATTAGTGTTTATAAGGACACTTGGTTTGATAATATACGTCTTCCCATACAAACTGCTTGCCATTTCATTGCATATTATACAATGCTGAGAGCACCTCTACAAGAATTTATTATCAACGAACTATGCATTTCCTCGAAAACATGTGTCGATTGTGCTGCCCCTCCCCCAAACCCCATCTCTGCTAAGAAATCTAATCCAGACCTACTCCGACCACTTTTCAAGATGTTGAAAGTTTTTTGCGAATATCTCAGAAACTAAAGCTGAGCGGCGGTAACATGTATAGGAAAAAGTTGTTCAGAATGATGACCTTGATAACATATTTCAAGGTCGTCAAAATCGGTGAGGAAGCCGCTAATGTAAATATTTACCAAATTGAAGTTGTCAACATATGATTTATCCTCTATTAAAATCATTGAGGGGAGAAATAATATTCAATTTATAGAAACATGGTTTCTATTTCTTGTAATCATTTCAAACAATTTTTATTTTGCATAAAGATCCACAGTGTAGTAATAACATATACTTTTGTAATGCATAATGTTGAAATATTGTGTACCGACCATATGTTTTTCAATGAGAAGAAACCGTTTCTTTTTAATTTGTCTCTTCATTGTGGAGGCTGGTTTTCTGATAGACTGGTCATTGAAAGCTGAAGCTAAAATCGTAGCAAGAATAATTTTCCTGTAATTTTTAGAAACGATCAAGCCTTGATTTGTATTTCGCTTCATTGAAAACCAGGTAGGTGGATCGCATACTCATAATTTGGTTACATAAATGTTAATTTCACTTTTGTACTCTGTGGTGATTATACATACATACATACATATTACGGGAGATGTTCTCGAGCATCAACGGGAGTAACGCGAAACAAGTGTTCTAACCACGCCGTGCCGCTAATTACTTAATACTGGTGGAACATGTAGAACTATGCTTTACATATTCGTCCGCTGCATTACTTGTTGGACGTGTTGTTTTTCATTTATACTACCAACCATATAGGGGGCGACATTAAACTTTTAATTTCGGACTATGATTACGAATCTTGGTATTTTTTTAGCAAAACCTACTGCACGCACAGAATATTTCGTTTATATTCGCTGCCTTGATAACACGGTCGCTCCTAGAGATACGAAAAAATACGCGAAAAAAAATTTGTTATATGAAACAAGGAAAATGTACTATTTTTATGTACACTTTTAAACACTGCTGATAAAAGAAAACATAATATACATATGTACTTAATGTTAATCGAATATACGTTTTAATTATCTGCAATGAAGCGTTTTCATTAGTTTCACATTATCTAGCAATCTTTAATTATTTATTTATCGTTGTAAGCAAGCATAACTCCGCGAAATTCGTATAAAAAGTTACAGAAGGCGAAGACGCAATGTAATTAGAAGTATTCAGATAGCACGCAACGATGCACAGTGGTTCGAAATCGCCAAAACGTGGCCAAAAATCGAAGACATTCTCCGATTTAGTTGAAAATTGGTATTCTATGGATTTTCGGATTGCTGATTATGAATCTGATTTCAAAATTTCAAAAAACAAAATGGCGGATCCAATATGGCAGATGTGTTGCTTAAAAAATTGTCCGATTAGCTTGAAATCTAGTATTCCCGTATTTTTGGGGTTGCCGATTCTGAATCTGATTTCAAAATTTCAAAAAACAAAATGGCGGATCCAATGTGGCAGATGTGTTGCTTAAAAAATTGTCCGATTAGCTTGAAATCTAGTATTCCCGTATTTTGGGGGTTGCTGATTATGAATCTTTTTCAAATACAATAAACGGATACATCAAATTCTTTATTTTTGCGTTTTAAAAAAAATTATTATAATTTTTAATTTTGACATCAGATTTATAATCAGCGACTAGAAAAAGTCCGGAGTATTAATTTTTAACTAAATTGGAGGACTGCTTGCGTTACCTATTTTATTGTTCTAACTTTGAAGTGTGCAAGTATGTGCAAGATATTTTTATGTAGCGCTCTTAAGGAGGCTTTAACAAATACGTACATGCAAAATTCATCGTGAAACTGCGTGACGTTCGCTTTGTAATCGTCATTAAAGTAAAAAAAACACCGGAAAGTCGGCATTTGGGAAGAGAGAATTTTACCAGCGCGTTGCCTATTTATTGTTGTAACTTTGAAGTGTGCAAGTATGTGCAAGATATTTTTATGTGGCGCTCTTAAGGAGGTTTTAACAAATACGTACATGCAAAATTCATCGTGAAACTGCGTGACGTTCGCTTTGTAATCGTCACTAAAGAAAAAAAAGACTGGAAAGTAGGTGTTTAGAAAGAGACAATTTTCAAAGTTGTAAAATATATATATAATGTTAAAAGTTACACATACACATAGCCGAAAGAACGCTCTTTAACACTACGTAGTTAGTTTTTGTATAAATATTACTCATAAAAAAGTAGGATGAGACAAACATCGTCAATTTCGGGAAGAAATGCAGTCTATCTTAGAATTGCATTTTTGCTTGTTTTCAAACTGTTTTGGAACAATAATGGGTGATTTTTAGCAATTTATATTTGTGGTACAACTTAGTTTGAACATTTAAGAAGCTATTGGCATAAATTTCAGTAATTTTGGACGAAGTTGAAAAAGTGATTTTTGGCCACGTTTTGGCGATTTCGAACCACTGTGCGATGTGTCTTAAAGATGTCTTTTTTACGTCCATTTTAGGTCTAAAAGTATTATGTCTTGAATAGAAGTTTTTCTGCAGACGTCCCTTGAACGTTTGAAATAAGACGTCTGTTCCGAGACGTCGTTTTCGAGACGTTTCAAAGATGTCTTTTTAGTGACGTCGTTTGAACATTTGAAATAAGACGTCTTAAAGACGCAGATTTTACATGGAAGTTTTCGAGTGACAATCTCTAGATTTTTACAATACCGATATATTGTTCTGAGTATCATTTATGAATTTTTTTGAGATTTTTAGGTCCGCGGCGTCGTAGTTAAACATAATAAAAATCGATTTTTCCGACGTTTTATTTATTCTATAAGTCTATTAGGCACTGGTAAACCTTGAATATATTACAAGAAAAATTTAAAAATTAAATCGACTTGTTTAGTATCTCTACTGAATCAGCGCATTATATCTGAAAGTATTAACGTTAGCTTTAGGTGTTCGATTGTGGACCTGCTTATACTAGGTTCGCGCCCTTCTTAGGTCTACTTTTTTTTACCGGATCAAACATGTTTCGTCGCGACTGTTTGAAATTGTTGCCCGCCAAATTAATCTTGGGCAGCCAGTTCAATGATTTAATGTGATTGCAAAAGACAATGATTGATCTATTCGAACATAATGACGTTAACAGGCGGTAGAAGTTAAGTAGTAGGAGTTAAGAAGCGTTTCGTCCCGGACCTAATAGGGGACTCGTCAGTAAGGCTAATCTAGCAGGTCCTTTTTTTTGTTTTTTTTCCGTGTGAAAATGCGTTACGCATACCCCGGCACATTGGCGGGAAGCCGGGGTTATGTGGGACTCTCCTCCACGTGGGAGGCGTACCCACTAAAAACACACGCCCACTTAAGCTATACGGGAGGTGCCTGAATCACGCGAGTACTCAACAGGACACCTCCCAGCAATCATGCTACCTGGGCGGAGTGGTCAGACTCCCCCAATGCCTAAGCTAACAAGACCCCTGGGCGGAGGGTCCCGCCCGGTGTCCACATCCCTGCAGCCTTCGAATTGGGCTTCCCGAGCACCAGCTCAGTTCACCCACAGCTCCCGGAGTCTTCGTGACCCGCTCGGGGCGGCTTACCCGAAGGTCACCGCGCCGGCCAGGGCAAGAAGACGCCACTATCGGTAAGAGAGGGTCGTCGGAGACGCGATCCGGCAGCCTTCCGACAGCCCCGTCAGACCCGTTGGTGTGTAGGGGACGGGCCGACACCCCCACCACACCGTGTAAGCTCCGGGGGGGGGGTGCGTCCGCCCGTCCCGGGAGGAGGTAAGCTCCCCTCATGGGGCCGGAGTCAGCTCACACCGCGACCACCAACATCCTCCGCCCCCCGGGGTGGGGGCATAGTGCGGTGCGCGGGGCGAACCTCCCGCACGGGAAGCCCCGCCCCCCACTAGGAGGTGGCATCAGTTGGCGCGGGGAGGGGACCACTCCCTGCGCTCTCCTCCCCATTCGCAACCCCTCCGTCAGGGGCACGTGTAGAGGTAGGGGGCGAACCCCCCGCGTCATCTACACCCGCAACGCTCCCCGACTGGGGGAGCTAGGTCCGCCGCGCCGCGTCCTCATCCGACCCTCCCCTCCTTCTCCTTGGAGGTGGGGGTAATCTAACAGGTCCTGCCTTAGACGCTACCGCACGCGAGAAATTATAAAGGTACGACGCGGAATTTAGCGCGGTTATCCTAATCGCTGGAAAACGAAACACCGCATACAAAACGTCACAATTACTACGAATTCTTAACAAGACAACGGCTTGTACTTGTCTAACCAAGGACTGGATAGTGTCACGGCGTACGAGCGTAGAGCTCAACTGAGTGAACTCGACTTCCAGTCCTATCGCGACGAGACAGAAAAATGCACTGATTGGTTCCTGCCGCAGTTGCATTTCGCAATCAGCGCACTCTTCACTGTTTAGGCCTCCTTCCCGTGGCTCTGAATGAAGACTTGCGAAGGAAGAGTGAGATGTATAGCTAATTTGGTTGATGACGGGTTTCGGTAATTTGACCTTTCTTAACGGTCGCGACGGTCCTTCGGAGGGACGAAATTTATGAGACTCGAAACTGTAGAAAACCAAACATCTAGCAGATATCTCGACTGGTCGCCGAGTGCCAATAGTTTGATTGTTCTCACTCACGAACGTGCCACAAATAATCTCCGAAGGAAACACACGTGAACTGTTCCTGCGTGACGGAACATACCGTAAATGGTAATGCTTCTTTAAATTTTACTTATTTTTAGGTACCACTATTAAGTATATTTTACTAAACTTTTTACTAAACTATAATACATACATAAATAATCTTACAAACAAGTGTAAACATTTGAATGAACAACTACACCTTATAAAGTCTCCGCTAAAATCTCCGCTACGCTACTCAGTGCGATGACCTGGACGACATATTAAAAAATCATCATAATACGCGATTTGGAATAATGAGTTCCATACATACATTACATCGTTTAAATGCTGATTAAAATTCTCATTTCGCATACTCGCCGACTATTTCTCATGTCAAAATCTCTGTCCATTAATGATTTATAGCTTTCAATGAATTGTCTTACAATATATGTATATTAATTAAATAAATTGGAGTCAACGATCATTGCCTCGCTGCAAAAACCGGTTCTCGTACGATCACCGAAGTTAAACAGCGTGGGGGGTGGGCAGCGCTTGGATGGGTGACCGCTCGGTAAAAAGCCGGGAAGTGGCCCTCTGGGTACTTGTCACGTGTTGTTGAAAAAATAAGTGAAATTGGAAATTAGGCGATAGTGTGAAGAGTGGTAAAGGGGGAGAAGTTGGTAAAATGAATTTGAAACACTGAGGGGAACCAAATATCATCACACACATCCATATATTGTGTGTGTGTGTGTAAATAATTAAATCCTTTAAAAAAAAAATGATCAAATTGCTATCGGCGCAAAGGTTCGATCGTAATTTACAAATACGAACGATATATTTACACATTTTATATGTATATTGTTATGGCTTCTTCGGGTGATTCTATAGCTTTGGATCGGTGGAGATTTATTTTTAAAAAGACCGATTGCAAAATTATTCCGTGCGGTCATATCCTCTTGAAGTAGTGTCAATATTTTTAGAAGAATACCAACGATGTCGAGCTGCTTTCTATTTCCAGCTGTCAGTTGTCTCTTAAAAATCTAAAATTCTATTGAACATCTTTCCATTGAAAATATATGTATTGTCAAAATTACGACTTCGATGGTTTGTTTCTACGCGCATATCTAAAAAATGATTATTGTGTGCCAAGACAATAATGTACACTTCTATAAATAATTAGTTAAAACTACAACAGGAGTCGTCGTCTCCCGAAGTGGAGGATGAAGTTGAAACACTTTAATGCTTCTCCCAATAATGCCCGTTACTATTAAAGTGCCATTACAAATACTCTACTTAGCACTTTCAAGCCTATTTTAACCCTCTGCGAACCAGGCGAGGTTACTTTTACCCCAACCATTATCCATCTATCAATACATCATTTGAATGAGAACGTAGTGTAAAATTGTGTTTCGTCGTTTTTATAATTGAATTGAAATTCTGAAACAAATTAGAAATCATGCATAGTGCCATACCAATTACAAGAAAAGTTCTAAAATAAGATAATAAGTAGACAGCGGATTTTATGTATTTATTAAGAAAATTGATAGGTGCAATTTAAAACAATAAAAATATTAGAAGAATTCAAAAATACTGTTACATTATTTTCAACCTATGAAACATATTAAGAAAGGAAATAAATTTCTATTTCGCTCGAATTTGTTGTAATTCACATAAAAAAATTTGATTTTGCAAAAAAATCTGCTGTCTGGTAATAAGAGAGTAGATAATTATCGAACGTTACCGAAATTACTTTCTGTTTACTAATTAACTGACGCAATTATTTAACGAAATAAACACTCCGTATTCAGAATTCTCCGAGAAATCTTTACATACATAATTCATTTGTGACTTTATCATGTTCTCCATCTTTTAATTATAGTGCGGAGTTTAAGAAGCCATTTAGTAAATACCTAGCCTTTGTTAATTTATTTGAATTATTTATTACTGCACGTGCTCGTATTAATTTAAATTACATTTTATCGAGGTTTTGAAGCCTCGCGGTAGACTATTATTTTTTAACATAACAAATGCTACAGCAACATATAAGACACGAAAGTAAATGTTATACAGGACTTTTTTCTATAATCTAGAGAAGTAATGAAATTTTTATCTGTTTGAAGTGTATATTTTCTAAAACAATTGATTGAATTGAAGTAATTTCTAGTTGAAAAGGAACGAAAATTAATTAACGGCAGGATGAATTGTTCGAAATTAATTCGTGCTCCAACCCCTCATCTGGCGACTCTGTTCAGACCTAATCCAAACTGAACTTATGCATATAACATTTTGAAATTTATAGTTTTCGAATCTGGGTTAGGTTTTCGTGATTTGTTTCAACAAGTTCGCCTGTTATATAGGTTGCTGAAGAACTATTCTAACCCAAAGAAAAGTTGATTAAATGGCATTTTTTGTTCAACTTCTGTGTACAATGCGTACAATTGATTCACCAAATTAGTCCAAAACTGTATTTTGTTTTAATTAATGTACAAATAATCACAATGACAATCAGAGCTTCTAAAGCCACGCACGTTACAGTCGATTACCCTAAGGTGTTCCATGTAATTGATTCCTTTGAGAGGGATCTTCGTGAACGGATTAATCTTCAAACGATTGACATTCCGAGACGTTATTCCTGTAACATAGGAGTTAATGAGATTGTTATCGTAAATGTTCTTATGCATTTAGCTTTGCCATAATTAATCAGTTCTAATTCAACATCGATTCTATAGCTCTTTCATAAATAGACTCCATTACCAATTAGATTTCGTATGCATATCGCTTATCTGATTACTTTCTATTCGAACTAATAATAAATTGAAAATGAAAGAAATTACCATATTTGAATTAAACAATTTCTTGTAACTGTTACCTTTTACTTACATAAGTATTCATATGTATAATACAAACTAAGCTTCTTAATTAATTTAATTCATTCAAAATTCAATATCTTGTAGAATTTCAAGCAATTTTGATAATTTCAAAGATACACACATATAATTCTTTCCAGTCA
Organism: Lasioglossum leucozonium; assembly: GCA_028454225.1. NCBI lineage: Eukaryota > Metazoa > Arthropoda > Insecta > Hymenoptera > Halictidae > Lasioglossum > Lasioglossum leucozonium. Next base: position 16,781,778 of record CM052218.1, on the reverse strand, counting down.
AGATACACACATATAGTTTCTTTTCCAGAAATAATTAAGCATTAAATTCTAGTATCTGATTTATTCCGAAACACTGAAACGTAGTTAGCATTTTCTATAATTCATAACACTTGTAATTGCATCTGCATACTAAACAAAGAAACTTTAATTAGTTTCTTACTTATTGATTATGAATTAATAATTACTAATAAATTAGTGTATTTAATATATGTACATAGATACTTTGAAGAAAGCAATATTTTCCTTTCTCGACAAGTTCTATTGTATTGTATTGTTTTCTAGCTAGTCTAAAATTTTGTTGAAAGTAACTTTGATCACCGCATTGGAGATTTCTTGTGTAAGTTAAAATTTGAAATACAGGGTGTTTCGTTTAAAACAGGATACCTAAATACTTCCTCTATCTCTGAAAATGCAAAAAATGTTTCTGACGTAATCTAAATGGTTTTGTGGGTAGTGAATGATCGGTCTTGGCGTAAGAGCAACGTGTGTTTATTCGGAAACAGGATCTTACGACTCTACGCGGTGTATCTACATTGACGACTCGCGGCGAACTCCTCGAACACTAATTTCTAACTCTCCGTTTGCCCTGGTAAAAATCCTCAACAACCCTGATTGGCTAACCCAAGCATTGGATTCTTCCAATCAGAGTTGTTCCTTTTTTTTGTCTCAACGCCTATTCCTTACGCCCTCAGCGTGTTTGTCTTCGGAACGGCGAGGTGATCGGAGGGGATGGATTTGTCACGGGACTTTCCTTCAGGCCACCCACGCCTGACCCGCGTGGCGACGAACCGATGGGTCCGCTTCAAGTGCCCTTCAGCTAGTCCCCTAATTTACGACGGTCTCAGATTGCTATTGAGGACTTTTGGAAAAACTCTACTACACATGCGATGACAAGAGATCTGGAAATTGTCCACTCAAAAATAGCTTCGTCGAACGAGAGTCGTAAATTACATTGGCCGTTTGCACGAAAGAACAACACCCCTTTGTGCGTACGACCGGGCGCTACAGTTTCAAAATACGAATCAGATGAAAGAATCATTTTTTATAAATTGCAATTTTTTAATAGTTTTTTCAAGGTCACTCGTGTTTTTTAAGTATATACACACAGTTTTTGTTGTTGTATATTATAGCAAATATTAAAGTGCATTCATCCATGTTTAATAGCACGGATTTGAAATGATCGTGAACTCTAAAATTTACTAATTAATGCAGAACTTACTTTCAGCGACATTGCAGATTTCAACAGTAACAGAAATTCGACTATGTACTGGAACTTGTAAATAAATACATTGTGTCATGAACACTCTGTACCATATACATAGAGAGGGGAGGGGGGGAGAGAAAGATATATATTCAAAAGTTTGCTCACTGCTAAATTTCTCAGTATGTCGACAAGCGATCCATAATGCGTTATTGAGAATAGGAGAGAATTTAAATGTTATTAATTTGCGGTGAAGCTCGAGAGTGTCTAATTGTAAGACAGACATGTCCATCTCGACGATTGGCGAGCACGCGCTCTCGCCTCAGTTCGCGAGCCGAGTTGCGAGCTGGCTGATACACGTCGGGTGGGGAGAACTGCAACAATGTGCGTGAAAACTCACGGAGGACACACGTTTATTGTTAGTGGGTTCCCCTTCTGTACGTCCGTGCTGGATCTCGATTCGTGAGTTGCTGGCGAGCGGCTCGCGAGCCGCTCTTTGAGCTACGAGTTGTGTATGCCTGGTCTAAAAGAAGCAATGCGAATGTAAAAAGACAGATTTCCAGAGCGTCCTTGTACATCTTGTACTGCGTACTCAAATATTGTTAAAACATTTTGTGAGACTGGTTACTGTCAACAGAAACATTCGTGCGAAACGTAAAACCGCTACTCATGTAGCAAATGTGAACAATATCATTGCTAAAGTTAAACGAAACCCACATGTTTGTATAGGGGAACTTGGACGTGAAACCGATATTATTGTGGCAAGTGTATTCCGGATCCTTCATTCACAAAAATTTCATCCTTTCCAATTTATCTCCTCACCAAGAGCTCCATGAAAGAGACTTTGAAGACCGCGCACACTTTTCTCACTGGGGTATACGGAAATATGAAAGTGATGAGATGTTTTTCCAAACAGTATTGTTTACGCATGCAGCATTCTGTTACGGCCTAACAACCGTAAAGAAAATTAGCCCTTTCCCAATTTTTGGCGGTCCTTCGAAAATTAGAAAAATGCTAATCCTCCAGATATCGAATGCGGCACTTGAGGATTCGAGCTGATGGCATTGGGAAAGTGGCCATAAATTAATTCCAAGCGGTCCTCGCTCCGAGTACCATCCGCGAGGTACGCGAGGGTCGCGGATTCGGAGCAGCGGGTCTTATGATTCGCGTATACCATGGGCAAAAAAGGCACGCCTTGCACCCCACGTGTAAACTACGCAGGCAACCTCTTCGCATCCCTTGGCCTATGTCATCGGACCCAGGTCAAGGGGCCATACAACATTGGCCGTCCACTTAGGCCAACGAAAATACGCACTGCTCCGGGGTCCCATAATAAAACACAATTTCGGGAATTCTTCCTAACCAAGCCTTGAGATGGGGGCTCTTCCTCATCCAACAGAAAAAGAAGTTCCTCCTCCCTCAAGGCAATTGACAAATAGGGTTGCTTTTCTCCCAAAATGGGTCCATCCCACGAGTCTTAGCACCACCAAGGTGACACGCGAAAGGACCCCGGAGTAGAAGTCAGAACGATTTAGAAACAGACAGCAACTACATCTCGTAGAAAAAACACGTATACGTTCTCGCCTTCAGTACCAAGTTAGCCACCGCGAACTCCTCTGTTAAAGCTTACAGTAAAGTTAATATACATAGTTAAAATAGAATTCCAATTCAGTGTCCATCTACAGTATATTAAATATTCACTGGCCGTTAAATCAGCGAGTGAAGCGGAGCATTCCGAGAAAGATTCTTTCACCATCGAAATATTTTCTCACGCATTGAACACATCCTTTACAAATCATGGTCAGTTGAACCTCAAGAATATGCATTATTGGTCGGTTGAGAAGCCACGATTTAGTGTAGACAACTCGATAAGCAGATACCATGGACCATAAATGTCTGGTATGGTATTCTAAATAATACGATAATTGGACCGTATCTTATCAACGGTACACAAACTAGACAGAAGTATGCTGAATTTTTAGAAATATTCAACCAGGTGTATTAGGAGATATTTAGGGACCGTCTAGTACTGTGGTGTCAACACGATGGGTGTCCAGCACACTTTTCCCGTATTGCAACAAATGTCCTCAACGAAATTTCCCAAATCGTTGGAATGGGCGCAATTAACCCGTATCGTGGCCAGCTCGTTTACCCGATCTCACCCCACTTGATTTTTTCTTATGGGGAACATTAAAGAGTACGGTTTATGAAGAGCAGCCCACGACGCCAAAAAATATGAAGGAACGAATAATTGCTGCACGTGCTGATATGAAACCTGAAGTCGTTTTTCGCCTCACGAAATGTATCACAACGGTAGGACATCATTCCAACATTTATTGCAGTAATAAATGTGATTATTTACAAGTTCAGGTTTATGGTCGAATATCTGTTACCGTTGAAATTTGAAATGTCGCTGAATGTAAGTTCTGCATTAATTAGCAAATTTTAGAATTCATGGTCATTTCAAGATTGTGCTATTGAACATGAATGAATGCACAATAATGTTTACTATAGCATACAACAACAAAAAATGTGTGCATATACGTAAAAAACACGAGTGACCTTGAAAAAACGATTATAAAAAGCAATTCTTCCATCTGATTCGTCTTTTGAAACCATTTAGATTACGTCAGAAACATTTTATAACAAACATGTATAACATTTTCAATTGAATATTGTCGAAATCGTTACATTTAGTTGAAAGATATACAAGCTATATGAAAGTGAATAATTGAAATATAACTCGAATACAGAGTACAAATGTATCTCAAGCCTGAATATGAAAATGCAAATGGCTGCATTATCACCATTGTAATTACACACAACATACATATGCAAATATGGCTAGCTTAACGAAGTTTACAGCACCAGAAAATCATAAATTCACCTGGCATTCTTGTAAATTTAGTTTCTTATCTGTTGAATACAGTACACGTATATTTCGACAAACACTTTCTATATTTGTTCAAATATTGCAAAAGACTTTATTTATAATGCGTGTGCTCGCTCCGCTTTTCTATGTTTTTCTGTTCGTCTTCTCGCCTGTTTCGCTTCGCTAGTTTGCTTGTTCCTCGATTTAAACAAAAACTACCCATCACAACTATTCATCGACATGTTTCATAAATTAATATTGATTGCCGACATATACGGACACAGTTAATCATTCGTTATTTCTATAAATTAATTAACTATATAAAGTGAAAAAGTAGTGAGAACTATTTATAATATTTTCATTATTTGTAATATTTTGCTTTTTATATCGAAGTATCAATGACAATACTAATCACTTAAAGAAAAAGAATCTGTATTTACGTCACTTTTATATGGGGTGTTTCTCAAAGAATGAGCCGGGAATGTAGAGTAAAATTGTTGTGTATAAACCTTCGTTATTGAGACAAATAATTTTGGAAATTTATTCAATACATTTGTATTGTACTTTTATTTGCAATGATTAAATCTCATCAAATTTAACATGTGTTAATTTTACCCCCCCCCCCCCCCCATAATATAAGCCTACCTAGACCTGTAAGTTTATAGAGCTGGACGTACTTTATATTGTGTTACGTTGGTTATATGCGCAGGTTGTATTCCTTCAAAAAAGGAAAAATAAGTAAATACGCCCGAATGTTGGGTCTGACAAAAACATATCGGCCGTCTAGTTCTACGTGCGTTGAATAAACAACATAGGAGACATGAACTAGGTCCTTCAGCTCAGACCCACACTTATAGTTGGTGTGATCAACAAAGCCTACACGGAACAGTGAGGCAGCCAAGTTATAGTGACCGGCCCTGATACATATGATTTTGGCGGCTCTGCCTTAGATGCCTACCTCCTACGCTTGCCACAAGATGGACAGCTACTGAAGACCTTTCTCGCTTCTACCTGATCTGTCACCGATTCCTATATACAGGGTGGTCCGTTTAAATAAGAACACCTAAATATCTCTTCAGGTTATTGTGATGCAAAAATTATTTGTTACGTAATGTGCATGGTGTCAATGGACCAAATATTTGACACGAATATTTTTTTTCCGGGGGTCATTTTTTTCGGAGTTGTCAAGGTCATCGATGTTTTTTGGTACATAACTACATTGTTTTTTATTGCATCGTGTAACTGATGAAAAAATACATTTAGATATGTATAATAACATGACCTTGAAATGACCTTGATCCTCGAAAATTAAAGTTATACCTAGAACTGATGTCGAATATCTTCGGCCACAACTCCTGAACCTACGAAAGCGAAGAAAATATTTTTTATCACACTAAGAATATCGATCAACAGATGTGTGTATGTGTTAACTGTTAAAACAACACTCACGTTCTCTTAAGTTATCATCAGAGATGTTCAAAATGGTGTCCTCCTACGTTGATAAATTTTCTGAAACGTGCAATGACCGACTATACAGATCTTTCAATTGTTTCGGAATTAATATCAGCACAAGCTCTAACTATTCGGTTCTTCATATCCTCTGGTGTAGTTGGTCGTTCATTATAAACTGTTTGTTTCAATTTTCCCTACAAAAAAAAGTCCATTGGTGTGAGATCTGGTGAACGCGGTGGCCATCCTAGAACTCCGGTACGACCAATCCATCGATTTGGAAATTTTAAATCCAAAATTTGTTTGACAAGGCGTGTAGAATGAGCCGGCTCTAGTGGTACATCATGAACAAGCATTTGTAGCTCATTTTGCAAGAATGTTGCATACTTTTCTCCATTTAAAGTACCGTTTATGAAATAAGGACCAATTATTTGGTTACTTAATATGCCACACCAGACATTTACACTCCACGGTCTTTGTTTATCCACTAATCTTAGCCAGTGTGGATTGTCAGTTGACCAATAATGCATGTTTCTTAGATTTAGCTGTCCATGGTTGGTGAAAGACGCTTCATCAGTAAATAGTACTTTTTTAAAAAATGATTCGTCATTTTCGTATTGCTGCAAACCCCACCGAGAAAAATTCATACGATTTACAAAATCTGTTCCGCGAAGGTCCTGATGTAACGATAGATGATAGGGATGAAATTTTTCTTCTTTCAATATCCGTATTATGCTTGTTTTAGAAATGCCAGTTTCACGCTCGAGTTGTCTTAAACTCACTTGTGGAGTTTCGTTAACGTTATCGACAATAATTATTTTGTTTTTTTCGTTCGTAACAGTTCTGATTCTTACACGTTTTTTGACAACAGTACCAGTTTCACAAAAATAACTGATCAACTTTTTATAAGTAGAAAATGATGGACAATTACGGTCTGGAAATTTATCTTTATACATTCTAACTGGTTGCCTTAAACAATGATCAGCTTTACCGTAAATGAAGACCATATCAACTTTCTCTTGCATTGAGTAATTCATTTCAAACAACAGCACGTCGATACACATACAGATAAATTGAAACTGATCGGAATTTCAAATCGTTAGGTATCATCAGTATTGTGACAGTAAACATGTTTATTTACATTGACGCTCTTGATGTAGAGTCTTGGTCAAAGCCTACGATCTCAATAGACATCAGTTCTAGGTAAAACTTTAATTTTCGAGGATCACGGTCATTTCAAGGTCATGTTATTATACATATCTGAATGTATTTTTCCATCAGCTACACGATGCAATAAAAAAAATGTAGTTATGTACCAAAAAACATCGATGACCTTGACAACTCCGAAAAAAATGACCCTCGGAAAAAAAATATTCGTGCCAAATATTTGGTCCATTGACACCATGCACATTACGTAACAAATAATTTTTGCATCTCAATAACCTGAAGAGATCTTTAAGTGTTCTTATTTAAACGGATCACCCTGTATATAGGAATCGGTGACAGATCAGGTAGAAGTGAGAAAGGTCTTGAGTAGCTGTCCATCTTGTGGCAAGCGTAGGAGGTAGCCGCCACATGATTAATAGTAGTAACAAACTCCCTCTTAAGACTTTCAAAGTTATTATTGGCAAACGAAAGGATTCGCAGTACTCAAAGAAGGTCTTGGCTTCAAATGAGCCCTGATCAGTGACTTTAGCGTTGATTTGGTGGAATGTCTCTATTTTGGACAGGCAGAATTATTATTGCTATTTTGATTAAATTGTAAGAATTTTTTCTTGATGTCGAAGATATAAGGTTTGTTTTTTACTTGCAAACTAACCGATTCCAGACGTTGAAGGGCAATTAAAGACTCCAAAAAGATGATAAAATTGCAGTTCTTATGTAGTGTGACGATGTCCAAAGTATCATAGAGGATCAAGCATTCGGCTGTAAAAATCAGAGGAGATTATACTTTTCATACATTACTCTGTAACATAGAAGCATCAACTTTGATTCACTCACCATCGCGTTGAGCGGAGTACTTTTACGGTAACCTAAAGTTGTTCGGATTGCTAAGTTCTGAATTTTATCAAGTTTAGTTCTGAAGATGATAGTTTGCGGCCACAGCACAAAACATCCTTTTTTTTAGATTAAAGACGTGTGGAAAAATAGATAGTGTGGGACTCGAGTTCCAGGTGGTCGGGAACCACATACCCACAAAAAAACCACACATGTAGGGCCTTATTAACCCTATCTTTCCTCAACTTTCAGCCTGCTCGAGGACATAGGCCTATTTTTCGTATTTCACCTGTCCTGTTGCTGTATCGGGCGCTTACTTCTCCTTAGTTCTTGGCTAATAAAGCACAAAATATCCTAAGTCGATTATAGAACGGATATCACTTTTATAAATTAGTAGTAGGGTTATCGGATCAAAGCCCCATCAAGTGCCGCACATGAATTTTATAATGTTGATAGTTTTCCAACATCAATTATAAATTTGTTCAACCTGAGGAGCAAAACGACAGTTTGGTGTCAAAAATAACGCTCAGGAACCGAACAGATTTTCTAGGTTTAAAAATAAAGTTATCGACGCCAATTTCAACTTGCCCAGGAGGAATTTTGATCTTTTTATTGCTAAAATGAAGAAGAGAAGGAATAAGATCGAGTCCAATGTCGAAGAGATTTTCACTAAGAGCATAAATTAATCTTTGGAGGCTGTTTTTAGCTGTTTTTAAAGATGAGAATTTTAAGAAGAAGGCGATACCATCTGCAAACTGTGATACAGATTAAATAGAAGGGGTCTAAGGATCCCTCATTGTGGAACACACTTATAGACCATTCTGGGTTCTGACTTTCTCGAGTAATAAACAGGATAAATTTTCAAGTGTTGATTGGGCAGCCAAGAAGGGCGAGTCTGTATAGATTTTAATGTCAACATTATCATATGCATTGTGAATATGTAGGAGGGCTGCCAACACTTATTTTCATTTGGCAAAATCCTTTTCAACTTTCAGAGTTAGGTAGACCTGATTGTCAGCGCATGATCTGCCTTTTTCGAAACCATGCTGGCTGCTAGGTAACAAGTTGTCAACATAATAGTTTCGAGAAGTTTACACGAGCACGAAGAGAGAGAAAGAGAGAGCCCAACTGGTAGGAAAATTGTTACTGAAAAACATAAAGATAAAGATATCTAATAAGAGGAGTTCGTGTTTAGTAGACAGCCATTTAGAATTTTAAAGTCAATAGCATCAATACCAGTAATAAATACTCAATAAAATTAAAAGGAGAATCTAGAAAGCTGGCAAGACCTCGTCTCTTATAAAATAAAATTTCCTGTTTATGTGGTGTTAGTATCAGTGTTTGTCTGTACATCCAAAAACTTTGATACGTCTTCGGCCTTCCGAGAGTTCTGTTGGCGCTGTCGGTTCTCTTCCTTTGGTAGGAATAATATTCTTCAAATATGCAGCAGTCATCACTGCCTCGCCCAAAATTCATGAGACAATCTTGTATCCGCTAACATAGTTCTAACCTTTTGTAGTATGGTTCTATTTATCCTCACCGCAACTTCATTGTATGGCACCGTCTTTTGATGATTGATGCCCCTGGATTTTAAATAATGTTGCAAAATTCTTTTTTACAAATTCTCTCCCATTATCGGATCCTACACTTTTTATAGGTCTACCTAGTCTGTTTTTATTTTTATTAATTTTCATGTATCAACCTTATTTCTAATAAAATATATCTCTGGATACTTTAAAAACTCGTCAACCAGTACATACATACATATATCTATTTCCCCCATGGAATCAACAGGCGTTGGAACATATAATAGATGCTTTATTCACATAAGAATTCGCATAATCCTAGCTGGTATTATAATAATATATAATAAGTGTCCCAGTCTCCGACGCCGCAACATTTTATTTAGTTCCTCTACTGTCACTTCCCTGAATGTTCATGGCTATCTTACTTACTACTTTTGTCTCTAAGACACAAACTTTCCACGTTTTTGCGATTCTGCTACATTCTCACATCTTCCACCATTTATTATTTTGGCACTATGTATTTGTGTTTTTTAAACTACTACTGTGGGACTACTGTTCCGTCGCAAGGGAACAGGAAACGTGGGGTTTTCTTAGGATGTTATTTATGGCACGTTCGTGACTAAACAGCCTCTTCAAGGATTAAGCAAAGCGTTGCAATATTTGGCGACCAATTGAGACGTCGGCCAAATGATAATTTTTTTTACCTCCTTAAAACTTACAACGTGCCATACATCTAGTCCTTGAAGAAGGCGCCATATTGAGAAGCACAGTTTCAAGTTTCCGAAGGTCAATCGTAGAAGGCAGGTATAAATCACTCCTTCTCCGAACTAGACCTCACTCGAAACAACAAACTGATACGAACCACTCAGTGCTGTTCTTCGACAATCTGTCGGCATTTAAGCACTGAAACCCAAACTAAGTAACACTCCTTCTGGAGGGGGTTTTTCAAGACTTCACGATTTTGACAAAAGACGGGGTCAGGCAGTTCAGTTCTAACACTGGAACCGTGCCGACGCGATCCATCCTTGTAGTCAATATTTATAACAGTCTTCGTGCATTCGAGAAACTTGTTTTAATCACGTCATCTTGTCCAACTCAGGACACGATAATTCACAATACGAGATTCCAGCGATCTGACGCGTCTGAGGCAAGACCTGCTAGCATAGACTTGCTGATGAGTCCTCTAGCAGGTCTGGGACGAAACGCGGCTTCTTTACATAACGAACAGATACAATCATAAGTTGAACCAGTTGTCCAAATCAATTTGGCGGATAACGATTCGGCGATTTCGGGAAACATCGCGTCCGCGAATAGCGAATATATCAGAAGCAATCTCGAAATTCGTTATGATTCTCTGATTATTATATTTACAGTATGTATATTTCACGTTTGCAGATTTCTACTGTTACAACGAAAATTTTGTAAAAATACGTAATAGCATTTATTTGAAAGATAATAACAATTTTTAAGAGAGAGGTGTTTATACAGGTATATTGAACACACTAATGTGTTTAAAACATTTTTAAATGCACGCTAATTGAGACAAAAACATTAACATCCCGGAACTTGAGACACGATTCATTAAAGCCTAAATCTTTCCATCTCTCCATCATAAAATTCTCCTTCTCCCGAGTTTACCTGATTCCATGAAATGACAAGAGGAGCAGTACAGATTTCGAAAACGTAAATGTTAGGAACAACTTCCAACAGCCACTGGTCAATCTTTCACCTCTAAATTCCAACTCAGACTCGCCATCTTGTGTTAGAAGTACACTTTGGTTCTTGATTCTGATTCTGACTTTGTTGTAGCAACATAACGCTTATCAATACTTTTATTTTTGTTCAAATAACCTTTTCATTGAACAAAATCTGATGGAAAAAAATCGGCAGGTGATTAAATTTGGTGATTGCAATGGTCATCTTACAGTACCACCGCAATCAATCCAACAATTATAACTCTAACTCAAGAAATGTTTAATTTTTAGGGTGAAATGTGATGGCACCCCATCTTGTTGAAATATTAAAAGTACGATTGGCAAAGGTACATCGTTTAATACAGACGTTATATCATTCCGTAAAATATTTAATCTCCTTATTCCATTCAGTCGGTTCGGTTATAAACATCATAAAATATTAACATTCTATCATTCCTGAAAGTAACATTGTTCTGTGGCATGAGGACTTACATTCAACCATCTTGAACGCTTTCGATAACTAAAAATAGTACTTATCTTTGGATAATGACAAGAATCACTTTCCAAAATTTTTCATTCTGATGTTACAATTACATGTCGATCAGTTGAAATTTCGATATTGTTCTCGATACGAGTCACTTGTCAGAAGTCCGTTTTACAATTATTGTACATGATCCTGAACCGAGGACGATTTTCCGCTTATTCTCGTTTAATACATATTACACCGTAATTCACGAGAAAAGTTGTACTGTTAAAGGAGGGAAATATGGTGATATAAAAAAATGTTCTAATTATAGCCGTTTTCAAGGTTCTTGGAAAGTCATCAGTGATTTTTAAATGGCACCATATATTTTTAACTTCATAGTGTTATAGCTGATGTCCAGAAAAGTGCAATGATGTGGTACACTGTGACCTTCAATCGACCATGGATTCACAAATAGGTACAGTTTAACTACTCTGTTTGATCAACGGAAATTTAATTTCTCACGCCATTAGGTTGGCATGAAGGTGATCTCTAAGCGTACACAAACAAGATTATAAACAAGCTTACGTTTTTAGAAAAAAACATTGCCCATATTTTTACAAGATATTTCTTCAGATATTCGTCGAGTAATGTGGTACCAACACGATGACTGTCCCGCTCATTGTTTATGTACCGTAAGAAAATTTCTGAATAAGAAATTTCCAAATGGTTGGATAGAACGTAATTGACACTTACTATGGTCAGCTCGATAACCTGATCTAATTGTAAGTCCTCCTGATTTTTTTGTTGGAGAATACTCAAAGATCATATATATCGTGATCGAACGACTATGCCAGAGAACATGTAAGAAAGAAGAAAGAACATGCAATTCATTAGATCTTGTAGATCAATTTCAACAGAAATGATTGAAAGTGCAATTGATTGCCTTGCAAAACATTTAAATGTTTGTGTTACTGTTCAAGGTAATAATTTCGAACATTTAATTTAATTCAAATAAAATGATTACACGTTTTAAAGTTATCATTGCTTCATCATAAATTTTCTAGTTCGAGGTTATTTCTAGATCATAGTGTATCACATCATTGGCAGCAGCTACCACACTAGGAAGTTAAAAATACATATATGGTGCCATTTAAATGTCATCGATGATCTTCAAAGGACCTTGAAAACGGCAACAATCAGCACATTTTTTCATATCATCATTTGCCTCCATTAACAGTTTCTTGTGAATTAGCCGGTATATTGCGACATTGTTGCGATTCGAAAGAAACTACTTTTACAGCACGGTAGCAGCAACAAGAGGAAGCAAATAAGAACATTCTATCAAGTTCAAAACTTGTAGTAAATACGTATTGTTTTTTAAGTTGTTTTTCTCGAAAACAAAGCTTTGCATGCAAACATTTGAGTTTTCATTTTAGCCTTATTGTTTTACAAGACAATTATTACGAGTACAAGGGCTTGACAGGTTATGCGTGACCAAGGTTGGTACGTGTGTATGGGATTTTCTCGTGAACTGCCGCGCTGGTGCCTCTTTCATCACCGGATGCCACATGACGAGCGTCGTGGACTGTGACTCTTTCACCATCCGGTGGCACACAGGCTAGATAACCGAAAGGTATACGGAAATCGGCTCTTGTAACGTGAAGAAATGTCGATACACTTCGAGCGGTAATGGTATACCGTAGTGGAAAATACTAGTCAGTGAAGTTTATAAACGTAACAAGTCAGTTGATGAACGTAACAATTTTAAGGTTAGCTTACAATTAGTTCTCCGCGGAAAAATCGTCGAAAAATCGAGTATCATTATTTTTTTTTACTATCCCGCACCCAACCATGAAATAATTGTAACAATATATCGGTACTGTAAAAGTATAGATGTGGTCGCTCTAGAACTTTCATGTGAAATCTGCATGTTTTCGATTTTTTGGAGGTTTTTGATTTCACAAGCAGGATCTTTAATTTAAAAATTTGAAACGAATTGCAGAATATGTACATATTTGGGGGCTTCACATGTTTCAGATTTTTCTCAGAATTTTTAAACATGATTGCCCAGAGAAAGTAGGCCAAAAGCTATACATATACCATTGAAATTTTACACAATATGTTTTCTCTTAATGTCCTATCGAATGACCCACTGACTATATAATTCGTCTCAAGGGCACTTTTGACAATCTTATTCGGCGATACCGTTTGTTCAGAAATGGTAGTCGGGGTATGCGCATATCTGGGTAAAGTTCCTCAGAATTTTCTCAGAAGCTTCAAACCCAAAAGGGAAGAGTTGTTCATATCTGAATATGTGAATGGAACCTCTTATATCAAAATGTGGATCCAACAAGGGATTAAACGGGGCACACAGGAATGTATCCCTACGTAACACAGTGATGCAATCGTATATTGTAGAGTGTCCCGAATTTAAATGGCAAAACTTCAGAAGCGTGTAGGGGAACGAAAAACTAAGACAAAAAGTCTTTTAGAGATTTGCTCGATTTTGCTTCGTTTTGGAGAAAATCGCAAAAAAAGAAACAAAACAAATTTTCATTTTTGTACTTATTTATTTACATTTTATTTACGTTATCATCTATGTAATGTAGATATTGTTCAAAATGTTGCCCTCTTACAGCAATGCAAGCATTACATCTAGCACTGACTCGATAAATTGCAGCTAAACATTGTTCTGGTGATATTTGGTGCATTGTATCTATGATTCTGTCTCTCAATTGCTCTCTTGAATTGATTGGCAGGTGATCGGGGTGGCCAAGGTACTATTCCTATCACCCTTGAAAGAGAAAGTTTTGTTTCTTTTTTGCGATTTTCTCCAAAACGAAGCAAAAACGAGCAAATTTCTAAAAGTCTTTTTGTCTTCATTTTCGGTCCCCCACACGCACTTGAAGTTTTGCCATTTAAATTCGGGACACCCTGTACATGTAACTAAAGTTAATCATTATTAGATCCGGCATACCAGTAATGTTACCAATCATAAACCTACATTCCACTCTCATATTAAAAATCTCCACATATTTAATTTACAATATTCTTAGGATGATAAAACTGATATATGTCTACATGTGCAGAAAAGTGTTATACATATTTAAATAAATTATGGCCTTAAGTATGAAAATTATATATTTTTGTGCCCTAAATATATGTAAATAATCAATTTTAGTGTTACATAAAACGTGATAGAATTTCCTTCATTGAACACATAATTATGTATGAATAATTCAGGTTAGTTTTTGTTAATAATATACGATTGAATGTATTATTTGTATAGAAATGAAAGTTCAGTCCTTTTATTTTAATCACGTAGTGATATAAATTTGTAACTCTTGAAGAAGCTGTTCGTTCGGTGGTGGAACGTAAAGAGTGTTCTAGCGCGCCATAAAGAACACTTCCTTGCGTTTTTCTGCGTTGAAGGTAATGATATCATTAATAACTGCGAAGACCCAGTATAATTGGTAACGCGATATCTTTGTACTGCATGGAACTTTGAGACACTTTATATAAAACGTAAACGAAGACTGATAATTATTTTGCAACGTTAATGTTCCTTGCGGAACTAAGTTTATTGTAGCGTTATAACTACTTTCAGACTTTCATTATAAAGTCTACAAAAAGTAAGCATTTAAGTGAGGAACGATTGAACGAATGGGCCATTCAACATTTTTTTATAGAAAGTGTTAAACGTTACATTTTTATTCTACGTTTCAGAAAAATAGGAAATTTATATACTCCGCTATATGTATATAGATGTCACCTTTATTCTGTCCATTAAAAATAAATTACGTAAACAGAGACGAAACGGAAGAATAAATAATTCATATGCCACAAAAATTATACTTACAAAACTAAAGTAACAATTCTTCATCACAAATTAATACTGTTCTACATAACATTACCTGAAACAATTTTCGAGAGTGAAATACTGAAAAGCACGCATGCACATACTATACATACGTATGTGTATATATATGTATGCACAACTCGTGATCATTTTCACAAGGATTTTCGACTTTATCCTACTTTTAGAATACAGAATAATTTATTTGAAATAACTATTACACAATTATTAAAACTTTCTGGACAAAGTGGCATAATTAAATAAGAATGAAACTTTCCACAAAGAACACAAGTGAGGCTAATACAGTATAAGAAATGTCATATAAATGAATGGTAAATGTTTCGTTGCACAGTAAGGGTCTCTGCACCCTATCATAAAAATTTATTTTACGCCATCACTTTCCTTTAAACATTTAGTATTTGTTTTTTCCCTGGTTATGGCTCCAGATGTGAACTGCTAATTTAGATATTTCCGAAGGTTAATTGCAATGCTTTGTCCGAGACGAGGCAATTTTTGGGTTTTTTATGATCCAATATAATCACCCCTTGGGGCAAGCGGAATTCCCAGGTACGTCACTCCAAGGATACTTTCATACCTGCGAGTGACGGTTAATTGTACTGAATTTCTCCCACTACGATTTTTTCTCAACCAACCAAATTCCACAACTGATTCCCTTTCTCTTTTTTGAAAATTGTCAACGACAAATCCGCCTGTCCCAAACTCGAAGTCACGCCCACGAAAAACGCAGATTCAATTTCATCCTGACTCAACCGAGTTAGTTCTCCACCAACATCGCGAACACACACGTTACAATCATTACATTTGTACTTCTCATCATATTGTTTTGTTAATATTTTGTTTATTAAAGTATTTTAATAGTGATCTCAAATCTTCATTTTTGTTTACCAACTCGACTTCCTTAATTGGATATAGAGATCGCGTAACTAATCCTCGTGCTCGGTTCGGGAATTTACAACCCCGTATACGCGCCCTAATAATATAAAACGATTGTTCGCGAAAAAAAAAGTAAACTTGTCGAAGAGCTACTTCCTCGTCGATTTCAATCAGCTATAAATATGTTGTCAAGGTCACTGCCCTGAACTATATGTATATATTTTCCTTTACACTTTATTCATAGATATACCGGAGTTCTGGACAGCGGACACCACTTCGTGCAGCAGACGCATCACACGCTGGGTGTAATATAAATTGAGGAAATGTAAATAAATACAGTATGTTTGGCCATTTCGGTCGTATGGTGGCAGCACCAGAACTGACCAATATCAAACGAGATCGAACGCGATCGTATTACTCATAGTTTATTCATAGGTGTACGAATCAAGCAATCACGATCAGCAAACGATGGCGCAGAGCGCTCCAGTATACCAAGTGTGCGCGGCCAATCGCCGCCGACCACCGAGGCGACATAGGTGTCGCGTCGAGCGATCGATGTCGCAATCGCCATCGACTTCGCGATCATTATTGATCTTTCATTGTTCTTCTTCGTTACACTCTCTCATTCAACGTAACCTCTGTCTCGAGCGCACGTGTTCAAGCTCCGTCTCTTTTACATTGAATCTCATCTCAGCTGTTTCTCCTTCATCATCTGATTAATTCTTCAGTAAGTGTCTCACCTATTACTCATCATTCATTCTCATCACTATGCTCAGTGCTTTATGAAGTGATATCAGTTCTAAATCAATTCATTTCGTCAGTGTATTCACCACGTGGTGTCGGCCATTGTGGCTTTGACCATCTCACCTCCTGCTGACGACTCCATTTGCACAACTCATCATCGCGCTCGAATTCACGTTATGTTGAGACTGCTCTCCTCATTCATAATTACACTTGATCGCTCATTCACTCATTTGTAGAACAATACTCATCTTACGGTCAAAAACTCACATACACTTTGACAACTCGTCTGTGACCGCATGCTTTCTCAGTATTGATAGTGTTCACTTTGGCTCTTCTCAATTGATCACTGCATTTACTCTGATAACTTCTATATTACATAATCATCACTCATCATTGTTCATGCAACAGAATTGATTGCAACCAATCGTATCCGCGGTAGCGGATACTGAAGTTGCGATAGTAATTATTTACAAAGTGGTTCTCTTTTTCCGCTTTTGACTAAATTTAAATATGGTATAGATCTCGACATTTTAAGTAACTTTTTCCTATACATATAATAGGCGGTGTTAGATCCAGTATAACCTCGATTAACCAAGGTCCGATTATCCGCGGTCTTGATCAACCGTGGTCTTGATTATTCGGGTCTTGGTTATCCGGTGTAAAAGTCATACGCAATAAAATTTATTCGTCTCCTCCTGCACCAGCCAGAACATTGTTGGTAAATACATATAAACAATAGTTTGTCTTTATGGAGAAGTCATCCACACTGTTTTACTATAGAACAAACACTGACACAACAGAAAATAGAAAAATTGATCACCAAGAAGGAGGTTCCATTTTAAGTAATGCTCTTCAATATTTACAGCAATGTGACGATACGCCAAAAGAAGCATTATTGATAATAAAACGTTGCCGTGACAATGCACTTATTAATGCAAAATTAACAAAATGAAAAGAGATATAAATATAAAAATGTATACATTGTATAAAAAATTATGTTTATTATGAAATAAAATATTTATTGACTCTATAAATTACGTTTTCAGTTTTTTAAATCTCGATTATCCGGTGGGTCACGATTTATCCGGGGTCTTTCGGTCCCGACGAAGCCGGTTAATCGAGGATCCATTGTATTTACAAGAAACCGTTGGTTCCATTAAATTGGAGAGGGGACGGGTGCAGGGGGTGGGGAGGCTCCGTTGCTCTCCCGCTCTAAAACGCGTGTTCTGTCAATGAAAAAGGGCAGAATTCGCTGTAGCGAGTACCCGTAGTTTTTCGTAAATATCTCGAAAACGGAGGCCGAGCGGCGAAATTTTTATTTCGTCGACAATACGACTTCAATACAAGAATAGCTGGATTTTACGACATAATGGCTGAAATATTTCCAGTTTCTATTAACAACAATTGAGAATGTCATTTCATAAAAACTGTAGTTATTATTAAAAAGTATTCTGACCGCATCTTGTTTAGTTTTTGCTTACTATAATACGTGCGTTATAACAAAGTGATTGAGGGAACAGCCGTTTGGAATCACGAGAAGTTTTGCAAAGTGTTTTGCACAAATGTATCTCGCAAACTAAAATCAAAAAGTTTAAAGGGAAATATTGTTCACTTCCACAAGTTTATCAAATGAATGTTAGAGTAAACAATAATTTCATAAACATTGAATAAAGTATTTGTTCGATACGTAGAAACACTTTGAGATGCTGAAAAATTCCCACAAAACAAAATGATTTTTGGTTAGATAATTCAAGAGGGCTCGCAAAGAAAACCCTCTGTGATACGTTTCATGTCGGTACCCTTACCACAAGGGAAGTTACAGGATGAACACAGTCTCATGAATTATGCTCTATTTCTTCTGTTCTGCTCAACAAAAAATTACAAAAAAATTTATGAACATACTAACTAACAGCACACATGACTGTGAATTATGTCAGAATTTTTGGTTGCAAAATCGATTTTTTTTAAAATCCGGAAGCATAAAACTGCCGATTTTATATTGAAGTTTTCAGAGTACCACGTTTATATTATTATGTTAGTTGTGTCTCACCGTGATTGTGAATGTTTTTTTTCAGATTTTTCGGATATTACGAACAAGTTTAAAAAGGTTGGAAATTTTCAAATCTTCGAAAAAAATGCATGTTTCGTATTGAAGTTTATGGAGATGCCAGTTGTATAAAAATTTCGTAATGGGATATTGTGGAAATCATTGTTCTTAATTTATTTCAGAATTTTTTATACAGTGCGTCATACTTGAAACAAATAAAAATCAATTGTTTCGATATTTCTTTACTTTTTTGTAGTGTGAAATTTCTATGCTTATAAGTATTATTAAATTTATACTGAACACCAAAAATTACAAAAATTTTTTTACATTAATTGTCTTTTGATTTAATTAAACTAGCTAAAGACAATAAAGAAAATTATTGAAGGATAATAATATCAAGACAAAAGACTGCCCCCAATTGGGTTACCTGTTTGAGAACATTTATCTATTGTCCCAAATTATTGTGCTACTCCATCACTTAGAGAAGTATCTCCATCAAGTTCCCCTAGGGACTTCAAGATTACATGCCGGCCAAAAGGATATACTTTATTCTTCTAAAAGTAATTCAAATTAATTCAATGAAAAAAGCAATTCTTTTTTCACCACATTACAATGTTAATATTAATTATGTTAATATTGAAATGTTTTGGAGTTATTCCCAAAGGTTTGAGATTTGTTAACAAAAAACACGAACCAATCAGAGCGCGGCTACACCGGGCGGACTCTTATGCCGCGGCCATTTATGCAAAGGAAAATCTTGCTTTCAATCACTTCAGAAACCTCCCATTTCCAGGAGTTGAAGGAATTTTGCGACACCCTGTATTTGAAAAACTTATCACGTACCGAAGTACTCGTATATACATTATAATTTACACAGTCTCTGCATCATTAGATTTCGTATCCATATCCAGCATATATGCATAATCTTCATCAGAAATAGTTTTCATAATTTTCTTCATATTATGCACCTTTTGGAAAGATTATTACAGTAATGGCGCGATTTAACTCTTTTCTCGGTTCTGTGCGCGCTTACATCGTGCCCCAAAATTATTCTTTCATGACTGTGTCGACAGCATCGACCGCGTCGAAGTCCGCGATCACGCAGGAAGTACAAAGGATGCCGAACGTAGAAAAATATCACCACGGACCGATGTAAGCGCGGCCGAAAACATAGTCCATACCGTTAATTAAACCACTAAATACAGCTGAAATTATACCGTGTTTAGTATGTTTTTAATCAGAAAAATGCCAGGAACAAGTTGATGAAAGTCGCATAAAAGAATTATGAAAAATATAGAAGTTTTGTAATTGGATTAGTAGTCGTTCAGACCGATATACCCGACCCGGTATCGGACTACACTGCTCAGCGACCAAGGCAGCTCGAGCTTCACGGCCCCTCACGGGGTAGTCCCTCAGTGGAATAAGTAGGCGACGCGCTTAGATCACGCCACCACTATAATTCCATAGCTTCTCGTGACAAAGGCAAGTCTCTTTTATGACTTGATACTCGCATATGAGCTATGAGAGGATCTGATGCAAGTACAGTGTTTTATCGATAATTGTCCAAAGCACGGGTCCGGCCAGAGATAATTATCCTCCAGGGATACTATTCTTTGACTTCTGCCGAAAATAGAAGAGGACAACGAAAGCCAAGGGCCTCGATCGCCGAAAAGTGTAAACATAACTAATCTAATAACAAAAATTAATTTCTCTTTATTTCTTATGGAACTTTGACAAACCAAGTTTTGTCACTGGATCGGTAGCGATCTCCCGGCCTCACACCGATTTACCCGACCCGTATTATATTACACTTTTCGGCGACCGCAGCCTCTCGAGCTTCAGGGCCCCTCACGGGATATGCCCCGCTCTAGTGGGGAGAGTTTTAGGACAATTATAGGCCGGACAATTGGGACATTTATCGATAAAACACTGTATCAGTCTGTTTAACAGATTGTTCGGTGCGGAATTCGCGAATGACGCGCGAACGAATTCCGATAAAGCCGCGGACGCGTCACTTCCCAGTACCGCCGATTGCTACACGCCAAATTAATTTTGGATAGCCGTTCCAATGGTCGAATGTGAATCGCTGTTATGACGAGGAAACGCGTTTCGTCCCAGACCTGCTAGAAGATTCGTCAGTAAGTGTTAGTTTATCAAAACTAAATCAACGTTCTCTGGTAGAGATTACAAAGTCTCGATGGAACGTTCTCAGGTTCGATTCTAAACAGAGATTTCGAAGCAACTCATTCTTTGTATTGTAGGGTATGGGAAAGGGATCTGACTGATGGGAATGCCGGTTAAAAATGAACAAACTTTAATACGTCTTCTGCGTACGGCGTCGCGGCTGGCACTGTCTCCAGTGGTGCTGCTCCAAAACAAAAACCTTGCTCTAACAAATGAAACGTTATACATGCTCCAAAACACATGAAGCCTTATACATATATTAACATACGCCAATTGTTCAGACGAGTGACGATCGACGACGGGGCATGTCCCCCCTCACGTCTCCCCGCTTACAGTATATACTTTGTATCAAGAGCCGGACTGTGGGGGGCTAACCTAAACAGTCTGGAGATATGGGAACCCTATTCCATACTTGGGGTCCCAAATTGGTTTCCTTCTTAGAGTCAGTCGAAGCTAAGATTCCTCCGAATAAAGAGCTTCCTCCCGCGCCGTGAAATAAAGACTTTTATTTCAAGTATAAAGTATCAGTGTGCCTTTTATTAATAACCCATTTCCAATAGTAAGTCTAATCCAACAGGCCGTGCTTTAGATGGGTCAGATCTTGAAACGATCTCATGTGGTCGATTACCCTTGACTCGATAGGTAATAAAGAAGTATCTATAAACGATTGACTTGCTTGATCCCGTTGGATCAAGAAAACTATTGTAATCCGAAAACTTTCGATTGCATGAAAGACTGTATTAATGATTGAATGAGCTATGGAAGCACGATTCAAATACGAGACTCGATTTACTGTGTTCTTGCTTTCGTGATGCCCCGAAAAACAGGCCCCTCTTCACTTATGAGAGGCTAGAATGAGTGAGAGAGAAGAGGAAAAAGAATGGGAGCGTTTCGTCCTAGGCCCGCTAGAGGACTCATAGGTAAGGCTATCTAGCGGGCCCTGCCTTAGACGCTGGGATACTACAAGGCGGTTGAGGACGGTATATATAGGAATCGGGGATGGACCAAGTACTAGCGGGAAACGTTGACCGTTTTTGTCCCTCTGTTGGCGGGTATAGGAGGCAGCCGCCACACTATGTATGTGAGAAGGGGTGAGCCTCAGTTTTGGGCTTCTGTACTTAAAATGCCGACTGATTACCGAAGAACAGCACTAATTGGTCCCTGCCGTTGCATTTCCTAATCAGCGCAGACTTGATATGGTTTGGTGTCTCCTCTTGTTCTCCCAAGCGAGACCTAACCCGGAGAAGGAGTGGGTGATACTCACTGGAACTCTCTCCAAGGTTAATCCTCGGGAACTTGAGACCGTACTTCTCGGTTAGGGTGATCCTTCGCAAGAACTAGATGTATGGCACGTTGTAAGTTTTAAGGAGGTAAAAAAAATTATCATTTGGTCGATGTCCCCATTGGTCGCCAAAATTTGCAATGGTTTGCTTAATCCTTAAAGAAGCTGTTTAGTCACGAACGTGCCATAAATATTGCGTATGGTTCCTGTGCGACGGAACACAGATCTTCATTTGTTGCTAATCTACTATTTTTTCGGTATCATGTTCACGGAAGTACATAACGTCCTTATTACGAGATTCCTGTGCCTCCTCGGACATGTTCGCAGTTAGCAACAGAAAGTGGTTTATGACATCATGCCTGTGCAACAAAATTTTATGGACAGATGCTGATATATTATACCATGGATATAATTTCACGAAAAGTTCTGCTGTCTCCTAGATGTATGATTTGAAAATTTTTACATTGATCTTAAATCCACTTGACAGAACTTGTAATATCGTTGCGAAGCTCGCTATCAATGTTTCGTCGATACCAGAAATTGTCGAAGAAAGTGACGGGTTTCTGAAAAATCTTCGGGCAGTATTCCCGTCATTATTAGATCCGAAACCCTGCTTTGTATGATCAATCAGCAATCCAGTAATAAATCTTTTTATGACCTGATCTTTCCTTTTCTTTAATAAAGCTTTTCATTGAGCACTCCTCTTGCCATTGTTTCATTCCCAAACGATATGATACGTGAATAAGGCATTCAAAGCATCTAATCCACGCGTGAAGTCTTGATAAGCCAATAGTCAGTATTTCTTGTTTTATTGATTTCTTTTTTAGTAATTCTAGATTGTTCATTTCTGATGGTTTCGTACCACAAAGATACCAAACTTGCGGCAACGTATCTGTTAAAAGTGTTACATATTTTTCCGTCAATCATGGTAAATAGGTAAACGTGATTGACGTTAATATTAAAAAATTTAACAACAGTCGGTTCAAAGTTGTCAATTTCGGAGTCAAGTCGGAAGTTCCTTTCTGAAAAACAAGTCGAAGATGACGGCAATATCTAGCGGAACTAGGCCGAGGATTATTAAAAAAAATATTAAAGATTCTGCGTTTGAACTTACTGGAAGACTTCTAATTTGCATCGGTACAAACGAAGACATAAAAAGGTGCGATTCATGTACACAGTCTTCAAAATTCTGAAATCTTTGTATTCATTTTGGTTAGAACTGCATTTGGAGCCCCATTTGTGCGTGATTTCAAAAGCAGCAGCATCTGTGGCGTGCGAATGAAAAATTTGTTCATTACATTTGAAACCTTTTTTTGCATTTTAATCGAAGGATTGTGTATGATTGTTTCGATAATTTTAAGTCTAAAATTAATGCAGTGGCTTTATGAAAATCCTTCCTTTTGATTATCAGAAAATTGTGATTGTTTCTGTTGGAGATCTCACGACGCGTTCAACAATTGTAGCAGCTGCTCTTTGTCCTTGGCGATGCAAAGTATTAAATTGTCAACTAACGATGCAACTCTAGCACGTTGTGATTTAGCTCATAGGTTTTCAAAATTTTTTGTTGGTCTTCCTGAGGGAACCGTAACGGATTTGTTTGTTTCTAACACAACTTCATCGCCTAGTCATTGAGTATACTTAGTTTCTAGTAATTTTAATGTCCTGCGACATTTAATCCACCAGCGTTTTAAAACTACTATAAAATTTGATACATATTTTTCAACAGCAGCTTACGAAAAATTTTGATGTTGTGTATTTTGTAATTTATTTTTTAAAAATGTTATAAGAATTTGT
The DNA here is from genome assembly GCA_028454225.1 of Lasioglossum leucozonium. Taxonomy (NCBI): domain Eukaryota; kingdom Metazoa; phylum Arthropoda; class Insecta; order Hymenoptera; family Halictidae; genus Lasioglossum; species Lasioglossum leucozonium. The sequence continues at coordinate 16,757,771 of CM052218.1, read as the reverse complement.
CGATTTTTTGTTGTAGTGGACTGTATTAGTCCTAATTTTTGCAGATGAAGTACCATGTCGCGTCGAGTTATAACAGGTTCAGGATCTACCAAAAATTTATTTCTCATAAAATGCCAATTAAATGCAAAAACTTTGGAATTTGTATCAAGTATAAGAATGTTACTGTTGACTCTCGCCTAGGCGAAGTCGCCAACTCAGAAACCCAAGGCACCGTCGTGGCCAAGACTCCGATAAGCATTTTTAATGCAATCAGCGGTCAATAAACGGGCATCGGCATGGTTCCAATCCGTGGGCCTCTGCCCCATTATATACCTACCCCACGTGCGCCAGCCCAGCCGTCGAGGCTCGGACACCGGTAATTGTTTTACTACAAGCAGGTGACAAAATGTGCGTCTGCAGGGTCCCAGTCCGCGGGCCGCTGCCCCAAATCGTAAAACAACCCCACGTGCGTCAACCATTACCGTCCCATCTCCGGTCTTGCCCTTGACCACTGCTTACGCCCCCACCATAACATACCCCCAACAAGCATTGTACCTATTAGTATATAAAACCATCAAATGTACATACAAGATCAGAACACGAACAGAATCGCAAGCAGCACTTCACGCTGCCATTTATCAATTAAACGTTTCTAACTATCAAATTGTCGTCCAATCAATCGTCAACCCATTTCATTATCAAATTCGCTTCCTGACATTAAATTGTACTGGAAGAAAGTGCCATAGCCACCACGTGCACTTCAAAGCGATCGAATCGACGATTGCTCAACAGTTACTATCGACTAAAAATAGTTTCAATTCCTAACATTTGGTAACTTAGGCTTCGCACTCTACAAAATGTGAAATAGCTTGTAAGAAAGGAACGCTATGACTGTGAAGATTTCGGGAAATATAAACAATAATTTTAACCACTAAATTGATATAAATCTGTAGTATTGTACTTACTTTCAACTGCTGAATTCATGTTAGTATGAATATAAAAGTCTTCGCTAATACCCAGATAAACAAACGTTCTGATACCCAGTATGTCGCAACAAACGTTTGAGAAATGTAAAACAAGAATCCAACGCGGCATTTGCCTTCGTCATTTGTTCCATTGTTTATGATTATAATACCAGAGATACTTGCATTTTTTTACCTTTAATTTCAGAATTTTTTTCTTTGACTTATACGATCTGGCCCACTGTGCGCCGTCTTTGTACATGTCTTGGCTATGTCGAAACAGTATTGATTTTTCGATACGAACGCTAAATTTCTGGATATTTAAGATAATCTGTCAGCGGCTGCCATCATGAGAGTCACGCTTCGGATGCCTCGCGACAGGCAGTATGCTGCCGAATATTACAAATAACTCTACAATTACGTAAAAATTGGCTTTTTCGAGAGGAAACGAATACAGATTGGACTTTTAGGAAACACAATGGACCACTTGTCTGAGCTTTTCAATTACGTATACACGGATCTAGCCATGTGTAAGTGAAGCATCGCACTCGCTCGAGCGCGTGGTATCTCTTAATCTGGCGACTCTAGTTCCATCTCTGCGTTTTTCTTTCTTCACACTATAATTTTTGCCTTCACACTTAAATATATCGTTTTCATTTGCGAACTCAATCCTTTTCTTTACGATTAGCTTTGCTAATATAGGGTTATGTGCGTGCTATACGCGATCTATAACCATCTAGATGTGTAACTTTTAGAACTAGAATAATTGTTCATGTAATCTTTGGTGCTCTTTTAATAATTCACAATATTTTTCTCTAATCGAGCTCGTTTGATTTTTAAATTGTTCTATTACACACGTGACACTAAATTTACTTTGTCCAATAAATGTATGTAATGATATTTGGTCCCCGCAGGGTTTCGAATCCATTTTAACAACTTCTCCTCCCTTTACCACTCTTCAGTATTGCCTAACTTCAGCGAGACCTACTTTTTTTATTGCACCTACCAATTTTTGGAATAAATGAATAAAATTCGCTGTCCACTTATTATCTTATTTTAGAACTTTTCTTGTAATTGGTATGGCACTATACATGATTTCTAATTTCTTTCAGAATTTCCATCCGATTAATAATTCATCAATCCATTTTTCAATCTTTAGCTGGAGCTAAGAGATCAATTTTTGTTTTATTTTGATCTAATTCAATTATAAAAACGACGAAACACAATTTTACACTACGTTCTAATTCAAATGATGTATTCATAGATGGATAATGGTTGGGGTAAATTTAACCTCGCCTGGTTCGCAGAGGGTTAAAGTAGGCTTGAAAATTCTAAGTAGAGTATTTGCAATGGCACTTTAATAGTAGCGAGCATTATTGGGAGAAGCATTAAAGTGTTTCAACTTCATCCCCCACTTCGGGAGACGACGACTCCTGTTGTAGTTTTAACTAATTATTTATAGAAGTGTACATTATTGTCTTGGCACACAATAATCATTTTTTAGATATGCGCGTAGAAACAAACCATCGAAGTCGTAATTTTGACAATACATATATTTTCAATGGAAAGATGTTCAATAGGATTTTAGATTTTCAAGAGACAACTGGCAGCTGGAAATAGAAAGCAGCTCGACATCGTTGGTATTCATCTAAAAATATTGACACTACTTCAAGAGGATATGACCGCACGGAGTAATTTTGCAATCGGTTTTTTTTTAAAATAAATCTCCACCGATCCAAAGGTATAGAATCACCCGAAGAAGCCATAACAATATACATATAAAATGTGTAAATATATCGTTCGTATTTGTAAATTACGATCGAACCTTTGCGCCGATATCAATTTGTTAATTTTTTTTAAAAGAATTTAATAATTTACACACACACACAATATATGTATGGTTGTGATGATATTTGGGCCCCTCAGTGTTTCAAATTCGTTTTACCAACTTCTCCCCCTTTACCACTCTTCACACTATCGCCTAATTTTCAATTTCTGCGGGACCTACTTTTTTTAAGGTGGGTTCCGAACCACCTATTTTGCCAACAACACGTGAAAAGAACCCAGAGGGCCACTTCCCGGCTTTTTACCGAGCGGTCACCCATCCAAGCGCTGCCCACGCCCCACGCTGTTTAACTTCGGTGATCGTACGAGAACCTGTTTTTGCAGCGAGGCAATGGTCGTTGACACTTTGTCCAATAAATAATGTATCCAATTTCTCTGTGTATAGAATTTTTAGTTAATATAATGTTTAGAGGGTGATTTAGTAAGCGAAGACATGTTGCTGGTTACTGAGTCACGTTTAGACGATCATAAAAATAAAAATTAAATAATAACAACAATAAATACAATCCAACTGTCAGCAAGGACAGCAACGCGAAAAGCACCAAAATTATTACAACTGATATGGCAACAAAGATGAAAAGGATTTAGAAGAGTACATTTACTTCTCTCTTTGCAATTAGACCAGTCTATTAGGGTTGGACGGGTACCCGGAAATTCGGGTTCTGTTTCGTCGTAAAAACCCTCTGTGAAGGGACAACGTGGACGAAGGCATGGTCAAAAAATAGCGTACCGAGATTTATAGTTCTATAACCCAAGTCGCTAACCCACTTCAACCACCTTCCGAAACACGCCCTGCAACCAATGAAACACAATTTTCCAAGACCACACCTCTCTCCGAGTTACCCTAATTCTATGCGAGCATACTAAGTCAGAACTGTTTCAACTACCGACCCTCTAACTACTCCAAGCACAGCCGAGTCTGCTTGGAGACATCAAGCCGAATCTTGTATTTTTTATAAATAAAGAAACGTGTTCTCCGGAGTTTGAATATACACTTACTCGCCGTCAACCCAGCCGTGATACGAATTCGGGATCGACACGACGCCACAGGTGTTCGGTTCGGAACCAGAAAATTTGTGATACACGGGTACCCGAAGTCGAAATCTGGTCGGCTAGTGCTCGAGTCGGGTCGAATACCCGAAAATTTATATTGTTTGGGTCCCCAGTCTCCCTTCTGTACCACTTCCACCATTCCAGCACACTTCCTTCTCCCACTCTGCTCTTTTCGTACACTAATCTCACTGATTTTAACTTCTACTCACATACTGCCTGCTTATCACCATAAGACCGGAAACAGAACCCGTTTATGTTCCGAATGTCATAAATTGTCGGGTTCCCAATCTGATCTGACCCGATCACTACCTACTCGATTTCGACTTGCGGTAACCGAAATTTCCGGCTACCCAAGTTTCACGAATTTTCGGGTCCCGACTCGAGGCTCGAGTACTCGCCCACCTGTAGACTGTAGGGTCTACTGATGTATCGAACAATTCTCTCAATTAGCTATTATTGTGAAGATTCTCGAGAATTTTTCAACAGACGCAGAATTCCTGAAAATTATATTTGTAAAAAGACAATCAAAAAGTCATGATATTTTTCCATTTTTCAGGAAATATGTGAAAGAAAATAATTGGTCATTAGACGAGTTGACCGCAATTACAACCGACGCGACGCGACGGAGAAATGGGCAGTGAAAGGAACATAACAAGGATTTATCGCATTATGCAAACAAGACCGTTCATTTCCAAGATTTTTATCACATACCATTGTATCAAGAAATGTGATGTGCAAAGCTAATACCTTTTCAACATATCATAAAAACTGTGACAAAATGATAAATTCGTTAAGGGCTACATCAATGCAACACTAATTATATTGAAATTGCTTTTATAAGAAGAGAATAAGGAAATTAATTATCTTGTTATTCGCACGTGAGTACGAGTTTACGGGTTACAATTAAGTAGTAGAGGAATGGTACTTGAAAGATTTTTAAATTTACAATGGTACTTGAAACATTAATTCTTTGAAAATCTTCCGAAAAACAATGTTGTCCATTTTTCAAACTTGAAAAATGTTTTTGTAGATTTTACTGATAGTAATGTTTCTATTTCTCATTTCACACAACATTTTGGAACATTTCTGGCAGTATTTAGTGTGACATTTAAAGAGTTTTCTGAATTTTAAAATGGCAACTCATTTTCAAAATAATAATCCAATCGATTTATAATAGAATTACAAATTAGAAATGTATAAAATAAGTTGATATTAAAATCACATTAGAATGATAGAAAATGTGCTCTTAAAATACATTCATATTGTGAATTCAACATATTCATGTGAATCACTTTCTGCAAATACGAAGCATTATGTATTTGAAATCTTTGTATCGTTCATGACTCAATGATTCTCATTTAGATCGCTGCCTAAAAACTGGAAATTTCAATTACGTGACAGATTATAATAAGTTAGTTGAAGATATGCAATGCCAAATACATATCACGTTAATAAATACATTTTTTTGTGTAATTTGTTTATATTTTTTCTTTATTTGTGTATATTGTAGTAACAAAGTAATGTCAAAATTTATGTGAAATAAATAGTGTTAAATGCATTTTAATGTTCGAACTTTTCCTTTGTTAAAATTAAGCTAAAGTGCCCTTTGTTATAAGCTAGCCATTCGACGGGGCGCCCTTTATAGTAAAAAGGTTGCGGATCACTGGTCAAGGGGATTGCAGTCGAGGCTACAGGGACGCCACAGGTCAGGAAACCAGTGATAACAAAGGTTTTCATCAAACCTGATTAATTTTTTCTTTAAATTCGATCACGAATTCTGATTTAATACCACTTCACTACGTTCTTTGGGGTCACATTGACAACTGCGTAATGTCCATTAAGCCTACGACGCGTGAAATCACGAAAGTCAGAATACGCGAAGCTTGTGCTAAAATAAATGTCGAAATGTTGAGCAATGTTAGAGCATCATTTAAATAAAGAATTGTTAAATACGTCGAGGTGAGAGGTAATCATTTTGAACACATACTAAACTAAAGTACAAATAAAACGATCACCCCTTTTCTGCATTTCCCTGCAAGTTTGACCTTCAATGTCCTTGAGTCATAGATCATTGAACTCATCTTAAAACGCACTGTTTGCTGGTGGATAAAAAAAACATATCATTCCATTTAAAAAAAGAAAGTTCACCTCACCGTGGAGTGTCCACCGGGAGAAATAAAAGTTCCACAACATGATGTCCTCCTCGGTAGTGAACAACTTTCATCTGGAACATTTTTGCATATGATTAATATTTTTGGAGATATTCGTCTGTAACGCTTTATAATTTTCACCCTGTATAATGAGTTACCTTATTAGTTAGTGACTACTTTGGCTGAACTATACCCGAAGAAACCACAAATTTTTCACTTCTTTTTATACAATCCTGTACATATTTAAGAGAAATCTGCGTTATCGATATTAGCACGTACTTATGACACCACCTAGCGGCACCGCTCGTTAGACGACGCGCGACGCTCACTACGTACCAACATGGCGAAGCTCTAGCCTTTCGGAAACGGTGAAACTCGCTGAACTTTAAACACACATAACTTTTGTACCAGTGGATTCCTAAGATTAAAACTTGTATTTTCGGCATTTTCTCATCTGAATCTATAAGATTATATTAAAAGAGTAAAATATTTCTGGTTTCCTCAGGTGATGTTTAACCATTGCTATGTTTATATGTAGCTTACCTACAACATATTTACAGGACTTCCCGGAACAATTCCGGATTTATCTCGACGGCTCTGTATTTAACCAAATTTAAGCCACTCTTCAATATTGGTGTAGGGAGGATAGGGCGTTTATAAAACAGATGGCCTAATGAGGAAAACGATCTTTATTATTCCGTGGCTTGGACGAGACTGGCTTGCCCGACCGAAAGTCACTCGACCCAAACCTCTCCTCATCGGCGCCCTTATCTAAATAGTGCGTGCGCCTTCTTATAAACACTTAAGGTCCGTGGGATGGCCAGCGGTCCAGTGAACGCTTACACTGGGAACCAAGAAATTTTCAAGAATATGGATGCACATATTTTTCTGAATTTATATTCTAATAATGAATTTGCCCACTCTTTTCTGAGTCATACAACTTCAAATCACGTGGGATATACTTCTTTTGGGAAATACTTCTTTTTGAAATTTAAGCAATCCTTATCGAATCTCTTCTTTATCAAAATTCCTGCATCATCACCGGTTCCAATGCATACACATGACTCATCACTGAATATTACTTTTTACGAGTTCACCGCTGTCCAATTTGCATGGCCACTACATCACTGTAACCGCTCCCCCTTATGCTTTTTTGTCAGGAAAGGTTTCGCTGTAGCTGTCTGTAATGAAAAAACCATCTCGTGTAAGCGATTTCTTTTTTTTTTAACAATATTACGCAACTTCCTATCGTCTCGCTTAGACGTTGCATGAGATCGAACACATTTCTAGCGGTTTAATACACTTCCCGTATCTTCGTACATAATTATTCTTTAAATCACTAATAATAATTTGGCTGCTTCCTTTGACTTCGTATCATTTCAATACAACTGGTGCGAGGACATGCTACGGACTTTTAACTGACGTATGTACCTATTCAATGGTATAGTACTATGAACTGATACTTCACAAATTTGATTACCTTGTATTTACGTTTCTACGAGACGAGGGTTGGTGCTTAGGATGTGGACTGGCCGATGTTTATTGCATCATCGGATAGCCACCTAGACAGGAACACGTAGACTGTGCGATGACTATTCTGTCATCGGGTCGCAACGTGTTTAAGGGGGCAGAGGACTGGCCGATGTTTATTTCATCACCGGATAGCCACTATAGGTCGGTAGGATTAGCGGATTCGCCAGTGTTTATTTCAACACCAGGTAGCCACTATAGAATAAGGGGTTGTGAGTTTTTGATTAGACTCGTATGGGTTTGATACACCTCCAGCGGCAGAGATGTATCGTCGCGGAATACCAACGACTGGAAATTCGTAATGGATTGAGAAAATATCTTAATAAATATCTTGGTATAAGCTAATAGTGTATTCTATTAAATCCGGTTTACAAATGTTAAGTGTAAATGCGTCGCGGATTAACTAGGCTGTCAGTTTTGACGCACTGAGAAATGCGGGGGTGTTCTTAACGCAGTCTTTTGAGTATACGTACTGTAACTTCCGTTTTTAGGTTGTTCCGACAAGGACTAGGCCCGATCTCGCAGTGAGTCTATTGCGTCGCGAATGAATGTCAACTGACTTTAGAACTCTAATGTCACCCGATTTTTAGGAGGGCCCAGGTCCCTTATATATCCCCAAAATCGGTCCTATAGATGGTGGGGGCCATGTGTGGCTCTTTGTTCTAGAATTTATCGCTAAGGGGGTTCGATAACCCGTCATCCGAAACCCTTCATGGCCCAATATTTCTAATTAATTCCACGGATCCAGATAACGCGTTATCTGAAACCCCCTGTGCCTCAATGCATTCTTTATTCCGACACTTATTCTCCGGAAGGGCCAAAAGGTATCACCCAAACGGTCTCTAACCGTAACAACGCTATAAACATCCAAGAAGCGTCTACGCTTCTACTTATTTTCTTGTTTTTTTCTTATAATAAATGGAAGCTAATGTTATTTTGATGTTCTTTACTTTATAATAATACCTCTAGTTTTAACTTTTATATGACCCTCTAAAACATAAATGTTTTCTGTAAATTCCGTCTTACAGTTTTTAATCGGAAACTTTCTGTAGGGGTTGTATGTATCGCTGTATGTATAACAATGCCGCGATCTAAGCGCGACTTGAAGGACACGATCTAAACGCGTCGCTTACCCCTTCCACCGAGGGGCATACCCCGTGAGGAGCCGTGAACCTCGAGCTGCCTCGGTCGCCGAGCTGTGTAATCCGATTCCGGGTCAGGTATATCGGTGTGGACCACTACTAATCCAATTACAAAACTTCTTTATTTTTCATTATTTTTATATGGGATTTTCGCCAACTTATTTCTGACACTTTTCTGATTAAAATTACACTAAACACAGTCTAATACCAGCTGTATTTAATAGTTTAATTGACGGTGTGAACTTAGCTTTCGGCCGTGCTTACATCGGTGCGTCTTTACATGCTGTCCTTTTCTACGTTCGGCATTCTTTGTACTTACGGTGCGGTCGACGCGGTCGACGCAGTCATGAAAAAATAGTGTCGGGCACGATCTTAGCGCGCGTATAGAACAGAGAAAAGGCTTATTGTTAGATTACGCCATTACTGTACAGGGTGTAAGAAAAGTAATGGTCATCCGTCCTAGGGATGAATCTACACCTCTGGATCGGTGGAATTTGTAAGAGAAACTTGTTGAATGAAAATTGTTGTTAAAGTTTTTTTTCACGTTAATACCTTCTACTCATCGAGAAGAAAAAAGTCTGAAAGGAGCTATATGCCGCAAACAAATAGTTATTGAGATATAAGCTGTTAAAGTTTTTGCAAAATTTGATTGTGTGGCGTTATACGTATAGACAAAAGCCTACTACTACAGTTCACCCGACCGTGTCGATGAGACAGAACATGATCGTGTGCTTGTCTCGAGCAAACAAAATTTAAAGAGATATTCGTGGCTAGGCCCGTACCAAGTCATCGTCTACTTCCCTGCCCATTCAGACAATCAATTTAAAGTTGAAAAATATGAAAGAAAACCTTGTACGATGACCATTACTTTTCTTACACCATGTACATACAATGGAGATACACAGTCTCCGCGGGACAATTCATCGACATATAACGCATTTCAGTTAACTTTAATCAATTTTGTTTGTTTGAATATTCAATCCTTTTGGCAAACCTCCTTCAAATAAACCCTTTGAAACCTTCGATCCTATAGAAGAGCTTTAACGGAACAAACGTAGTTCCGATTTCAAATAAACATTTATTTAGACCGCTTTTACACGGGATGAAAATAGTTTCCAGTAATATTTTTCATACAGATATTCCAGGAACTATGAAACATCATATAAAATAATAGTTTTCTTTGAAACACTAGAAATGATTTTTATAGTCGAGTCGAAAATAATATATTTTTAATAATGATAATATATGTTTTACTAACGTATTTGTTAATTTCTTAATATAAAATCAAATTATTGTTTTGTTTTTATCTAGAAGGCATTAGTAAATGAACAAATACGTTAGTAAATACATATACAGGGTGCGGCCGAATAACATGTACTAGCGGACAGGGGGTGATTCTACAAGTGAATATTAATCGAAAAAAAGGAATAACATTTTTTCGTATGACGCATGGTTTTTGGAAAAATCGCGGTTAAAGATCTGTCCGATTCGCGTATTCTAGTATACGCAGGAAGTAGAATAGGTCGGTCATGATTAGACGCGTCAGACGATTTCTATCTAATAGTACGTATAATCGCTGCATTTTCAAACTCGGTTTCCTCGGAAACGAAGCTTCGGATGAAAAAATTTTATTCTATATTTCTCTCTTATTTTTTCATAAGGAATCACCTCGTGCCCGCTCGTACATGTTATTCCGCCGCACCCTGTATTATCATTATTAAAAATTCATTTTCATCTGCCTGAATACGTCAATTGTTAACTTTTATTTTACGATTCGACTGTATATCTGGACCGAATGAAAGATAGTAAAAAATGAATTGTGCATCGCGTGATCTCGTCTATTCAACAAAAATTTTATTTAAAACTTTTTGTTATACCATCGATAAAATCCGTGTAATTTGGAATCGTTTCCTCACACTGTTACTGTTACTCACACAACGGCCGTGTTGGTCGATTTCGAAAATCAGTTGTTAAATAGGGGAAAATAATTAGTCAAGTAACAATCCAAAGTAATTGTTGAGTCATGACCCTCAACGGCATTGTTTCGTCGTAAGGCCTTCTGAGAAGGGACAAGCGCCCGACCGTTAACTTTTCCTACATGCGGCGCATTGTAATCGTAAACTCGTAAAAAGGGAAAGGTACGGTCAAGAAATAGCAAATTTCAGCGGACAGCCTCATGTTCAACCTTCAACCGTTAATGCGCCCAATTTTTCTACTCCTTCCAATTTTCCACCACACTCATCATCCTCCAAAGCAAACCTTTCAACCAATCACCGACAAGTCGAAAAACCCCACCTTTTTCCGCACCTCATAGTTTTTGGCCAAACGTAGCAGTTTGAGAGCCGATTCAACTGTTAACGCGGAAACACCGACCGAACGCGATACGTCACGAAAAACCATTGCTAGTTACTTGAGAGTACTTGTTGCTCTTTTAAAATAAAGTATCTTTTACCGAACAATGGTGTCAGGTCATTTCCACCAGATCAAGATGCGTTAAATTGAATTTGGTCACAAGTTGATGCATCGAGGAATTTCATCGCGATCTCAACAGTAATAATTATTTCAAGTTAATTGATCGTTTAATTAAAAATGTTTATGTGGTAACTTTAAATCGCCTCGGGTGCAAGCAAATTGTAATAAAACCAATCTCCATGAATGAGGCTCATATGTGTCGTGCAAATTCACAAATGCATTCTATTGTGCTACTCCATGTAGCAGCACACAGAATGACTGATCGATAACAATTCTGTATTTATTTTACAATTTTTAAAATAATATTTTCGAACGAAAAATGCTAAAATCAATAATTTATAATTTACATTTTCTGCGAATTTTGGTTATTCTATTTTCTTTTAGTTTGTCTTTCCGCACTTTTAGATAAAAACTTAGACGGATTTTAGTTAATTTAGTTTTTTCATATATTCTTTTTTAGACTACATTTTACTTAATTGTGTTTTTGTAGTTCTATATACTTATGTAAATAAGAGTTAACGTTTTTTACTGCTTTGCAGTGTTGTAGGTTATATCAAGACGAGTTCAATGATGTGATACACTATGACCTTCAAATGACCTCTGAAATTCTTATAATTCCGAGCATTTTTAATTTTTTCTAAATTTTTTTTCGCATCATGTAGCGAACACAAGTTGATCTAACTTTTCAATAAAATCCAAGTCGTACAATAACTATGTCCACCTTGAATATCTCCGTTATTTGTAATAATATGAAAAAATGTTATTGTTCGGTTACGGTCTCGTAATTGACGCGGTTCACGCCTTGATGCGTCGATTTCCAAAACCGCCGGTTTGCTGTCCGCCAAACTAATCTTGGACAGCCTGTTCGTAAATCGGTTGAACGTATTACCCCGGTCGAAGAAAACGCGTTTCGTCCCGGACCTGTCAGAGGACTCGTCAGTAAGGCTTTACTGACAGGACCTGCCTTAAACGCGGGGAATGCGCGACGTTTTCCCAAAGATTGATAACGATGTTAGAACGATATTGAAATTACGATATTGGAACGATGTTGTCCGGTCGACTTTTCTGACGAGAATGAGCACGAAAACGTGGCTCGGATAGCCGTGTTTTGTTCGTTCGTCTAGAGAACGAAACAGTTGAATTCGAACAAAAGACAAGCGATTTCGACATCGATAGTCATTTGTTTCTGCAGGGAACTTTCTTCATTGGGTAACGCAAGGCGATGCGTTGATTGGGTTCTGCCGAACGCTGCATTACCGGCTCAACGCACCCTTGATGACTCGTCTCCCTCCACGGTTGGCTCGAGCAACCTTCGAGTGGAGAGAGAGAGACAGAAAAAGAGAAAGCAGACGACTCTGATATTCTCCAACCAAATTCTTCGAAACCGAGGACCGTGTGTCCCGTTCGGAATTTAGTTCGCGACGAAACAGTTATGTACAAAACTTACACAGTACAGAGAGGGACATATTATGATACAAGCATTTCTTACGTGGGTGGAGGCATTTCACAGATTTCAAGGTCACCTTGATTTTTTTTTTAATGGAATCTCCTATTTTTTATTCCATAGATCGATAGAGTATCAAATTCTGAACATAAAAGTGTTGACCCTCATACGCCCTAAACCTAATAGTTACTGAGATATTAACAGTAGTTTGTTAGGTATACATTGTCAAATAAACACTGGAGCCTTCGCGAGTCACTCGGAGACATTGATCTTTGAACACGATTTTATACGTATCAAACTATTGCTAATTGTCTATTAGGTTTAGTATGAAGATCAACACTTTTATACTCATATTCAAGATGGACGTAGTTATTGCCCCACCCTGTATACATATGTCAAATCCATACTTTAATTAGCGTATTTGTGAAACTTGATTCATGTTTTTCAATAATTTCGATTTTCGAGTATTTTTGCAATAAACATATTTCATACTCTAGCATTTACAGAAATGTATACACACATGTGTATAACACTTAATATTCAAGAGGTTAAACTGAACAATGCTATAGAATACTTTGACGAGCATTTTCGTGCGAGTTGCAAAAATTTTTAATGAAATAGACCTTTCAGGAAGAGGATTACAACAGTAGGTGGTAAGGGAAAGTGAAATGAAAACGCGTTGCGGATGAGATCATATATGCGTGCATTGCGAGTATAATGTACAATAAAGCGCATCTCGTGGCTCGTAAATCAATTAATCACTGTACCCCACTGTGAGAACTATTTTTCTCTCTAGTGAAATTTCCTTAGAAGATTTATGAGCACTGCCAGCCATACTAGTATTATCTACATATAAGGTTAACCGGAGACCGGACCTAGCCGGGGTTAGTTGATTTAAATCACTCTATCCTATCCGAACGTCCACTTCGCTTCATCTGCATTTAAACTATTACGTGGAAATTTATTCGTATACATTCCCATACGCGCACGATTTTCATAGTTTCTACCAACTCGCATACTAACTTGCATATTATTCGAAATCACAGTTGTTTCGAAGAAAAAGTTCGCAACTCATTTCACACACGATGGATTCTATTGCAGATTTTTAAAGTTTAAAATACTGTATTAATATATTGTACGTTTACAAATTCAATGACGTTTGTATGTTGGGCATTTCAAAATCGATAGACCATATTCTTTTAGTTGTACTAATTTTAAGAATGAATTATCGTACAGTAAACGATGTTATGTTACTTGGTTCTATCGATAATATTGCCTTCTTCGGCAACTATTATTTTGACTTTTAGGCTGAAATTTCATTCAGGAATGTTTACAAATTATAATCTGTTTCGAACTTTACTTTGAAGCTACGAAAACGCTTTTAGCACGTATTTGAGTTCCAATATGTATATATGAAGGAGTGTCACGAACTAGCAAATGTTTAAAGAATGCCTTGCAACAGTAGATTCCAATTTTATGAATAAAAGAATTATATTATTTTTGAAAAATTATATCGTTCACAACTTACTGTTATCATAACATGTATTTAAATTAATAATGTTTAAAAAAATTCTTGTTTTCAATTAACATTTCTTTTTTAAAACAATTTCACTTATACTCCTTTTTAGTCGGCTTTATCTAATTATAAACGATAGATAACGTTTAGTATAGTATGACACAAAACGTTAAACAAAATAAAGGTGGAAGCAGGGACCGAACTACGATACCGCAAGACCCCGCAACGCGAGCAGGGGAGAGGGGGTCCAAAATTTTATATTTATTATCTTGTAATTTTACTAAAATTATCCTTAATTTAGATTAAATTAAAAGTACACTGACAAAAAAACATACTTTTTGCGTTTACAGTGGACCCAAAATTATATTTTTGGGGGGGGGGGGGGCAAAAATTTGTAGTTCCGCCACGGGGTGGAAGAATGGTGGCACTTTATACATATGAAATCAGGGATTTTCGATGCCTCGACTACAAATAGATTTCTGTTAAAATTTTCGGAAAATGCTTAACCCTCTATATTTAAGCAGTGTAATTAAAGTTAAATTCATTTACATAGCATTTTAGACCGGTGTAAGGTATTTGAAAACAAAGTAACCAATGATGTCAACAACAAAACGAGAACGTAGTGGTCGTAAGTTTTGTCCCTTGGCTGCTAAATCGGAAAGTCGATCGAGTTTGTGCGTGTATATGGTTAACCACCATGGTTAGGTACTCAATTTTATTACTGCAGATTTACTGTCTCGTTATTGGCTCTACTTTACCCCGTACATTCATATATGGGTAAATCTTTCTCCTGAATCACAGTGCTACTATAATTTCATGCTGTATACAACCTTGTTTCATTCCGGTGCGGTGTTATTCGGTTTACGTTGTGTATTAAACACATACGATGATGGTTTATTACATTCCACACGCATTACAAATGTAGTTCAAGAGTTATCACAAATTTTAAAGGTTAGCCCGAAATGTTCTTTTCGACAATATTTTCATTTTTGTTAAATAAATAAAGTGTACGACTGAACAAGTAAAATTATTTTCCAACAAATGTTGTGTTTAAATACTAATAAACTTTGTATTATTTTCAATACCTACGAGTGATTAATACATTTATTAATCGTTTAATGTGAAATCAGAAATGTGTGAACAACATTAAAGAAAAACTAAAATTCTAACGAAATTGCGTCAATTCCATCAACTCTAAAACTATTTGTTTTGACTTTTCTAACGTTTTCAGAGCTTATTAATTTCAAACATCAAAAGCAAAATTTTATTGATTGTGAATATTATTCCTGATGAATTTAGAATTGATCTAAAATATGATCGAAAATAAATATATTTATGTTTTCTATTGAAAGATTTGGACATACGAATTCAAATTGATTTAAACGTCGTTGTATAACTTTAATATGACGATTGATTTTTCTAAATTAAAATTATCTTAAACACGATTATTCATAAAATCATGAAACCTGGGTTTTGCGATTATTACAATGAAAGATAGATACTACAGAGTGGATATGAATCCCGAATAATAATATTAATTATAAGTCTAAATTTCAATGTTAATTAAAACTGTAATTAAAGATAGATGGAAAACATATTCCAGATATAGGGAAAATATCTCATTTTAATGAACCGTACAACTGATAATTAGTCAATAGTCTACTGAATGTTGAAATGCATCGAAACACAGGTTATACGAAATGTGTTTTGATCCTTTGTTGACGTTAATTAACGTTTATCAGTGACAGTACTAGTAATTCCTCTCTTTGATTTCATATTGTGTCCAGTGTCGTTCACGTACTATTGTTCTTTAACACCGTGCGTCGCGTCGTGTACAGGCGTGGTACCGAATTCGATTCAGCTTTCAAGTGAAAATGTTAAATTTTCGCGCTCAATCATTAAGGCTATTGTCAAATGGTAACGCAGTCGTAAGCAAATGAATCGTTGGAATTTGTATTTATTTCGATTTAGAAGCTAACAAAAATGCATGCAATCAACTAGAATGCTGAAACGCGCAATATTAATTAGGCAAGCTTTCAAATAAAACTGTAACAATCTCTTTAGGACAATTTCCGATGAGTACGCTTTACAAGGGTGCCATGAAACAACAAGAATAAGTATAAAACAAAATGATTTTTTATTCGCTATTTTGTACAACATTTCAAAAGAAACGGTATTAAAAATCGGTAATGTATGTAAATTGATGAGATATTAGGTTGTCCCAAAAGTTTCTTCCACTATGTGTATATTCCATATGGTTAGATAACATCAACATTAGGGTGGTTCTTATTTTTCAACTTTCGAATTTTTTTGGTCCTACCCTCCTAAAATATGACACTTGGTGAAAAAATGATATGTGCAAAATTTCAGCTCGATCGGACAATAGGAACCCGTGCCGCAGAACGCTTGAAAATTGTTTATTTTGGAAAATTGATTTTCTCCATTATAGTACGTGGTAAATATACATTTCTATATATTGTTGAATTTGTCTGTCCATTCTCTATAACTATATGCAAATAAAGTACGAGGTCATCGTAAAAAAAGTTTCTACAACTTTCAAATTTCGAAAATTAGATTTAAAAAAGAAATTTTTCTTCGGCATTACATTTATTTCATTTAGAAAACAACCTTTGTTTGACACATTTTTCATATATTTATTAAGAACAAAGATGTTTAAATAACGTGGTCACTACTCGCAGTTAGGGTGCCATAATCTATAATACCTTTTATTAATAATTGTATACATTTGTATTATGACGGACGAAATATTATTAAAACTAAACCTATACACATTACACAAAATTATTCGAAAAAACACTTAATATAAATTAAAATAATATATGAAACTTGTTAGTATACGGCGTCTGTAAAGCTAGATTTATTTGTATCCGGATACCGTTGTCGGTACTCTTCTAAAATTTGTAAAATATTTTGTTTATTTTCTTCATCTCTTGTTAATATAGCATTATATTCCGATATCAACTTTACACCTCGCTCTGCAGTATCGTTAACTGTTTTCAAAATTTTTACTATTTCTAGACCCGTTTTAAAAGTTACCTCGTTTTCCCGGACTAACGGGTCTTTCTGTAAAAAATCTGTAGATATATTAAATCTAGTAAAAAATTTTCGCCTTTCTAGAGAAATGAAATTTTCTATGCCGATATTGGCAAGATTATGTATATGTGTCTGACAAACTTTTTTCGAAGAAGTTGTTGCTTTATATGCTGCCTTATATGCGTTCACTCCTAAATCTAGTGGATAAATTTTGATTAGATTCTTGGAGGCGTTACAGAAGTGTAATTATTATACATTTAAGAAATTCTAATTTTATTTACAAGCATTCAGTAATTCTTCCAAAATAGCCCATCACAATCATATTCGAAATTTACGAGAAATCAAATCTTTGTTATTACTGAATTCGATAAAGCAGGACACCTAAATATCTCCGTTACTTTTTGTTGTACAAAAAAACTTCGTAGGTTACACTATTTGAAGGGCCACATATAACGGTGTAAGCGAAATAAAATTTCAAGGTCATTTTTACGAGATTTCAAGGTTATCGATGTTTTTTTAAATGGAATGATATATTTTCGTTAACGTAATGTTGTAGCTGACAAAATAACGAATTCATGCATGTAACACAATATGACCTTTAATTGATCTTCAACCCAGAAAAATGGTATAAATAAAATCCAACGTGTAAGATTCATTTGATGTACTTCTGTTACGCCAAATATTTAAAAATACATCCCTTGAGCTGCTATACATTCAAATGTATCGCAATACACAACATAATAACAGATTCGGTGTTGACAGGAGGACAATTATGATATACTTTCACCTATACGTTCGTACAGAATCGTGTTTATCCACTACTAATTACTCAGAAGACCTTCTTGCTATCAGATTTCCACAGTTTCTAAGATTTCTCGATCAGTTTGTCGATGAACGTTTCACAATGCGTTACTCGAAGGAAGATAAGATTGATATGATTTTCATTTATGGAGAAAGTTGACAGTGTTTAAGAGAAGCCGTGCAGTTGTACAAGGACCGATTTCCTAATCGTAATTGTCCATCAGTTTCCGTTTGAACATTTGTATAAAGAACAGAAATGCGTAACAGAAATACATCAAATGAATCTTACACGTTGAATTTTATTTATACCATTTTTCTGAGTTAAAGGTCATTTGAAGGTTATATTGTGTTACATGCATGAATTCGTTATTTTATCAGCTACAACATTACGTTAACGAAAATACATCATTCCATTTAAAAAAACATCGATAACCTTGAAATCTCGTAAAAATGACCTTAAAATTTTTTTCCCTTACACCGTTATACATATGGGGCCCTTCAAACAGTGTAACTTTGTCCTACGAAGTTTTTTTATACAACGAAAAGTAACGGAGATATTTAGGTGTCCTGCTTTATCGAATTCACCCTGTATATGAAAAATGTGTCAAACAAAGGTTGTTTTATTAGACGAAATAAATACAATGCTGAAGAAAAATTTCTTTTTGAAATCCAATTTTCGAAATTTGAAAGTTGCGGAATTTTTTTTTACGATGACCTCATACTTTTGCATATAGTTATAGAGAATGGAAAGACAAATTCAACGATATATAGAGATGTACATTTACGATATACTATAATGAAGAAAATCAATTTTCAAAAATAAACAATTTTCAAACGTTCTGCGGCACGGGTTCCCATCGTCCGATCGAGCTGAAATTTTGCACATATCATTTTTTCACCAAGCGTCATATTTTATTTCATACACGAACAACATAATCTTGTGTTCATTAATATTTTATTATTCCATAAACTTCCCCTTTCTTAACTATGCTATTGGTTTTCTTAAAAATTACTCCAAATTTGCATCGAGCACATTAATCGAAAACGGAACGAACTTTTGGGACATCGGGTTGTGTAAACAATAAAGGTTAATTAAATGAAAATTATTTTTGACTTACAACTCTTTGATAAAATATTTTCCGACATAATTTTATAAATCATCTCGAAATATTTAAAAGATGTCATATATTTTATTATATTTTTAATTTGGCCAACACTGTATTTCAATCGAGCAAATACAAAAATAACACAATAATGTGCTTTGTCCCCAATAATATTTTTAATGTATTGTATATCACAGATTATGCCATGCCACCTCTACAAAATTACACATACAGGGTGATCTCCGTTATTTTTACAATAATAATACGAAAAAACGTTACAGGAAGAAAATGTTTGGTTCAGTGAGGCATTTATTGTAACTGAGAATCGTCGTATTTTTTTAACGGAACCACGTTTTTTGATTAGTCTAACATTATAGCTAACGAAAAGACAACTTCAACCGTGTATAATATGTTGACTTTCAAATGCCCTACGAAGGACTTATTGTTCAAACAACACAACTTAACGTACGAAGATCATGTTGATCGGAAAACATTGTCGATCGTTCCTTTTGTTTGATAGTAGATTAATTTTGTTTCTCATATACGGAACACATTTCAACAACAAGTATGCCATGAATCGATGACCATATACTTACTGTTTATAGACAAATATAATCGCCAAATTTTTTGATTAGGTCTTTTTTTTATTAGGTCTGAAGATAGTTTGTTTAACCCTTTGGCTACGGTGGGCGCATATAGGCGCTTAGAAATTTTGCGTTTGTGGTACTGAGGGCGCCTATAGGCGCTCGACATAGATTGGCTTTCTGACACTGAGAGCGTAGATAGAACATGAATAGACGCTGCGAAAATTATATTAATATTTATTCCCATAAGTTCTGCCATATGATACGACCCGTGCGTATCAAATTCTACCGTAGGCAAGGGGTTAATCCACATCCAATATTCTGCATTTTATTTATTTCATTACAATGACCAAACAGGAAACACAGTGGAAAGATGTGATGTAGGTACTAATTTAAGATTAAAATTCTGAATTTCTGAAGCGGAACGTCGTGTACTTTAAGCTCCGGTCGTATCCAATGCGAGGCCTAGTTATGTATTGTCTTACCAATGGTGTTGATACTCGAGGGATTAATTCTAGAACTTTGCCATATCTTGTCCGCCGCGCCGGGACGCTCCGACTCTAAATCCCGTGTTATTGGTCGTTGTTCGTTCGGCATTCATTGAATACATAGTACGAGCAAGCAATGCGTTGGAATGTATGTATTGTACGATATAGGTATCGTGGATAGCGGGTTCCAAATTATACATAGCAAATGATAAGTACATATTTTGAAAGTTTAAACTGGTACATATACACACCCTAGTAGCATTTATGGTTGGCATTTCGTTCGACCTTTTTTGGAAGATTGGTTGGGTCACTGTAATATTATCATACGTAAATTTCATGTTAATTAACCAACTATAATGATTGTAGGCCCAACGTTGGATATTCGTTGGCAAATTGACATAATTTTTCGTCGTTGGCCCTATGGGGATTTGTAGGCAAAAGCATCAACCAGATCCCAACCAACTCCCAAAAGCAAATTTTCTCTGCAATATTTTCTTCTATCTTCAAGCCTAACGGAGCTATGTTATTTAGGTGTTCTGTTTCTCGTGAACCACCGGGTATACATCTATGCGGATACGTAATAAATTCGTTGTATTATTTATACACCGTAACTACGATTTATCAATTATTCGGAATGTGTCGTTAGTAAATGAATTACGTACTTTAAAGATTACATTTCAAACTATGATTATTTAAGTACGCCGGAATTACAGATTCGTTTGGAAATTAGAATAGAAAATTAATCTGTTAACTAAAGCATAGATGTATATTTTCATTAAATTCATGATCATATAGTTGTGCTAGAACAATGGAGGGATTTATAGAATCAAATGCATTATTGAACTCAGTATATGTATAGGTGCGACAGAGAAATTGTTCATTAATCATAAAACTATTGCAAATTGATAATTAAACGATAAAGAAGTGAAAAGTCTATGTTTATATTTTTTTAATAAATTGTACTGCTGCATTGAAAATTTGTATAATAAAATTAATCAGATTAATTCTTAATACCTGTTGCTGTTTGTTAATGTCTGCTTAATATGATCGATAACAACACTAATGTTCAAAATCTTGAACACCATCTTTTATGTAGATTTGTAATAACATCCGAAGATGTAAAAATTAATTCAGTTGAATATTTGTGTAGAAAATAAAGTTACATATAAAGAGAAAATAAGATTATGAAAATGTTTATACAGCACACTGTTTGGTTAATAAAAGGTATACAGGGTGACCCAAAATTCCTACAGCATCCGGAAACGGGGGTTCCTGGGACGATTTGAAGCAACATTTTCCTTTGCAAAAAAGTCCGCCGGGGCTTCGTTTAAGAGTTATTAACGAAAAACACTGACCAATCAGAGCGCGACTTAGACGCGTGTTGGCAAAGATGGTACGGCGCGCCAGGCGGATCCCCTCGCTGGAGCGTTAGCGGTCCGCCGCGAAGAAGAAGTGTTCAAGTGGAGGAGTAGAAATTTTGAATTATTTATTGTAAAGCCTCACTTATTTAGCCGTAAATCCACTTGCTGCTTGGAAATGTGGGTCACTGGCCCACTCAGTGACGAACTACACAGCTGGCCTCAGATATACGACAGTGCCGAACGGTAAGGGACGTACGGTCAGGTCAACGCACCGCACAGCTGGTGATGAATAGTAGGTATACGACAATCTAAGGCCCAAGGAATGCGCGGTGAAGTCAGAGATCCGGACCTTCACTTTCACTGTTCAAACGATAAATAAACCGTATGATTCTTTCATACAGATGCCATGAAATTTTTCCACACTCGCGATCATTGTTCACACTTGTCACCACATAGCTATGCACTAATAACAATTCCAATGTCACTTGTATTACAACGTCAGTAGACGGCGGTTTTCATGCATTTGTAGCAAAAATGAGCAGGTGCAGTTTAAAACAGTAGAGAGATTAAATTAATTACAAACTCCAATGTATTATTTTCACCTTGTTCACATGATTAAAGTAAAAATGAAATATCTGTTTGGCTCCTGTTCCTTACAACAGCAGCAGCCAACTTTTATTTTGCATAAAAACCCGCAGTCTAGTGATTATCACTATTAAAAACACACATACTAGCAACCGTGAGTTTTGTAATGATAACTCTTTGAAGATGTTCTCTCTACCACGGCTCGAACGACACTGATTTTACGCAAGATTTTTCTGACTATGGCATATAGTAATACATAAGTATGTATGTAATGCTATTTGGTCCCCTCAGAGTTTCAAATCCATTTTACCAACTTCTACCTCTTTACCACTCTTCACACTATCGTCTAATTTCCAATTTCAGCGGGACCTACTTTTTATTAAGGTGGGTTCCGACCCACCTATTTTGCCAACATCACGTGAAAAGCACCCAAGAGGGACACCTCCCGGCTTTTTACCGAGCGGTCACCCATCCAAGCCGCCTTCCACGCCCCACGCTGTTTTACTTCGGTGATCGTACGAGAACCGGTGTTTTCAGCGAGGCAATGGTCGTTGACTAGTAATACATAAGTAATTAAATACCAAACAAATATGATTATTTTTGCAATTGCATTAAAAGTTTATACCTACCTAAAACAAGTATGTAATTTTTAACAATAGT